>JASSKH010000018.1:2696636-3151363 GCA_031763025.1 Macrocystis pyrifera | reverse complement strand
CAATACCTGGTTCCAGCATCATATGGTATGCCTGGTATCACTCTGCCAAGGTATGTAGAGACCTATTTCTGTACTAATATTCAGTAAAAAAGGTCGTTATATATTTAGGGACACAGCGGTAGTTTTTTTTTATCAAGCCCCTCCCTGTGCCAAAACCATTAGTTGGCCTCTCTTGAAAAAAACCCAACAAAAACGGCGCTTCACTTACAATCGATGCACTGCTAGCTCTTACACAGTGACCTCCCTATATGGCGAGGCACACACGAGGCAGCTACATAGTAAACCCATTGCTGTCTCTGGAAGTGGCCACACCGGAAATTAAATCAATTCATTGATGCTGTCATCCATATGCAAGAAGATCCGCCTCCAAAGCGGCTCTTGGTAGGATGCAGCTCACCCTTCATGCGACTCGACTGGAGGGGTGGACAGACCTTGATCGTAGATCTTTATGGGGGTTTTGTGTCGGATGCCTGAAGCCGACCCTCCGACCCGAACCCTAACCCGAACCCTATGCCAGTGGTCAGAGCTGGGATGATGTGCTTGTTAAGACTCTAGATTGCCTCGGCCGGCGTGGATGCTGAGCTTGGGAAGATTCTACGTTGACTCGGGATGGCTCGGGATGCTGAGGCTGGGAAAGACTCGAAAGCTGATTAAGCCGCGTAAAACACACCCCTAGCCAATCAGAGTGCCTAATTAGCTACCTCAGGAAGATCTGCTATCATGCTTTGTCCACTACTGCTCGACTCGCCCAACACCTCACGTTTCGCTTCGCGCTTGGTGCAAGCAACGTCTGCCTGGTCGGTGAGAACCCGACGTGCTCCGTCCCGGCATTGTAGGGATGCGGGGGTCTATGGTCATACGACTACGGCCATGTACGATAATGAGTACCCGCCCCCCCCCCCCCCCCCCCCCCCCCCCCGCCCCCCGCCGCCCCCCCCCCCAAGTGTACTATGAGCCTCGCTCACTTCTTCAGACCACGTCCCCTCGATGGAGTTGCTGGGTCGTAGTAGAGCCCGTCGGGCGTCATCACGCCATCACACTGGACATACAGATCGTCCACGAGAGCTTGACATCCGGGGGGGCACACCTTTTCGTAGCGCAGAGGCAAGCGCGGGGTCAAGAGATTTTTTACGGGGTGAGGGATGCGGTCAGGGGGGTTTTGTACATGTGTGACAGGATGTGTGCTATTAATACTATACAGATAGTGTACTGTTTATAGTGATGGCACTTTTTTTCTCAAGGGTTTTCCGAATGTTGGGGGCTCCTTAAGTCGGAATCGAAATCGTCGGAACGCTTCTTCTCCTTCGTATATACTTTTTTTTTTATTTTTTGAGATGATATTAGTTTTTGTACACCTACAGCAAGCAGCTGCCATACGTAGCGTAGGCCATGGGATTTTTCATTTTTTTTGCAAGGGTGAGTTTCGGACGACTTATTAATAGTACAGATGATGAAAATCGATGAGCGGTGGGAATGCTGAACCCTATGCGCGACAAAAAAAATAAAGGCGCGTACCGGGGGGGAGAAGGGACGACACCTGTGACCACGGCTTGTCTCGAAGGTCGCTGAGGGTATACTACGACGAGTTAGGGCTCATCTTAACGGGGAACACTAAATTTCGTTTAATCAGACGCAAGTTAAATTATAAAAAAAAAAATCAAGTCAAATTGAAAGAACCGAAAGTCCTCGATAAGATGGGCCCTTAAATTAAATTAGAAACAAAAAAATCAAGTCAAAATGAAAGAGCCGAAAGTCCCCGTTAACATGGGCCCTTAGACTGGAAAAAAATAAAAAATAATGATTACAAAAAAAGAAGAAATCACTTGATAACAATATGGTGCTTCTCAAGCGAGGAACCTCAGAAGGAAAAATTGGGTGCACCTCTATCTTAGAATGTGTCAGGGATGCGTGCTGGGAGAGAGGGGCAGCAATGTTTGGCCAATGAGGAATGCCTTTTACCATTGGAACCCCGTTCGTTCGTTTTTTTTTTACATCATTCGTGGTGTATCTACTAGGCAACGTCACTTTGGTAAGCCTTTCCTTTTTATCTCTGTATACGTAACCCAGTGATTGTTTTGGGGTGAGGTGCAAGGCTCATCAAGCAGGGGAGGAAGTAGACCCTCAGAAAATACGAGGTGCAACGCAACCAGCCACCGTACGTTGCAGACACCCCCTGGGTTGGCGCTCGGATTTGAGCCACGGGCCGGGATAATACACGCCTCCTTTCGTTACACGAATTGTATCTGTATCTTATATCACGCCCCCTTCTTCGACCACAATCAAAGCTACATATATATGTATGGTATATGTTTTCTCTGTCTCGATAACGGGGGGAGTGCAAACGACAACGACCGGCGCGTCTACGGAAATGCCTGCACGAGGTCCTTCCCGAGGCCGCCGTTTTTGTTGTGCGCGCCCCCCATACGACTACGGCCATCCATGAGATCGAGTACATCTCTCCTACCGAGTACCCCCCCCCCCCCCCCCCCCCCCCCCCCCCCCCCCCCCCACCCCCCCCAGAACCCCCGCCCCCCCCCCTACCCCCCCCCCCCCCCCCCCCCCCCCCCCCCCCCCCCCCCACCCCCCCCCCCCCCCCCCGTAGCTACCGCGCCCATGCCCGTCGCAGAAAACTCCCAGGGCATTGCTCTGGACGCTTTTTCGACTCCGAGACGATATACCGCGGGACTCAGTCACCCCGGGACTAAACTTTACTATCAATACTTTGGTTTGGGATGTGGCCACCGCGCGACGTCTTTTTGTGTGTGGGCACGGGATTTCACGGTTATCACGGGGACAACGGGATCATCCCGAATCCCGCACGAAACCACGGGATAAATCCTGCGGGAACCCCCCCCCCGTGCCGAGGAATGCCCTGAAAAATTCGTATCTGAAATTAATCTCGGGGGTTGTGTTGTCTCGAGTATGATATATATATATACGGTATTGGGTCCGAGCACCTCAAGGAGGTAGTGGAGACAACCACACTGAGCCCCCTGAGCCGTTCATAGAATGCGCCGCCTGTTGCAGCTACTGGTTCATAATTTATTCTTGAGGGATTGACGACGTTTATGTATTAATAGTAATCTGTCGTGCGTGTGATAGGGTTGGGTGGCGTGCGGTGGGGTGATGATGTGGCACGGTGGAGTGGCGTGGGGTGGGGTGGGGGTTAGGGTTGAGGTCGGGACAGGAACAAGAACAAGAACAAGAACAAGAACAAGAACAAGAACAAGAACAAGAAAAAGAACAAGAACAAGAACAAGAACGAGAAGAAAAATAACTAGAACAGGAACAAGAACAAGAACAATACAAACAACTACTGCTCGATGCTTCAGACGTTCGGCTCACATTGTTGGCTGGGTCGCACTGCATGCAGGCGCCATCGTTACCAAGAGATTCCGTCTTGGCCGTTATAAGTCCGACCACTTCCAAGCATTCCTGGGGCCGTTCAAAGATCGAAACAGGCGGGGGGGGGGGGGGTGCGCTTTTTGATAAATGGTTATTTTTTGCTTTTATATTGGTGAACTAAGCTTTGAGTTCAGCTTAATATTTGATCGACTATCATCTGTTTTTTTGCCCTGCAAGGTTTGGAAGCCTCGAAAGGTTTGCAAGTTTCATAAGCGTCTCAAGCTTCGCAAGCTTCGCAAGCTTCGCAAGCTTCGCGAGTCGCGAGCTTCGCAAGCGTTGCAAGGTTTGCAAGGTGTGTAAGGTGGCAAAATTAGCGAGGCATGCAAGATTGGTTGCAACATTCGCAAGGCTTTGCAAGGCTTTTCAAGGTTTGTAAGAAAGCTCGAAGAGATATTTTTTTTGCAAAAGGTCTGTCAAAATTTCGCAAGGTTTGCAAGGTTCGCGCAGAGCTTGCAAGGTTTGCAAGGTTTTTCCAGCTGAGCCGCACCACGACAGTGTAGGGGATACAGTTCGGCCCCAAGTATTTCTGACGGATGGAGTTCCTCACCTGAGCAATTACGTTGGTACTAGCGCACCCAGATTTTTCTGTTTGTTCCTGACTTGAGGAGCTTTGTAATACTAGTACTATTGATAAAAATCAGAAACCGACTTTTAGAGAAAAAAAACGTAGGGCCAACCCGACGAGCCGCGTGACCTTAGCTAAATTGCCAAAAAAAATGTGTTGAAAAAGTAAAAACATATGTTCGCAGTTCTTCAGTTGGGAGTCTCCTTCCTCCCCGTTAGTCCCAGTGACAGTTTGATCAAAAAGTATCATGCTCCCGCCGTAGCTCTTGGCCGAAAAGGTGTCATGCCTCCTTCCCTGTGTGCATGGTGAAAACACATTGGTTGCACTGCACAGCTTGCTCGCCTTGCCTGTTTCGCAAAGCTGTGCAAACATCTGCACAACGATTTGCAAAGCTTTGAAAAAAATTGCAAATATTTGCAAGAGCGCTGCAAGCGCTGCAAGCGCTGCAAGCGTTTGTGAGCTTTGCAAAAGCCGCTCGAAGCTCAGCCAGCTGAGCCACGCCACAGCACTGCAAGAGGGGGTATCTATTACGGGGGACCATAGTAAATAGGACCAAATTTTGTTAGTAAAAAGAGGTAAATATATGGGTGATTATGTATACCATAGGTCCTATTAACTATGGACCCCCGTAATGGTCGGAGGTGTTGATACTACGGGGGTCCGTAGTTGACAGGATGTATGGTATACCTAAAAACCTATATATTTGACTTTTTTTACTAACAATATTTGGTCCTATTTACTATGGTCCCCCGTAATAGTATCTGTGCATGAAGACGGGCTACGCAGCGAAGAACACAAGCTGACATTCCGTCGATAGATAAGGCGTACCTTATTGGCCCATTCCTCACTCGAGCAACCCCGTTAGCACAGAAGAAGGTGCTATCATAGACTTCGCACATTTCTTCTACTTTTCTTTTTTTTCTCTGAAGGACGGGGCTCGTAAACCCAAAATCGTCGGATATGCCATTTTTTTTTTTTTTTCGTGATACGCTTTTTTTTTGTCACCCAGGATTAATTTAAAACATTTGTTTTTTTCCGCTGGGCGAAGGCCTAGAGCTGTTCAAGTCAGGAAAAATTCGGGGGGAAAAAAAAGGTGCACCTCTACCTTTTTAGCACGTGTGACACCTTAACTGCTCTGCAACACGATCGCAGCATGGTGCACATATAGTATAGTATATATAATATATAATAAAATATAATATATAGTATGTATATGTGTAGCCCTACTGATGCAGACTGCTCTATCAGCTTGCCTGGGGTGTAGACAATCGGCGAGGGACCGTACCGCAATTTTGAATGCTGCACACGTCTCGGGCAGATCAGATGCATCAGATAGATTAGACAGATCAGATAGATCGGATATATCGAATATATCAGGCATATCGTATAGATCATATGAATCCGATATATCGGATAGATCGGATAGATCGAACATATCAGACATATCAGAAATACAAGATGGATCAGATAGGTCAGATAGATCGGATAGATCAGACAGATCAGATAGATCAGATATACCAGGTATCAGATATAACAGATACATCAGATACATCAGATATACTGGATATATAGACATATAGATCAGATAGATCCTCGCCCCTATCCTGCCGACGCGACATATATTTACAGGATCTTGTACGGTACAGATCCAACCCCCAGATAACATGCCCTACGTACGTAGATGCATATCTGTACGGCTCCCAGCCGGCAACATGATGAGCAATGTAGATCATGCAGATCATCATATAAGAACCACAGATGACCTCTCCGACGAGTGAAATTCTTAGGGCAAGGGCTAAGGAAAGCTGACCAATAGAAATAGGCCGGTCGTTGTATACCCAGCAGGTTCCCGGACAGGGTTACCTTCTTTCGATCCGGCCAATGAGAAAAATATTGATTCACAATTGCTCTGCGTAGCCAATGGGAAAGCGGTCTCCCCGTTTCCTCCTTTTCTCTGATCGTATCGACTTCCACCGCCCTTCACCCCCCCCCCCCCCCCCCCGCCAAAGAAAAAAAAGCGGCGCATGTATAAACCCTACGCCAACGAGAAACACACATTACCGGAGAACATAGTAATCAGTGTTTGCATAGGGTCCACCGTGGGTCCTGATTACCTAATACCAAGGCATTCCTGGGGATTTTTTCCAGAGGGATTCTAGCGGCGGTTTTGAGCGGGATTCAGGATAATCCTGTGGTCCTGTGATATATTTGGAATCCCGTGCTCGCGCAAACGCGTCCCGCACAAGTTCTAACTTGCCGCTCCCGCGCCGTGGCAAGGGGTTACAAATCCCGTTCCCGCACAAAAACAATACAAGTCCCGCGGTGGCCAAATCCCGTACAAAATAGTACCCGTTTGGTCCCGGGGTCGTATTTACTATTACGGGGGTCCATAGTTAACGGGACCAAATTTTGTTAGTAAAAATAGGTAAATATATAGGTTTTTATGTATACCATAGGTCCTGTTAACTATGGACCCCCGTAATAGTATCTACATGCTGGGCAAGGTTGTAACGTTGTAACGGTTTCACGCGTCGGAGATGTCATCGATTCCTGCTTCATGATCTACGCATTTCAGAACAGTTAAGCGTACCAACAGAAAAAGGCGGAAAGCCCTAAGCCGAAGCCGCCACTCGTCAAGTTCAAGGTCCCGAGACACTTTGTATCCCTCGTTAAGTTTGCTGCTAGAGGACCAACGCTCCAGCGGGTAGGGTGGACCGTAGCCGGATGAAGTCCGGCGGGAAGGCCTCATAGCCTAGGCTTTTGTTGGTGGGTGAGCTTCGCGCGAGTCCCACACCACCCGGAGGAGATGACTCTCCCGGGTGGCTATCCCCACCGCACCTGCCCCTCGCGGGGGTGAGTCAGGTCGGGTCAACGTGCCCTAGCCCCAGCGGTAACAGCAGCCTGATCTGATGTTTGCAGCGGGAGCAGCGAGAGCTATGGGCTAAATTGGCACATGACACGAAATTGTAATGTGGAAGTGCGGTGAGCTTAAGCTTTATTTTTACCAATCCGCCGAAGGACGAAAAAAAAAAACTACTGAGCGGGTACTCGTTGGGACTAACGTGTGATCTTTGCCTAGAGATAGAAGAATAGTAGCTTCATTCCTTTCGTGCACGATGGGAACTGAGAGCAAAGCTCGTGCCTCGCTGGAAAACCCCTGATTTTCCATCTATGATACGCCTCCCAAGTACTACAAATACGATCCCAATATCTGAACCCATGCAATTATGGACCTTTCAGCCTCATCCAAAGCAGTACCATAACACCATCCCGATCTGCATGATTGACAGCTCATCATCGTGTGGCCGGGTAGCGGCCGCATAAACTGCAGTGCAGTAATGGTCTGCAAAAACAACCGCTACACAACTGACTGTAACGCGCACAAGATCCCGCACGATGTTTCCCTGAGGCAGGTTAGGAGGATGGATCTTTGTAGAGGATCTGCTGTACGTAAGGTCGTCATCCATCTATACTATTAATATGCGTTCAATTTCTTTTAACCCCTTTAGCACTGCAGTCCCGACTTGGGGACGAACCACTCTACTTCCAAGTAGTTTGTCCCCAAAACGGGACTGTAGTACTAAAAGGGATGGAGGAAGAAAAAATCACGACCACGCGCGGCCGACGTACCACGCTGTCCTGGAATATAGGCACCATTTAGATTGAATATTAATCGACAAACGTACGTTGTATTTTGGGGTACATCACTCAGGGCGGAAAGTATAGGGATCGTTTAGACATCCGTCTGAATGCCAAGCGTTTTTTTACATTTACTCCCAGAGGGGTATATACGTATAGTATTGCGGGGGACCATAGTAAATAGGACCTACAGCAACACAAAAACCCACATATTTTCCCTGTTTTTAATAACAATATTTGGTCCTATTTACTATGGTCCCCCGTAATAGTGTGTGCCGCAGACTTGCACAGACAGCTGAGTATGTCGACTGCGCGGCTCGATCTCGGTTAAACCCAGCGCTCATGTAGTCGGTTGTCATGTTCTTTTCGAATCCCTGTTGTGATCCCGGCCTCGTTGAGTGGCCACTGGAGACATTTGCACATCTCAGACAGATAATCTGCAGATGGATCGTCTACAGATAAATCGCGATCTAGATCAATGTGGATCCTAACCTGCCGTCGTCATATGTCGTCCAGGATCTGTTCAGTACAGATCCAACCCAGGACACTTATCGTAGATCATGGAGATTGCACGGCTTCCACGCGACAACATGAGCCAGATCGTTCGGATCAGGATTGTATCTATCTACAGTATCTTCCCTCAGATACCTAGGTCATCAAGTGTGGGAATTGATGATCTGCCCAAGGTTTGGGAACATTGTACTCCCCTGCCGCAATCATACTCTTTCGGCTTGAGGTACTCCCTCGTTGTCTCTGCCGCGTTCAACACGATAGATCGAAAGTGCGATCGATACATTCGATACGATATCCAACGTGTATCGAATAAAAAAATCCGATACTCCAACCTTAATCGGAAAGTTCGATACGATATTCAACTTAATATACACATTCGACACGATATCCAACTGTATGCACACATTCGATGCGATATCCAACATTTACCGAAGCTCTCGGTATGATTTGCCAACACGATTAGCATAATATCCACGTTTCTTTTAAAACTGTCATAAATCCACAGCACGTACGAGGTATAGATATGGCCCAGATCGAAATTTCGATTTTTTTTTTTATCTCGGGTAGAGCGAAGCGACTCACATGCGAGCTGACGGTCGGCTTGAGGTAGTCCGTCGAAACCTCCGCCGCGTGACCCCGGCTGATCACGGTCGAAGCCACGAACATACCAGACAAGGCATACGTCGTCCGGAGGGTAGCTTCGACCCCACCCCCGCCCCGACCATTGACATCCTCTGCCGCGACGGTGGCTGTGACCGCCCCACGGGACGCACGATGGTGACGGTGCGAACGAGTTGTGAGGCGGAGCATTCGGTTCGGCAGCGAAGGGGGGGCGGCGCTGCGATTGTTTTTTTTCAGTGTTTTACAAGTGCGACGCCTGTGTGGTGGTGGTGGTGGTGGTGGTGGAGGAGGAGCAATGCCACGGTGGGGGTGATGCCTTGCAGGGACGGTGCCTTACTTTCTGAGCAATGAATGCCTTGCAGGGGCGGTGCCAAATTTTCCGAGCTCCTCCTCCTCTTCCTCCTCACGCGACAAAGCTCAGTGTAGCACCCGAAACATGGCTTTTGAAGAAGGTTTGTTCGTGCCGCCCGCGGCCGACACTCCTACCGTATATGCGCTGCTACTAAAACAAACGCATACATACTGCTGTAAACATATCCCAGTGTCATTGGGTAGTTGCTTACTCGAGGAGCTCAACCGGGTCAGAAATCAGTGGGAAACGGCTGGCAGAGAAGCGTATGAGGGGTACTGCTGATTTACGGAAGGATATTATTATTAGGATATTCGGTTTTTATCGGAACGACATCTACGCTATATTGTCGGAAGGAAAGCATAATAATAACAATACTGTGAACCAAAAAAAGTGCTGTTACGGGGGACCATAGAAAGTAGGACCAAATATTGTTAGTAAAATAGGTAAATATATACCTGGTAGGTTTTTTGTGTATACCGTAGGTCTTACTTTCTATGCCCCCCCCGTAAAATATATACCCTTCCCGTGGGATTGCTCTCTGGTACTCTGACCGACAATATAAGATATGATTGGTATTGATATCAGATTTAAATGGGGGGCTTATATTTCGCGGTCAGAGTGTGTTGTTCTTGCAGTCGGACACAGAGGATCACATCACGCGATACACGCCGACAACGGTCGATACCATGTATGTCTGTGGCAAGAAACACAAAAACATATTCACGCACCAAGACATGCAACTCGTACTGCTGTGACATTGTTCGGTGTTGGTGTTTTTAGGGGCCTTCTCACAGGTGTTGCTGCTGTGGCTGATGGCGTTCTTGCTGCTGATATTGTTGCTGGTGTTGATGTTGCTGTTGCTGCTGCTGCTGCTGCTGCTGCTGCTGCTGCTGCTGGCGCTGGCGCTGCGTCCAGAACCGATGAAAGGCCGCGGCAGCTCCCGTTAGGGGTTGCTTTCCCTCGTTTTTCGTCGTCTCGATAAGACCGATGGTGGCAGCGGAGCTTCTCGTTCTCTGGGGTGACGGCGTCGCGGAAAGAGGAAAAGATTCAACACCCCGGACACGTAGATCGTGATCTGCAGTAGATGATCTGTTAAAAGACAGACACGTCTCCGGTGGCTTGGTAGGTGATCCGCGTGCCTATCAAGATCAATTTCGTGGGTTCAAGTCTCACCGAGTGCATGCTCGTAGGGATTTTTTTCTTGCACAAAGAAACGATAAGCGGAAAGCGCGAGAGCGTGAGTCAGCTACATTCGATGAAGATCGACGAGCAGAAGGAATGTTGAACTCTATGCGCGACAAAAAGTAAAGGCACATACCGGGGGGCAAAAGGGACGACACCTGTGACCACGGCTTGTCCAGAAGATCGCTGAGGATGTACATTATTGTCTTTTTTTCGCGACATGCCGCGGCATGCCGTGGCACCACCTGCGGTAAAGCCTTCCACGCATCTTCCACGGCATACCACGGAACCTTCTACGGACCTCCACGGCGTACCATGGGGCCCTAACCCTAACCCTAACCCTAACCCCAACCCCAACCCTAACCTAGGTGCCGTGGACATTGGGGTGCCGTCGGGGTCGCCATGACATACCGTGGGGTTGCCATGGAGTGCCGTGGCGGTAGCCGCGGGGGTTGCCATGGTACTACCCATGACATGTCATGGCAACCCCCACGGCGTACCATGGAATCCAATGCCACGCCATGGGATGCCGTGGTGATGCCATGGGTATGCCATGGGCGGCACCATGGCAATGACACGGTATGCCCACGACAAGGTCAAACAATAGTGTAGAACCCTGCTCTGTCTGGAGCGGGTGTTCCGGAAATAAACCCTCAGTTATATACTCGTATAACAGTTCACTTCTGGTCATCTCGACGGCTGTTGTTATGGCTTGTTTCGTCATTGATCGTGCTGTACAGCAGTAACCCACCTTCGTCTGCGCGGCACATAGAAGAAGCCATTTCGGGGGCAGCCTCCACAACAAAGCTGTGTGCGTATTCACGTAGCCTCTGGCAGAAATGAACACCGGGGACTTTCAATTCGTTCGTTCCACTCGTTATTGCACGGTCGCGAGTAACATGTCCACTACTCGTGCACCACAGGTACGTAGCAGTCCGCACAATCCGAATCCTCACACACACACACACTACCACTTGTCTTACGTCTATCGTACGATCATGATCGCGCCATCCCCAGATGATCGGAGTAAGGAATTTCGCCGCATTTTCCTGATTTGACGAATATTTGCCGTTTCATGTCCGAAACGTAACATGCAAAATCTCACCGCGTTGCTTTGCCTCGCGCTCGTGTCTTGTGTGCTTTGTCTGTATTCCCCGCAGGAAGGAAGGAGCACGAAGCAGCTGCGAGTTCGAAGCCGCGGGCCACCAAGGTATCGCGTACACCTCTTTGAATGCTCGAGCTTCTCGGTTGTCATGCAAGACAGACGTATTTGTGTGATTGTGTCCCTCTCGGAGATCTGCTGTTGTGGTGCTTTTTCACGATTTTTGCATGATGACCAAGTTGAAAGAGCGAGAATGTACGTGACTTGCGACGAAAATCAACACCGAGCTCTGTATGGGTATGGAGAGGCAGAAAAACGCGCGATAAAAACCAAAATACGCGAACCAGGGGGGAAGGAGAATGCCACAGCAGACGCTCGTGATGACCACTTCACTGTTCGTTCAGAAGGTCAGGTCGAGCACGTTAAAAGTTAAAACTTCTGCGTGTTGATGAGCTTTTGAAGTTCAGAAAGAAGTGAAATTTGCTTCGAAGACGAAAAAAAATAATTGAAAACAAAACTGAACAAGGAAAAAGTTGGTCGGAATAGGTTTTGAGATCTCGCTTGTGGAGATCTGACGCCCTCTGAGTTCGCCAGGGAAATAGCTGTTCGACAAGGCTCTCTCCGTGCAGACCTTTCGATATGTATACATACGCCTTGAGGTCACCAGCGATTTATGGTGTCCTGTGGCTCGGCAGAGGGAGAGGGTGGCTTGGACCCGGATTTTTTTCTTCGCCGTGAACGCACTCTCCCACTCACTCTGCCGAGTTTCGCCGCGTTTTGTTCAATTCAACAACGAAATCTCAACTTCCTTGAGATTCCGCTTCGTTTCTTGTTTTTGGGATTGGATTATTGAAGGGTTTCGTTTTGGTTGTTGTTTTTGTGACGTTCAGGTATGTTGACGCCACAAGCCACAAGCGCCGCTCTGCCCGGAAATACCCAGAAGAAAAGCAGACCGATTTGATACGATGAACATCGAACTGAAAACGTCCCTTTGTATTCAACCACTCAGGACGAGGTAAATATAAGAACCGTTTGGTATTGATATTATTAAGGAGGACCATAGTAAATAAGATCAAACGTTATTAGTAAAAATAGGTATATATATAGGTTTTTATGTATACCATAGGTCCTATTAACTATGGTCCCCCCCCGTAATAGTATACCACTCTGACCCAAAATGTAATGGACGTTTGGATCGAATAATTGTATGCTAACGATCCTTATATTTCGGGTCAGAGCTGACCCAAACTATAGTGGACGTTTGGATTGAATAATTGTATGCTAACGATCCTTATATTTCGGGTCAGAGTGGTATGAACGATCCTTATACCTACGGCCAGAGTGGGTATATCCGGAGGTGCAGTGCCAGTAACAGACAGCACCCAGTCCGAACAAAAAAAGTACCCAGCAGCAGTACCCAAAGCGTGTTCGACGATTTATCAAGCAGTGGTGGCCTCGTATTGCGGTATGATGGGAAAGCACACCAGGCACACGATTGCGTGCGAGCTACGTACACGAGAGGCGTGTGTGAGGATGGATGCTCTCGTGTTACGAGTGCCCATAGTAAGCAGGACCCACCATATACACAAAAACCTATAGATTCCATTATTTTTACTACTGCTGTCAGCATATTTGGACCTGATTACTACTGTACCAGTATGCTCCTCAGTAATATTACGGGGTCCATAGTCAATAGGACCTACGGTACACACAAAAACCTACGTATTTTCCTATTTTTTACTGACAATATTTGGTCCTATTTACTCTAGGTCCCCCCGTAATAGTACACAGTCCAGACGGTAAAGAGGGATTCACTGCGATTTTCAACCCTTGTACGACTGCAGTTCCTTTTAGGGGACACACTACTTAGAATTTGTGTGGTTCGTACCTCGAACGGGACCACAGTCCTATAAATAATAGGGCTAGCGTACGTACGTTTTTTTTCTTCTTCTTTTTTTTTTTTTTTTTTCCTTTCTCATGAATTTGCGATCTTCGCCATCCTTTTCTCTCTCCCTCCTATTAATATTACTACAGCAGTAGTCGAAACTCAGATCCGGGGTCACGTTCAAAGCAGGCTCTTCTCCTCTCCCCCCCCCCCCTCCCCACTATAAACGGCTCCTGCCTTGCATTTTTTATCGCGGCAAGGCTTGAGCCCCTTTCTCCCGCGTCGATTCGCGTCGAACTGCGCCTACATGTGCAGGCACTCGAATGAGAAAGAGCCCCATACCAAGAAAGTAAGGCTCATTTTTGATGAGGCGCTACCCTACGTACGTACATACGAAGAACATCGGATTTCAGAAGGCATGTCCAGCGGCGAGCGTTACTACGCTGAACCCTAGACAATAGCCTACGCTCAAGGTTGTGCAAGGATCGTTGAGACAAATGCCAGGTATGGCTCTCGACCCTTTCAGAACTGCAGTCCCGTATTGGGGACAGAGCATTCAAGTTATGTAAGTGGTCTGTCCTCAAAACTTATCACCCTAGTGTGATACGGTAGTAGTGTTGTATATTATCACCCTAGTGTGATACGGTACTGGTAGTGGTGTGATATCACCCTAGTGTGATACGGCAGTAGTGTGTTATCTTATCACCCTACTGTAGTATGATACGGTAGTGGTGTTTTATCTCATCACACGTGTGATACGGTAGTATTGTGTTATGTTATCACCCTAGTGTGATACGATATTAGTGTGTTATGTTATCACCCTACTGTGATACGGTAGTAGTGTGTGTTATGTTATCACCCTAGCGTGATGCGGTAGTAGTGTGTTATCTTATCACCCTACTGTGATACGGTAGTAGTGTGTTATCTTATCACCCTAGTGTGATACGGTAGTAGTGTGCTATTTTATCACCCTGGTAGTAATGTGTTATGTTATCACCCTAGTGTGATGCGGTAGTAGTGTGTTATCTTATCACCCTAGTGTGATACGGTAGTAGTGTGTTATGTTATCACCCTAGTGTGATACGGTAGTAGCGTGTTATCTTATCACCCTAGTGTGATACGGTAGTAGTAGTGCGTTATCTTATCACCCTAGTGTGATACGGTAGTAGTGTGTTATTTTATCACCCTAGTGTGATACGGTAGTAGTGTGTTATCTTATCACCCTAGTGTGGTACGGTAGTAGTGTTTTATATTATCACGTGTGATACGGTAGTAGTGTGTTATATTACCACCCTAGTGTGATAGTGCTATACGGTAGTAGTGTGTTACCTTATCACACGTGTGATACTTTTCACCCTTGCCACGGCAACACCGCTGCTGTGTTGTAATTCTATTCAACCGAGTGAACCCCCCTTGGGGCTTGAGACGAGAAACAGCCCAGGGATCGTACGGATAATCGATTCCCACTGCGCTACCAGACAGTAAAGTGCATGCGCCGTACTAATCTACAGGGCATGTTTCCTGAGTTGGATTCGTACTACGAGGATGCAGATCCTGCACAATCTCACACAACGGTAGAAGATGAAGAGCTGATGATGATCTGCAATAGATCATGATCTGCCCGGGGTGTACTGCTTAGTTACCCTGTTTACAAAAGGCTAGCTTTATCAATGCCTCCTTTTAATTCCACACTTGCTGTTTTGATCAGGTTTGTCATCCGAAGGTTGTGTGCAGCGCAATCACGTCTCCCATCCGAAAGTAGTGTTTTGCCAAAAAAACGATGCAGAATGTGAAACAAGAGTACGAAATGAGGAGGGAGGAGCAAAAACGACTGCAAGCGGCGTGGTAGATAGAGTGCAAGCCGGAAGTAGGCAATGCAGAAGAGGGTTAGACTTTGTGCATATAGGGAAGGCTCTTTTTTTGCTTCCGTGGTTTTCTTCTTTTCGGAGTGCGTATGAGTGATCAACCTTGAAGCTCATGCTGCTGACAACAAACATTGTCGGGTTGCAAACCGAAAAACACTGATTCACCCGAGTCTCGTCGTGTTTGTTTTTTTGTTCAAACAAAAAACGACCTCCCTCTCAGTCACCAAAGATGGAGAGCCATATCAAGTCCGTCCTGACCTTCGAGGAAGGGATGGGAGCGGGAAAGCGGCCACCATCAGCAGTCCCAGGTCACTGGAAGCCTGCCTACGGTCAGGGTGCGACCCTCAAGAGCTCATGCCCAGGTGAGCGAAGACCCGTTACGGACTACGTATTCATAGCCAGGCGCCCTGCACCCCCCCCCCCCCCCCCCCCGCGCGCTAAAAAAAAACCGCTCGTACTGCATTTGCTTGCGTACCACACTGCCAGTCTAGCCAGTATGTACGAAGGATGCCGCCAGTACCAGCCAATGTGCCAAGAAAACGAAGGATGCCGCCAGTACCAGCCAGTGTATCTAGCATTCGAATGCCGCCGGTACCAGCCAGTATATCCAGTATGCGAAGGATGCCGCCGGTACCGGCCAGAGCACCCAGTATTCGAACGATGCCGCCAGCACCAGCCAGTATACCCAGTATTCCAGGAATGCCGCCAGCACCAGCCAGTATTCCCAGCATTCCAAGAGCGCCGCCAGTGCCAGCCTATACAAAGCATGCAGCCAGCACCAGCCAGTATATCCAGTATACGCCACCAGTACCAGTATAATCATCGGAGTACGGCTATGCCCAAAGCACTGTACCGGTGTCATGCTAGCGATTTCGAGCGAAGCAAACTGCTGTAATAGCTTTTCAAAAGAGCCTGCCACTTTGGGGGCCTCTTTTGAACTGAGTAACGCCGGAGGTCGTATAGAAACCCTGGAGCCGGAAAGACTCGACCTATGGACGCGTTCTGAAACAGAGGTACTTCATTTCCGCTAAACCGTTTTCTGAATGACGGGGTGGTTCCTTAACCCAAAATCGTCGCAATGCCAATCTTGTTTCGGAAAATGACGTAATTGTATACTTGGGCCATGGGATTATTCATCGGGAAGCAACTTGATTTTTTGCTGAAGTTGGTTTTCGGGCGAGGTGGTATGGAGCTCCTTAAGGTCAAGTGAGGAGCCTCAGAAAATTTAGGGTGAACATCTATCGTAGAACGCCTTTATGCGCAGGACGGGTCGGCACAATGTTTTGGGCAGGATGCGGGTTATGTTGATCAAGGCTGGCCTTTCGATCGCCTGGATATTATTTGGGAAAAAACGCCACCAAAACTCGCGGCGGAGCCGCGTGACTTCCCCTGCCGACTTCGAGCCCCCCAAAGGGTTAGGGTTAGGGTTAGAGCTTGGGTTCGGGTTCGGGTTCGGTTTTGGTTTCGGGTTCGGGTTCGAGTTCGAGTTCGGGTTCGGGTTCGGGTTCGGGTTCGGGTTCGGGTTAGGGCTAGGGTTAGGGTTCGGGTTCGGGTTCGGGTTATAGGGTCAGACTTGGGGTCATTTTGGTCTAGGCCGACGTGCGAGGTTGAAATTGGCGACACACGTCCTCCTGCACAAAGTTTTGTGCCGGACAATCGGGAACATAGCGGAAGCCAGGCAGAGCCGGAAACCCTACGAGTGCAGAAACTGTGAAGCGGGAGAGGTTGCCGCCCTCCAACCGACAAAAAATCTCCCCGACAATCCTGTTTTTTTTTTTTTTTGTGGCTTTCCACCAACGGACTCACAAGTTTGACACGGGCGCCTAAAACTTTGGGGGGGGGGGGCTTTTGATCTGAGAATAACGCCGGATACACCCTTTAGAAACCCAGAAGTCGAAGCAGGAGGTCTCCTGGAGAACCCGCGGAGCCGGAGATATGCTCGCCGATCCGACGAAAGTTTTTGCTTGTTTACGGAATTGAAAACACTACAGCGGTGAGATCGAGGCTTTCGTCGAAGCTCGTATTTGCAAGCTGTGTGTCATACTATTACGGGGGACCAAAGTAAATAGGACCGAATAGTATTAGCAAAAATAGGTAAATATATAGGTTTTTATGTATACCATAGGTCCTATTAACTATGGACCCCCGTAATCCTATTCACTATGGCTACCCGTAATATTACGGGGGTCCGTAGTTAATAGGACCTATGGTATACATAAAAACCTACATATTTACCTATTTTTACTAACGAAATTTGGTCCCATTAACTATGGACCCCCGTAATAGTAATACTTCGATCGTGCGCACTTGCGGGGTTTATATTTAACCTCATCCAGGAAACACATCCCGTATATGAGGAGGACGAAATCTGAAGCAACATGGTTCGGGGAGTTGTGTGTATGTGTCAACGTTTGCGGAGTAATACGACGTGTGAATGTTTCTGCTTGGCTTCTCCTGGAAACTTTTGTGGTTTGTTAGGGAAGCTAGGACGTTCGCCGTCAAGGGAGAGCTGCCGGAGCTGACGGAGATTCGCCACACCTTCTTCGAGAGCAGGCGAAAAGGTGACTTGCTCACTTGAGTACGTTACTGCTATCATCATTAAATCCTTTTGCCCTCTGATACACCGCTCTGTCCTATTACACAAGGAACTCTTGCATACTGTTACGGGGGGCCATAGTAAATAGGACCAAATATTGTTAGTAAAAAGAGGTAAATATATAGGTTTTTGTTTGTACCGTAGGTCCTATTTACTATGGTCCCCTTCGTAAAAATATTTAATCAAATGGTCTCTATATTCCACAAATCGGACAAATGTACCATCTGGATATAATATTGCAACATATATACATCAAGTGTATCATATAGATCCTCCAGCAGATCCTTCAAGGGGGCTTCGCCGCGGCGGGCGTGGCTCCGCGCGTGGCCGTGATGGTCGAAGACGTCTACGTAGCCCAATCGAGGCCGCTTGTGCGACAGTATTGCAGGGGGCGCGTTCAGAATCATTCCATGGTTGAGTCAGGTTTGATCGGGCCGAGAAATCACGAGAGGACCATACACCCTGCACCCTTCACCCCCATACCGAGCTGTACGTGTTTATGGGCTGAAAGCACCATGTACGTGGTGCTCCGGCATCCCTCTGGCTCTACACGTCGCAAAGCTGCGAGGAATACTTTTCTTTGTGTTGACCGGCCCACCGAACCCACCGACTGCATCTACGCGCATCCCCCCCGGTGTACTGTAGCACTCTTGCACTGCAGAGCAATAGCTATGGAGGAAACAATTCCTAAGGGACAACGATGACGACGTAAAGCAGGCAGTCTAAGTGTCTGAAGGTCGTACGATCGAACCCGCTGCATCTTGGGCGCTGAGGACCCAGCAGCACGTGTTACCAAGTGCTATCTCTACAGGAGAAACCGACCCAAACATATATATATATATAAATACAACTATAATTACGATTTTTGAGGTCGTTGTCACTTGCTAGCTCTTGGCAGACAGACCGACTGATAGACAGCTCTTCGCAAACAGCCCTTCTTCTTTGAAACATCCGAACAGCCAAACAACCTTTCTTCTTTCTTTATCGCAAACTGCAACCATTTCTTATAAAAACTGCAACCAATAGACAGCTCTTCGCACAACGCCTAGAAGAAGAGGCGTCTCGCCTTCGACGAACGGCATCTAGATGCAGCTGTAGGGGGCCAAGCTGCTTGTATATATATATATATATATCATACGCAGGACAAGGACGACAGAAAATATGTTTTTCAGAGCTCGTATCTGACTGGTGCATGCTCTCAGGAAAAATGAAAAGTTGGGGGCCCAGTATCGTATACGCACTTTTTTGTGCAACTGCACAACCACAAGCTATGATACTGTGGTACGTACATGTGCATAATCAGCGACAATATTTATGAGACAAGCACAACAACAGCCGTCGACGTGAAGTCGACCAACCGAGGGTTTATTTCCGGACCGCTTGCAACAGGAGCAAATTATGTCCGGCGATATAGCGGGGTGAGGCGGAATATCGGAGGCTTTTGGGGAAACAGGTTGCGCTGCATCATACCGTACAGTTAATCATAATGTAGATGGAGACAGTTTGTACAGGATTCCTAAATAGTAAATCACGCAGACATCAACTTCGCCCCCCTCCCTCCCCCCTCCCCTCGCTCCCCTCCCGGGGTTTTTCTCACGCGGCGCGCAGAGAAAGTCGAGCTGGTGAAAAAAGAGAGGCAGTCCATCATCAACTTCCTCGAGCAGAAAGACAACACCTTACCCGCGCTTGGCAAGGTGATTGAACTCCCCCTGTCTACTTGCTGGTTACTGGTACTGGTGCAGTGTCGGCGCTACTCGTATATAAAACAGACTTTTCAAGAATAAATCTTCCTGTTGACCTAAACAAACAAAATTAATTTAACAAAAAACAAAATGCCAACCGTAACGAAAGCGCTCGTCGTCTATTTGGGGAAATTTTTCCCCTTGTAAGGGTGGTGCCTTATTTTGTAAGAAACCCTCTCCCAGATAGCCCTTTACGCTCGCCTTAGAAGGCAGATATTGTCGGCTCCTGAATGTTGTAGCCAACTTACCGTCTCGCTCCGCCAGCGCAAGGCCGTCCATTTTTTGCCCCCATTTATTTTCTCCACCCATTGTGTTCTGTCTCCTCTCTGTTCATTATTCCGGGGGACCATAGTAAATAGGACCTGCGGTACACACAAAAACCTTCGTATTTACCTATTTTTACAAACAATATTTGGTCCTATTTACTGTAGACCCTCGCAATAGTCGTAACTCAGAACCGGGGGCACAAAGCAGGCTCTCGCCCCCCCTCCCCACTACGTACGATTCTTGCCTTGGCTGGCATTTTTAATCGCTAGGGCACTTCGGCCCTTTCTTCCCTCGCCGCAACCAGGTACCTGGTACTATTTACGGGGGACCACAGTCAATAGGGCCAAACATTGTTAGTCAAAATAGCGAAATATATAGTTTTTTTTTGTGTATCGCAGGTCCTATTTACTATATCCCCCGTAATAGGCGCTCTCAGCAGTTGAGTCCGTTTTTGTATTTATATTTGCACATATACTACATATTATAAAGAGGTGCAACTTCTTCTGTGGTCACACGTTGTTGCGGGGCCCCAGAGGAAGCCAAAATGTTGGTGTACGTATCGCAAACGCTCTTGTGCCAACTTTCTATTGTAGTTTTTTTCCCTCGCTTCCAAAGTCCAGGGCTGGTTTTTGCCCCGTCGGTTGTGCCTGGAGCTCAAATCCCGGCTCTCTATACAGACAAGAAAACAGGAAGGATCTCGATAAAGAAAAGAAAAGCTGGGGACTACCTGTACAGCAGTAATATTTTTGACGCTAACTTATCTTATATATGATTTCACTCAAACGTGGGACAGATAGATGATCTACAGATAGATGATCTACATATAGATGATCTACCTGTAGATCATCTACATATATAGATGATCTATCTACAGATAGATGATCTACAGATAGATGATCTACAGATAGATGATCTACAGATAGATGATCTACAGATAGATCATCTGCAGATATATCATCTAGATAGATCATCTACAGATAGATCATCCGCAGATAGATCATCTACAGATATATCATCTACAGATAGATCATCTACAGATATATCATTTACAGATAGATCATCCACAGATAGATCATCCACAGATATATCATCTATAGATAGATCATCTACAGATCTTCTGCAGATATATCATCTACAGATATATCATCTGCAGATAGATCATCTACTGATAGATCACCTACAAATAGATCATGCAGATCCTAACCTGCTGATACGAATAGGCTGTCCAGGATCTGTACCGTATACTGTATGCTGTAAAACGTGCCATTATTAACGGGAATGTAGTCCTCGTTTATACTATAACATCAATATCAAACGGAGCTTATTTTTTCGGTCAGATTGGCAAAGATTTTCGAATCCAGGAAACCCGTCCTAAATATCGCAGATCATACCGTTCCAACCCGGCAAAAATGTGTTAGAAGACCGTACAGACCACAATATCTATACCTGCTCTGGAAGGTCTAGATCATGGAAGTGGGAATCGATCATCTCTCCGATGTGTGCCATGGTGCCAATTGATGGCCTGTCTTTAACATGCCTTCCGTACTTCCAGGCATGTTCTCGTTGCTTTCAATTTTCATCGGTTAAAAGCAAAAAAATCTTCTTGCGGTTTAATTGGAAATCCTGGGAGAGGCGGTTGCTTAGAGCGCCCGACCGTGGTGGAACCGACTAATTCCATCCTACGAACGTGTTCCCGTTGATTGAATTCTCGTCGGTTACATGCAAAAACTTGATTGTTTTCTGGAAAGCCTGGAGGCGGAGGTTGCATAGGGGGTCCTAGCGTTGTGGCCCCGGATGCGGAGGCGGAAGCGAGGAGGATTAAGGCCGGCATTCTGGACATCGTGAGTTTTTTGTTTTGTTTTGTTCGCGCGTGTGTGTGATGATCGACTGATTGTTAACTTCGTTGTGAGCGAGACAAATATCATGTACGACTCGTACTATTAATAGCAACAGGTATTACGGAGGACCATAGTAAATAGGACCTACGGTTCAGACAAAAACCTATATATTTTTTCTATTTTTACCAACAACGTTTGGTCCTATTTACTATGGCCCCCTGTAGTACGTGTCTACAGCGTCCAGGTTAAGATACTAGTACAGATAAGAGAGGGCAAATCGGCTTGAACCAAAACATTATATGACAAGTTGGTGTAGATAGTAGCTAAAGTCAAGATAGAACGCTAGTTAAGAGAGCTATTTTTGTCCTGTACCACACCTCTCTTGAGTCGGGGTACCCACTGTACTGCTGTGCTGTAAAGTAGCACTACGAGAAAAATTGACAAACATACGTGCATTCTGTTTCGTTGTTGTATAAGGTGTTGATGGTGTTGTTGTCATTGCCGTCGAAGTGTTACGGGTATACAAAGCATTTTTGTTACCTGTTTTCGTTAGTTTGTTTTGACTCTCTGTCTGTCACGTTGTGCGGTTATTTTTTGTGGGTCTTTTTAATTGTTTTATCGTTGTTTTTTTTTGTTTCCGTCATCATATTTGTTTTGTATATTGTGGCTTCGTTTTTATGTATATATATATGTATATTTTTTGTTTTCCCCGTGTGTTGGTTTTGTAAAACCCAGGAACGAAAACGAGGACAAGTCATCGCCGAGCGCCAGGAAAAGGAAATGCAGAGAGTCGTCGAAAACGAGCAAAGGGTGGCCGACTTACACAAGAAAATTATGCGGGTGGAAGAGGTAACCGAGCGGCTGGCCGGGGGGGGGGGGGCGAGGAAGGCGACGGGGCGAGGGTGGGTGGAGGGGGGGGGTGGTCACGGCGAGCGGGGGAGGGGCGGGGGGGCGGCAGCGGGGAGGAAGGGGAGGGGCAAGGGTGGGATTGAGAGCTTTCGCTAGGGGGGGGGTACTCAATTGTTGCTTGCCTTAGTCATTTGACCATTGACCACGCATTCCTTTCGAGACACAGCGGGGGGGGGGGGTGTTAGAGTTTTTTTCTCCAGTAGGTCGGCGTTTGTGGCCCAAGGAAGTCTATCGAGAGGGCGCGGGGGGGGCGAGGGGGGGAGAGAAGGTTGCGCGGCAGCAATGCCGCCACCCTGACTTACGGTGCATTATTGCAACGTCGGACCTCATGCTATTTGCCTTTTCTTAAAATCGTAAATTGGTATGAGTGTTGCGTTTGCCATCCTGCAATGTGCGGCATGAACTTCAACGTTGATCTCTCACAAGCTTTACCGTTCCCCGAAAGAGGAAGAATACTACCAAGGGAAACCAAGTCACAATAAAACCTACTGGCCTACATTATACTATTGGATAACAATAGCCTAGTGGGGACTACCGTAGGTTAAGCGTTTATTTATAATAAAACATTCCCCGAAAGAAGAAGAAAACCAAGGGAAACCAAACAAGGAAACATCTTGGACTAGACCTCACAGTAGCTTATTGGACTTCGGTAGCTTCAACATTGATCACTCATAAGACATCCCCCGAAATAACCCCCCCCCCCCCCCCCCCAAGGAAACCAATCAAGGAAACTTCTTGAACTACAGTAGGCCACAGTAGCCTATTGGACTACAGTAGCCTATTGGACCACGATAGCTTCAGCGTTGATCACCCAGAAACATTCACCGAAACAATGAAAACATGAAACCAAGGGCAACCCTAAACAGAAAAAAAAAAACTCTTGGACTAGATCACAGCAGCCTATTGGATTACAGCAGCCTATTGGACCACAATAGCCTATTGGGCTACGGTAATTTAACCGTTGATCACTCAAAAACATTCCGTGAAATAGTAAAGCCAAGGCAAAACCAATACAAAAGATGAACATATTCTATGCACGAAGTCCATTCAACTTCCTTCTGTGCCTATATACTTCCTGCTTGAAAAGCCTCTGTCTACTGCAATCCCTGTCCTCGCGCCTTCCTTTTCCTTTTTTATTAAAAAATTAGGCGGACGCTAAGCGGAGGGCAGATCACGAGAAGAAAGTGGCGCAGCAGCGAGCGGCCGCGGCGGAGAGGAGGCAGAAGAAGGAGATGGAGAAGCTAGACCGGGAGCGGCTGGAGGATGAACAGAGGTGACAACGCACGAGAACCGTTCGTTGTGGTGGATTTGTACATGATATATTGATCGGTCGGTCTTTCTGTTTCTTCTAGTGTGTGTGTTTTCTTCGTGTTCCGGGGTGGGCTAATGTTATAAACAGAACCCACGATGGACCCAAAAACCACTTATCCCCCCATCTTTACACTCCATGTTTGGTTCTGATTACTGTAGTACTGTATGTCCATTGGCGCGATCTACGATAGAGGTAGCACATTTCCGCTCAAATGTTTCCTGAATGACGAGGTTCCTTAACCCAAAATCGTCGGAAAGCCAATCTTGTTTCGAAAAATGACATTTTTGTATACTTGGGCCACGGGATTATTCATCTGGATGAATTTATTTTTTTGCTGAAGTCAGTTTTCGGGTGGGGTATGGAGCTCCTTACGTGAGGAAGCCTCAGAAATATTAGCGTGAACCTCGATCGTAGAACACCTCCATTACTATGTCCATCATTACGTACATCCCCCCGAAAGAGCAGAGAAGAGAGGATTCCTTCAGTTTAGCCGGTGTACTCGTCACGTCAGGGACCCTCTGGGATGAAGAACATCCCGCGGGTTTTATTTACTCCGTGGGATCCCACGGGACTAATGTGATCCCAAGGTGGGGTGCCGTGTGGACTATGGGATGGATCTGATTACCGCGTTCTCCCGTAAAATGGTTGTGGTACGATAATGTTTCAGGGTTTGCTTTTTGTGATATTTCGTGTGCTTTCGATGTGTTTGCGTGTTTGTGTGTTTTGGGTTAGGGTGCAAATGAGAGGTGGTATAACGGGGGCGACGAAGAAGAAAGGGGCGGATAAGCTTGACGGGGAGGGGGTAGACGACGACAAAACGTTGGTGATACTACAACTTTATTTTTTCAGGGCTCATCATTAGGGGTCATGGCCCGCGACCCGACCTGACCCGCGAGGGTTGACCCGACCCGTGAGCAGTCCCGCACTTTGTCGCGTGTTGTGCAGACGTGGTCTGGCAGAAGAAGGAGACGGGTTTCAAGCTTGGCAGGGAGGGTTTGGAGAGCGAACAAGGGCTAATGACACCCATATTTTTGTAGATGTCATACGTATGATGCATCAATCCGTTCCTTTACCATCTGACAAGTTCCAGCGTGACTATCGAAAAACATAAAAAAACGACGCGTATTGCTATGTACGATCGCTATACTGTACGTAACCCCTACACAATCACCGTACTTGGAAGTTGAAACATCTGGTAGTTTTGTTCTGTACCGTATGAAAAGGGTTAAACACCGCACGCCCACACCGTCAGAAACCCAGGGTGCTTCGTTCTCCATCCCCTATCCGCCGTTCCCAGGAAGGAGACGACGAAAGCAAGCGGCGGAAGAAAAACTGCTTAGCTTTACAATAATTGTTTTGGCAGTAGTAAATACATTTTTCAATAGTATCGAACGCCTCACGCCTGGTGAAACCCGGGTATTTTTGTTCCCCCCCATCCCCTATCCGCCGTTTTTCCAGGTAGGAGACGGATGGCAGATTACCGTAGGTTTTTCTCAGATGCTAAGAAAGCTTAGTTCGCATGCCTTATGTCTCCTGAAATCCGGGGGTTGGGGATTTCGTTACCATCTCCTATTCGCCGCCACCGAGAAAGAGACGGCAAACCACGAGTTGGGATTCTAATAGCCTTTTCTCAGTAGTAAAAATGTTAAGATCGTATGCTTTACATCTCCTGAAACCCGGGGGGGATTCGTTACCATCCCCTGCTCGCCGCTCCCAGGAAGGAGGCGGCGCAGCAAGCAGCGGAGGCCGAGCTGAAGCAGCGGGAAGCCGACAGGGAGTTCGAGGCGCAGCGGCAGGCGGAGGCTATAGCGCGCGAGGAGGAGAGGTGGGTGTTGGGTGATAGAGCGGGATATGCCGCCAGAAGCGTTATTGAGTTTGCACAGGGGTACACGATCGATTTTCATCGCTCTTTTTTTGTTTTCTCGAAAACGGTAGTAAGGGTGCTAAAGGCTCGAACATTGAATTATCGGAAGGCTCTCCTTCGACCAGACCTTCCCGAAAATGCCTCCCTTGTTGTTTGGTGCTGGCAAACCTCCCGCCCTGTCTGGAAACATCAAGCCCTGAAAAACGATCACACCTCTGTGCGAACTCAGTGCTCCCTAAGGTACTCAGAGAGGAGAGATAGACAGAGAGGGCAGGGGGGGCCGGGGGGGGGGGTGGGGGGGGGTACTCATTGTCATGCATGGCCGTAGTCGTATGACCATGGACCTTCGCATCCCTACAATGCCGGGACGGAGCGCGTCGGGTTTTCACCGACCAGGCAGACATTTCTTGCACCAAGCGCGAAGCGCCGCCGTGGGGTGTTGAGAGGGGGGGGGGGGGGTGTACTCGATAGGAGAGATGTACTCGATCTCATGCATGGCCGTAGTCGTATGACCATAGACCCTCGCATCCCTACAATGCCGGGACGGAGCATGTGGGGTTTTCACCGACCAGGCAGACATTGCTTGCACCAAGCGCGAAGCGCCGTGAGGTGTCCGGCGAGTCGCATGAAGGGTGAGCTGCATCCTACTAAGAACCGCTTGTGAGGCGGACTTGCATATGGCTGACAACTTTAATGAGTTAGTTTAATTTCCGGTGTGGCCACTTCCAGAGACAGCAATGGGAGTACTATGTAACTGCCTCTTGGGTGCCTTACCTTGAACACTACGTGATACGATCAATTTCCTTGTGCAGAGTAAAGGTTCTTTACCTCGCACAAATGATCTAACTAGACGACCAGCTGTGGGCGACCGCCAAAAAACAAAAAAACAAAAAAAAAAAAAAAAACAAAAAAACCGGTACCCTGGATGTTTAGCTCACGTCGTGAGCGGCATGTTTTACAGTGTCGTTGCCAACCGACGCCAACCCAACCCATATATAATATATATATAATACGAGGGGGGGGGGGGGGGGCATACTCACTTGTTGCTCGCCTCAGTCATTTGACCATTAACCACTGAGCACGCATCATTTTCGAGACGGAGCGAGACAGATAAGGGGGGGGGGGCGGGCGTATCAGTTTGTTGCTTGCCCTAGTCATTTGGCCATCGACCTCGCATCCCTTCCGAGACGGAGAACCGTTTCTGCACATAATAGAGACACCTCCAGCATCCGGGCGTTCGTTATGTTTTTTTCCCGTTTATTGCGCAGTTTGGGTTTGCTTTTCTTATAATTTTCCTGTTTCGCCGTCTGTGGCCACCACCTGCTTCCCAGGGTTGTGGTCGTTTTCTCTCGATACAGTGTATCAAACGTCTCCATGTCAAAACTCGTCTTTTCCCTCCATCCCTGCCTCTATCAAATCCCGTTCCTCTTTGTACATTCCACATTCTCCCACTGTATGTGAGTTATTCTCTGTGCTGCTTGGCCGAAACGGCACATCTGCGCATCTACTGTACCGCAGTCCAGACAAGGAGCAGTCTGTTTAGGCATCACTTTTGCCATTATCCGTGGGGTGTTCGGCCGCGGAAGAAGATTACAACAGGAGCAACAGGCGCAGCAGCAACAACAACAAATCAACAACAATTATCACAACATCAACCATCACAGGAGAAGAATCAACTAACAACATGATCGACAACGGCACCAGCACCAACCAAAACACCACGACCACGACCACGACCACGATCACCACGACCACGACCACGACCACGATCACCACGACCACAAGATATAGTTCCATTATCAGCTACGTACGCTCAAAACGACCACAACCACCGCGACCCCACGACGACCACCACCACCACAACAGACATAGTGTCATCATCGGCTGCATAAAAAAACAAGCACAATCACGCAATCTCTCTAGGCCAGGGGTATCACCTTGACTATAGCTTGGTACGCTGATTTCGTGATCACTTGAATTGTGTCCCTGCCCTCCCTCCTTGCCCTTTTTCAGGCGCGCGCTGAAGGAACAGCAAGACATGGCAACAGCCGCGCTTATCCGAGCGCAGGAAGACAAGGTCGAGCTCAAAAACCGCATCATGGCCGAGCGAGAGGTACGATGTATTACGGGGGACCATTGTAAATAGGACCTACGGTAAACACAAAAACCTATACATTTACCTATTTTTACTAACAACATTTGGTCCTATTAACTATGGTCCCCCGTAATAGCAAATTCCCCCTCTTTTGTTGCCTGCCTCCCCCCCCCCCCCCCCCCCCCCCCCCCCCCCCCCCCCCAACCCTCGGTTGGGTTGGCGTCGGTTGGCAACGACACTGTAAACATGCCGCTCACGACGTGAGCTAGACATCCAGGGTACCGGTTTTTTTTTGTTTTTTTGTTTTTTTGGCGGTCGCCCACAGCTGGTCGTCTAGTTAGATCATTTGTGCGAAGTAAAGAACCTTTACTCTGCACAAGGAAATTGATCGTATCACCTAGTGTTCAAAGTAAGGCACCCAAGAGGCAGTTACATAGTACTCCCAATGCTGTCTCTGGAAGTGGCTACACCGGAAATTAAACTAACTCATTGAGGCTGTCATCCATATGCAAGTCCGCCTCACAAGCGGTTCTTAGTAGGATGCAGCTCACCCTTCATGCGACTCGCCGGACACCTCACGGCGCTTCGCGCTTGGTGCAAGCAATGTCTGCCTGGTCGGTGAAAACCCGACATGCTCCGTCCCGGCATTGTAGGGATGCGAGGGTCTATGGTCATACGACTACGGCCATGCATGAGATCGAGTACATCTCTCCTATCGAGTACCCCCCCCCCCCCCTCTGATGGATCTTTGTGTTTACCGCCAACTGAATGCGCTGGGTGGAATGCAATGGCTTGTCGCGGTTGATAACAAAAAACAAAACAAAAAACTCAGATTTTAGTTTGGACGGCAGGGAGAGGGATTTATCTGGTTTCAGATCTCCGACCTCACACCTGTAAATTGTGACCAACTATTACGTGGATCCATAGTAAACAGGACCAAATATTGTCAGTAATAATAGGTAAATATATAGGTTTTTGTGTGTACCGTAGGTTCTGTTAACTATGGACCCCCGTAATAACAGCTTCGCTCTTGACTGTCCACACGTATCAATGGCGACGGTCGTTAGTTGTCCATCGAAGGACGATTTCGGCGGCGCGACTCTCTCTGTTGGGTACTGGATTTGCGTTGAAGGAGGCATGCTGCGATCGGGGTGTGCACCTATGTTTTCTGAGGTTCCTGTCGTATCCAGTACGAGGACATGGCCTTGCACCGCCTACTGTCCTTACTGCATCACAATGCAATATCTCTTTGTCTTGGTTTCGTGACCACAAGAGCTTGCATCTCTCTAGGATGTGGAATCAGCGCGGACTCTGGGTGCACTGGATGTCGACGGGCAGAAACAACGGTTTACTTTGGTGAAGGACACACAGACACACCTCACCCAAAACCTCAATCCTGTAAAAATTTAAAGCACAGCCCGATTGACAGAATCCCATGGCCTCGACATCATAGAACACAAATCAATCGTATTCAAGCGATATTGGGTTTTGGTACTCAGCTGAGAGGAGCCCCAGCAGTCATAAATTTACTGATCAAGTAGTGTTACGAGTCCTCTTGTCGTACTTAGCAGTACACGTCGCCGCGGAAGTCTTATCTTCCTCCCGCCGTTCTACCCTTTGCCAATCGGCAAGGACACTGGGTTCGCTGGATGTCGACGGGTCGAACGAACGGTTAGGGGTGAACAACACACAGCATACCATCACGTTCTGTTTCTGTTGGTTGATGTTGAGTGCGTATACGATGTGGTGACACCTGCTGTATGCGATGGAGGCTTGTTTGCCTGATGATGTTTGTGACCTTCCTTCCTTGCTTGAGGGGCTCCATACTCTAAGTAAGTGACTCAAAACTGACCGTTGAAGAACGCATGCGAGCGCGATGGTGTGTGACGTAACGTGTGACGTGTGACGTGTGACGTGTGATGTGTGACACGCAGGCGCGCGTGAAAGTGCAGCTCGAACAGAAGAGGGCCGCCAAGGCCGCCGAGATAGCGGGGCAGAGAGCGGCGGCGGAGCAACGCATTCAGGTTTGAACCCTTCACTTGCTGACTGACTGACTGACTGACTGACTGACTGACTGACTGACTGAATGTCTGACTGACCCTAGTACGACTCCTTGACTGACCGCGGTTTGATTCCTTGAATAGCCGCCCCTGCATTAAAGCCAGAATAAACTTGACTGACCGACTGACCGCGGTTTGATCTCTTTGACTGACCGCCCCTGCACTAAAACTACTGTAGTTTACTAAGACCCAGATAGGCCTTCACGCATCCCGTGTAGCGAAAATATGCTACGAATAGGAGACCGCGGTTTGACACCTTGACTGACCGCTCCCCTACACTAGTATATTTAGGCAAGAAGAGACCCTGGCGCATCCCATAGCGGCAAGGTGCTAGGGGACCACGGTTAGACCGCTTGACTAACCGCTCCCCCACTCTAAAACTAGTACATTAGGGCCTCAATAGACCTAGACGCGTCCCGAGCAACTGTCCTCAGCGACCAAGATGCTACGAGGAGACCGTTGTTTGAACCCTTAATTGACCGCCCCCCACACTAAAAACCACTCTGTCCTCGAATAGAAGGACCTTTTCTTATTTTTTGTTTAGTTTAAATATTCCTCATATGTCGTCCCCGGTGGCTTGGAAGGTGGTCCGCGTGCCTACTAAGATCAATTTCGTGGGTTCGAGTCTCACTGAGTACATGCTCGTAGGGACTTTTTCTAGCGAAAAAATTGAATAGAGGAAAGCGCGTTTGCGTGAGTAAGCAACATTCGATGAAAGTCGACGAGCAGTGGGAATGCTGAACCCTTTATATGCGCGATAAAAATGAAGGCACGTACCGGGGGGGAGAAGGGACGACACCTCGCCTGTGACCACGGCTTGTTCAGGACATCCGCCGAGGGTAAAACCTCCTACGATTTCAGCTGAGAAGCAAATGTGACGATTAACAAAAAAACCTAAATCGGTCCAGAGGTAGCGTATTTGGTCCTTTCAGTGCTGCGGTGACTCTAGTTTCAAGTGTTTCGTCTCCACAACCGGAGTGCAGCCACAATCACAAGCCGCCGAGGAAGCGGGACAGAGACCAGCGGCGAGGCGGAGCGCAACGCATTCACAGAACATACAGCACACCATCGCGTTCTGTTTCTGTTGGTTGTTGTTGAGTGCATATACGATGTGGTGACACACGCTGTATGCGATGGGGGTAACGATCTAGCCAGTGTTTCTTGGTGGGAGCCGCTTGTATCACCTGCATGACCTTGGTCTTGCATTCCTGGGTTGGACCTGCACTACGCAGATTCTGCTCGGCATCGCATACAACGGCAGGTTAGGATCTAGATGATCGTTTTATTTCGATGTAACATGGTAAATAGGACCAAATGTTGATAGTAAAATTAGGTAAATATACAGGTTTTTGTGAGAACCGTAGGTCCTAATTTACTATGGCCACCCGCAATAGGATCTACTGTAGATCTGCAGTACACCGTGCTCTAGCTGAGAGTGAAACATTTTCTTGGTTGATACCGCTCATGCCACGGATGGATGTGTCCAGTTCATGATGGCTTGTGTGTTATTTTGTCGCCGCCCGCGCACGGCAGGAGGTCATGGAGAAGAACAAGAAGATCCAGCAGGACAAGAAGGTGGCCTACGACCTCAAGGTCGCCGAGGCGAGTGGGCAATTCATTGTGGTATATAGACACGTGTACAACATCAACCGATCTCTGGGAGAGCTCCGTTTTCCTTAACGGCTACCGTACAAAGTGGCGTCTGGGGCTTTTCCTTCGTGCTGACTTTGCCGGGTGTTCGGTCTTGATCGCTAGGGGGTGCACCGTGCTCTCCACAACGTATGCGGTCTCAACACTGAATGGTTCGTAGTGTTTGTAGTACATTAGGGGACTTCGTACCACTCAACCTGATACAAGTGTTTCAGTGTTTCCTGCCTGTTTTGAAGGACTAATGAGGATCGATGCGGTCCCGGTAGGTACTGGCCCCGTACGCACAAACCTTGCGTTCGGTCCCCTAGCGCACCGGTCCCCTAATGCATTACAGTGTTTGCGAGCTCACACAAAATCTCCGTTCTGTCGTGTCCTTGTCCCGCGTATCTTTGGGATAAGTCCTGCATATCTTGCAAATTCAGCAGATATTACATTACGGCAGCAGTGAGTAGCGGTCCCACCCTAAGTCCTGGGATATATTTCTTTAGCTAGTTGTTGCCAACCTACAGAGCATCTCAACGACTTTGATATTTGGGCCAAAAGGGTGGAAATTATGACGTACCTGGTACGAAATTTCTCCCTGTCGGGTTGGATCCTAATGGATGACTCAAACTCCATCCTTTATCCTGTAGGGCTTGCACTTTTGCCCTGCCCAACCATGTTAACTGACGTGGCTAGTCCCCAGTCGAGGAGCTACGGCATCCAATTTCGTTGGGTCCCGTATATATTGTAGTTTACCATTTTGTTCGTTGGACACATACCTACTAATAGCCCATGGGTTTGTTTATCGGTGTTAATACTTAAGAAACTTTCCACAACTCTGACAGAGACATATCATGATCTATCTATCTATCTATCTATCTGTAAATGATCTATTAATAGTTCCTCGCCTGCCGTTGTAACAGGCTGTGCAGGATCTGCCTATCCCACTAAGCAGACAGGTAGGTTCTGCTGTAGATCACGCAAAGATTCTACGGCTCCCACGCTGCAACACGGTCCAGATCATATACAGATCAGGTGAATGTAACTGCCCTGAAAGTTCTAGATCATCGAGCGGGGATCGATGATCTATCCATCCGAGGTGTTGGATGATGCGTATAACTACTCAAGCGAAAGAGAGCCCCAGGAAGTTGGGCGATACACGTACCCCTATTTAGCGCATAACGCCTTATTACTGCCAGGGACCAATTCTTGTACATCAGGTGCCGTTGCGCACGGCACACTCTAGCACGCCGGCACCGCTGCGGAAGGCTGATTTACAACTTGACCCTCACTCGACGACATAGTTCACACGTCGGACGGACCATCAGCAGATCACTCCCGCTTCATGATCTGCACGTTTCAGGGAAGACGTACCTCCGATCTGTACGGACTACTGCTGTGGCTCATGTTGCCGTGGGGGGACCGTATAAGCCACATGATCTAGGACAGGTTTCCTGGGTTGGATCTCGGCCAGCGCTAGGATAGAGATACTGTAGCACCTGCAGTACGCTTTCTGAGGCTCCTCTATTTATACCCGATAAGTATAGGCTAAGCCGGATACACCGACAAGCCCATGGGTTAGGTTGTCCATCGAATGTTGTTGCAGTAAAACATCGGATCCAGTTAGCTCATCAGTTGCATCGGTTGATGCGATGGCTGAAGAGCTCCGTCGGTTGAGAAACGGTTGGGCTCGAACGTGCAACCTCCAATACTTGCCGCGGCACGGGTCTACAGTAGGTAGTAGATGGTCCACAGTAGGCAGTAGATGGCCTACAGTAGTAGTAGACGGTCTACAGAGGTAGTACTGTAGTTGCTATACAGAGGTAGTGGTAGATGGTCTGCAGTAGTAGTATTACGGGGGACCATAGTAAACATGACCAAATATTGCTAGTAAAGATAGGTAAATATATAGGTTTTCGTGTGTACCGTAGGTCCTATTTACTATGGTCCCCCGTAATAGATGGTCTACTACAGTAGTAGTAGAATGTGTACAGCAGTAGTAGATGGTCCACAGTAGGTCGTCATCTGCACGATGTGTTAAATAGCTTAAAGTACTCACGACCAAATATTTAGCATACAGTAGTACCAGTATGCTGGACTTTCATTAAGCACGAGAATCACTATAGCTCCAGCCCTAACCCTGATCTCGAACCGCCTGAGAAAGTTCTCGGAAAGTTCGTACGGACTATCATTGTCGGAGCCGTGTCAAACCGTAACACTACACTGCCGCTATCCGCATAACTATCACAACACACAGGCGGCCAGACGAAAAGCTGAGAGGGCGGAGGCGGAAGAGGCACTCGCGAAGAAGAAGTTGGACGAACAGATCAAGCAGGACAGCATTCGCGCAAAGGTGTGCATCAAGCGGAGAGGCGGTGCAATGCGTTGTTGTTGTTGTTGTTGTTGTTGTAGTTGTTGTTGACGATGATGATGTTGTTTTTGTTTTTGTGTTTGTTGGTGTTGTTGCTGTTGTTGTTATTGTTGTTTTTGTTGGATTGGCTTAGCTCGGCTTGGCTTAGCTTGGTCGGACCAGGCTGTGCTTGGCTTGTTTGGTTTGGCTTGGTTCGGCTTGGCTTGTCTTGGCTTGTCTTGGCTTGCGTCTTGTCAGTTGCGATATTATCTTGTCAACCCTTTTTCCTCCTCAAAAGGGATCCCACACTAGTTTTATCTACAGTAGCTTGGCCCCAACAAACTCGGGTGACATCCTAAAGGGATCAACTACTGTAACTTGGCACGTGCGTGTTTGATATTGTTTCGTTCCCACGCAGAGATTGGAGGCGAGCTATCAGGATCGTGCCGACCACCGCAAGGATATTATCGCCCGCCGGCGGAAGAAAGACAAGTTTTATGGCGAGGTATGAAGCTCCAGCCACCCCCCCCCCTCCGTCCTCTTCGCTCCCGCTTCCCCGCTCCCCCCCTCCGCCCATTTCAATTTAGTTCGATTTGCTCGGTCCCCATCTCTTCCCTTCCCCTCCCCCCCCCCCCCCCCCCTCCCCTCACAAGCGGTTCTTAGTAGGATGCAGCTCACCCTCCATGCGACTCGCCGGACACGTCACGGCGCTTCGCGCTTGGTGCAAGCAATGTCTGCCTGGTCGGTGAAAACCCGACATGCTCCGTCCCGGCATTGTAGGGATGCGAGGGTCTATGGTCATACGACTACGGCCATGCATGAGATCGAGTACATCTCTCCTATCGAGTACACCCCCCCCCCCCCCCCCCTCCCCTAAACCACCCCGCCCCCCGGCCGCTCTTACCCATTCGGTAGATAGCCACATCAAATTCACAGCCCTTCTGTACATCATTTTATTCCATTGCTAATGGCCCATTGCATGTTACCCAAGATCCGTTCTGGGAGAGAAAAGGAACTGGCCATAAAGAAGCTCCACCACGACCTCATCATGGATGACAAGCGGCAGGGCATCGAAAGGTGAGAGTCTTGCAATCAAAGCTCTACCGGGTATGCGAGATCATGCGACTCGCCCAACACCCCAATTTGCGCTTCGCACTTGGTGCAAGCAATGTCTGCCTGATCGGTGGAAACCCGACGTGCTCCGTCCCGGCTTTTGCAGGGGTACCGGTGTCTATGTTCGTACGACTACGGCAATACGTGGTATGGGTACAACCCCCTGCCCTCCGTATGGTGGTATGGGCCCACCATCAAGGAACGCGTGCGCTGAGCAATACCGAAACCTCTTGCGATGCCAACAACGTTGAGCATAGGCTATCACGCGCCACTCTGCCCGTCTATGTGAGGGAATGTTTGGCATTCAAGTATTCACATTGCTGCCCAAAACGAGGCCTGACAGGTTTTGGCTGAGTAGTGATGTAAAGGGTTTGGCGTAGCGCCCGCTGCTCAGCACAATTTCTTAACTACATTTTTTTAATCCCTCTAGGACTGCAGTCCCGTCTTGGGCACGAACTATTCATTTTCCAAGTATTACGGGGGGCCATAGTATATAGGACCAAATATTGTCGGTAAAAATAGCGAAATATAGATGTTTTTGTGTGTACCGTAGGTCCTACTTAATATGGTCCCCCGTAGTAGTTTGTTCCCCAAACGCGAGTAACGCCCCCCTCAAAGGATGGATGTGGTTCCTCTCACCGGCTTTTCTCTTGCTTGTGAGCCCCGTCCTGTAGACTGCTGCAACTGACACCGCAGTGCCATGTGTCGTGTGTCGTTCGGTAGGTTGCGGAGAGTGGACGAGTTCGTGCGTCTCCAGACGTTGCTGAGGATCGAGCAGGAAACGGAGCGAACAGAGCGCATCAAGGCAGAGAGGGAGTTCATCGTCGAACAGGCACGTGCATGCTTTTTCTTTGAATAACATGTACAAGGGGGCTACGCCGGCGGGCCGGACGGGCGGCGGTCGCCGGCTCACGTGATGCCCAGAAGGATACCGTAGCAGAAGGGTCGTGTTTTGCAGGATGTAGGTCAGGCTTAATGCCAAGAGCTGAGAGCGGTTTATGCTGTGATCACGACTGACTGCTGCTGCGCATCCTCGGCCTCACGCAGTCAGTAGTGAACCCACACTGTGGAAGCGGAACGATGTTGGGTACGTGTAGCAGCTCCTCGTAAGCGAGACATGCGTTGACTCAAAAGTGCAGCCCGAAACCGTTGCATGACTCACGGGGCAAGTTATAGGCTCCACGTCGTAGGGGGTAAGTTTAGGCCCAATGCGTTCTGACTGATGGACGGCGTTCCTCTTCTGAAAAACTACCTAGCGCTGTAGCAATCTCACAAATTTGATATTCGTCACAAGTCCAACCCATGAGATTGTTACTGCTCACCGATATGCGCGAACGTTGTTTATCATGATAGTATGTATCAATCGCTTTAAATTATCATCAAAATCCCAACGTGGACTACATTCCGCGTTTTCTGCCTGATTTGGGCTATCTCGTCTTAGAAACTACCAAGTGGTTATGCGCTCTCAACTGTGCAGTTGTGAGGTTCGATTGTATCGGTTACGTGTGAAACCCAACCCGCACGTTGTTGCTCAACATCGGGCAAGGTCCGATAGCCGATAGCTCCTCACGTCATTTTACGTAGGAACCCGAAGACATTCACACGCATCGGGCAGATGATCGATTCCCACTTCAGGATGATCTTGATCCCTCAGAGAGAAGATATAGTATTCCTGATCCGTGTGATGATCTGCAGCTCATCTTGTTGCCAGGTGGGGGTGAATATTAACGTATTCCGCACGATCTGCAGCAGCGCACGCTTCCTGGCTTGTTTCTGTAGTTTGCAGATCCTGCACAACGCCTCAGAACGGCAGGTTAGGATATGCAGCAGACCTATCTGTAGATGATCTGTGTGTAGATGATCTGCCCGACGTGTCAAACGTTCAGGTACACCTTCCACCGATGACCTATTGCTTACACCTCATCCGACCCATGCTACAGTAGATGCAACGGTGTAGGGGGGAAACGATGCAATCTTTTCTGAGGCTGCTCACTTGAGGAGATCTCTGAATTTCACCCAACCATTCGTTAAAAAAAACGAAAACATGGTGCGCTTGATGGACCAAAGACGAACAGCCTCATGGTCTACGTAGGCACACAGGAAGCATCATGTTGTAAACAAAATTGACACTTCGACGATATTGGGTAGTTAGGTTTCTCGATTGAGGAGCCTAGCCAGGCTTGAATCTTTGGACCAGAAAGTTCTACCTCCACCGCTTCACGCATCACGCCTTAACCCTCACGCTCCATGTCCCTCCCCCCCGCATGATGCATGCTTCGGTAGAGACGCACCTATGTTTTTTTTTAGTCTCCTCTCTTTTGAGGAGCTCTTGTCTAACCCACAACCTGACTTTGGCGTATACTAATAATAAGAGTCAGGCATAAACATGTCGGCCTAAGCGTGCTTCCGTGGTCGTAGCACGTCTTCTCATATATTATCCCCTCTTCCTTTTTTATCACCACTTATCCTCTATCCCCTATCCCTTGTCCCTTGTCTCTTCTTTTTTACCCAATATCCCCTATCCCCTATCCCGTGCCCCCCATCCCCTACTCTTTGCCCCTTATCCTCTACCCGGTGTCTTCTATTCCCTACCCCTTGCCTCCTATCATTTACCCCGTGTCCCCTATCCCCTATCCCGTGTCCCCTACCCCCTACCCCCTACCCCGTGTCCCTTATCCCAAACCCCTCGCCCCCTCTCCCTTTTCTCTTATTTCGTGCCTCCTACCCCCTACCCCTTATCCCCTATCGCTTACCCCGTGCCCCCTATCCTTTACCCCTGATTGCTGTCGACAGCGCATCGCGGCAGCTAATGAGGTGATTAAAAAGAAGCACAAGATTAAGGAAGCCATGGAGAAAATGAGAGCCACGAACAACTTCCACAACCTGGACGCCCTATTGTGAGATATATACATCCACGCGTTTGTCCGCATAGATGAATGCCAGTGTTGACAGGTATTGATTTTGGTACACTCAGATCTATACGCCCCTTATCCCCTCTTATCGTAGTAAAGAGGCATTCCACGGTAGGCGTTTTGTTTGGGGCCCGAACATTTCTGATGGAAGGGGCTCTTCACCTATTAATGCCCAACTGAGGCTCTTGGCCTATTAACACTCATCTGATGCTCTTAACCTGTTACTACTCAAATGGGGCTCCTAGCCTATTAACTCTCAACTAAGGCTCTTAGCCCTCTTTTAATACTCATCTGAGGCTCTTAACGTATTACCGCTCAACTGCGGCTCTTAACCTGTTAATTCTCAACTAAGGCTCCTAACCTGCTTTAGTTGTACTCAACTGAGTTTGTTAACCTACTAATACGGAGGACCATAGTAAATAGGACCAAATTTTGTTAGTAAAGATAGGGAAAGATATAAGTTTTTATGTATACCATAGGTCCTATTAACTATGGTCCTCCGTAATACACTCTATTGAAGAACTACCCCATAACTCTGGAATCTCATTTGTGTTTCACATTAACATTTTCGTCGGTTTCCGAGCCCATAGGATTGTTCACCAGGTTGAGCAGGGCTGATCATTTAATTTTGTTTCTTCTCACGTTCGGTTTTCTGTGCGAGTTGTAGAGTCCCTGAAGCAAGGAGCCTCATTACATTTAGGTGCACCCCTGGAATGATACCGTACATAGCATGAGCGTAGAAGAGGCGCTACTGCGAAAAGAGCATCCACTCGCCCCTTCCGTCGCAACCCGTCGCGGTGGGGCAAGGCTCGGGGCGGGTATACAACAAATACAGTCCCTCCGCACGCATGAGTTGTGTTATTCTGCTATAACAATCGCCCGAACACAGCCACAGTTCGGGCCCTGTCTCAGTACACCATTCTGTCTGGAAATGTAGGGAGGACGATCGAGCAACGTCGCGGTACGGGTGGTGCACTGAGCTCCTCCTGGCACGTTTCAGGCCGTCCGGGAAATGCTCATGAGTGATCAACGTTGAAGCTCATGCCGCAAGTTATCGGAATTACAAACGTGACAGCACTGAGAAGTTCTTCAGCTGAGGAGCCCCGTTTGTGAAAAATGTATTTGGCCAAAATGTGCTACCGCTGCCGTTGTACCACACGTCCCAAGTCGCCACACCTGAACGAAACCGTCCCCGATTCCTTCTGCGACAATGTACCCAACCTTTGCAGGGACGGCTTGGACAAGCGTAGGCGGAGATCAAAGGGGGTTCCAGAAGTGGAGGCTGTTCAGGGGTCCAGCCCGGTCCCTACCTGAACCTCCCCCCCGCGTAGACTCTTGAGGGAATGCCGTCGGTATCGTTGTCTTCGGTGTCGTTTATTTGCCGATGTCGTGTACTTTCGGTATCGGAATTTTCGGCGTCATAACCATCAGTATCGTTAATGCCGGTAGTGGTATTGCCGGGGTCGGTACGGTCGGTATGGCCATCGTAGGTACCGGTGCTGTAGGTGTCGATGTCGTCGGTATCGTTTGCTGCAGATATTGGTAGTACCGGTGTCGGTACTGTAGGTATCGCAAGGGGTATCGTATAGGCGTTGTTGGCGTCGGTTTTGGTCGGTATCGTCATCGGTATCGGTGTTTTCGAGATATCGTTGCCGTCGGTATCGTTTACTGGCGATGTCGTTGTCATCGGTATCGGTATTGTTTCTATAATCATAACCGGTATCGTTAGTACCGGTGTCGGTACTGGCGGTATCGCAACCATCAGCATCGTACAGGTTGCTGTTGGCATCGGTGTGGTCGGTATCATCATCGCCGGTAAAGGGTGCTCGTAGATATTGTTATCTTGGGCATTGTTTATTCTCGATATCGTTGGCATAAGTATCGGTATTGTCGCTATCATTTTGATCTTATCGCTATTGCCGATATGGATGTTGTCGGTATCGGTATCGTCGGCATCGTCATCGTCGGTGTTGGTGTTTGTAGGTAATGATTTCGTCGGTACCTTTATCGTTGATATTGGTATCGTCAGTATCGTTGCTGTCGGTATCGGCGGTCGGCAAAGTTGCAATCGGTATGGCATATTCTTGACATCGTTGGCGTTTGTATCGGTATCGTTGGTATCGATCTTGTCAGTATAGTCGTTGTCGGTATCGAGACTGCCAACATCGTTATCTCTAGTTGTCGGCATTGTCGGTGTCGAAATCGCTGGTTTCGGCGCCCGTCAGTATTGTTGTCATCGGCATCGGTATTTATACGGTATATGTATCGTCATTTTCAGTATCGTTCTCCGGCGTTGACAGTATCGATCTCGCCAATATCGGCGTTGACAGTATCGACCTCGCCAATATCGGCATCGTCCGTATCGTCATCATCGGCATCGTTGTAGTCGGTTTTGATATCTTGCCGGTTTCGTCATAGTTGGTATCGGCGTTGTCGGTGCCATGATCGTTGGTACCGTTTAGTGTCGTTATCGCGATCGTCGATATCGTAGTCGTCGGTACCGTTATCCCCAGTGATATCGTCATCGATATGATAGTTTTACTGTATCATTATCGTGTGCATCGCCATCATTGGTTTCGGCGTTGTCAGTATCGTTGTTGGTTTTGGCATCGATATATCGTCGGTATCAGTATCGTCGGTATCGTTTTCGTCGGTATCGTTTTCGTCGGTGTCACTATCGTCGGTAAATTTTATCGCTGTTGGCGGTATCGTTCGTGAATTATCGTTGTCGCAGGACCGTAGAATCGTGCCACCCGTGCCAGATGAATCGCTTGCAAGGTGCGTGTCCGATGGTGCGGGAGCGGGCATGAGTGCCCCGCTTACTAAAATGATCAGAGCGTGGATACAGCAGCACCAGTACTGCCCACACGTGTGTATGATATATATATATGAAATTGATTTTCCACCGAGTGCGTGATTGCCGTCGGGACCACCGCTATCGTTGGTTTGAAATGGCAGTCAAGTCGTGCCTCTAACTCACAGAGAAGACAACGAGTACGCTAAGACCACGCTAAGAACGCCACACAGAAACCCCAGCACGGAGCACCGAATGCCCACAATCGAACGAACAAGAAACGATTGGAACAAATAATCGCATTTTTTCTCCTTTCCTCAATGGCCTCCCGCCGGTCCGTGTGGCGCAGTTTGCGTGCAGGCCGTGTGGCGCAGTTTGCGTGCAGGCGGCGTATTCCCACTATTATAGGGGACCATAGTAAATAGGAATAAACATTGTTTGTCAAAATATGGAAATATATAGGTTTTTTTTATGTATGCCGTAGGTCCTATTTACTGTGGTCCCCCGTAATAGTGTTGGATATCGAACGAGAACGGATTCCGATACGCACCGATAAATCGATTCCGATGCGATGCTGATAAGTTGACGTCGATACGATACCGACTAAACATGAAAATAATCGATACGGTTTCGATATTTGATTCATAGAGCCTTGTGTTCAGTAGCAGTTCAATATCTGCACACAAAACACGGAAATGCCAAGAGATGGAAGAACAAAACACGCTCGTTCGGTACGATACAACATCGAAATATCGATATTTCGATCTATCGAAATCCTCGATATGGTGTCCGATACTGCAATTACAACGCCACCCCTGCTCGTCGTAATGGCGCTGAAAAAAACAACAACTTGTCCAGCAACCAACAAACGTTGACAATACCCTTTTCACGATACAAAATAAATGCTTGGCCGTACGGCGTTTACCGTACTCGACTTCGCCGTACGTCTTTTACCGTATATTGTAAGGTGTATGAAGTACACGGTTTCGCCGAATTTACGGCTTTTACCTTCCCACGTGCTCTTTCCGTGTACGGGATCTACCGTCTTCAGGTTACTTACTCACTCACTTTGTTTCCCGCACAATGATTTCCGTGCGATGTTTTTCACCGTATCGATTTTACCGCTACCCTTCTGTCTGTCGGTGCTGTGCTGCTGCCGCTAGCCCCCCTCTCTGTTCCCGCCCACGTCCGACGGAACTCCCAAAAGCGCGTGCTATATGCGTTACAGGGAGTGCGCCCGACGGTTCCCTGGTTTCTCACGTGGAGATCCCCTCACCTCACCTCACCTCACCCAATAAACAATTTTGGATGCATACCGAGGCTCCTCAGACTGCTGGTGCCACGGCAAGGGGGTCGCTTTTTAGACTTATTTTTTCTGCCGACGAGGGTCACTCGGCCGAGCGACTACCATATTTCTTGCCTGTCGTAGGTCTTGAACCCTTTGTTTCCCGCGATATACGCGATATACACTCCCGTGGGTTTCACTCCTATAATACCAGCTGGGGCAACATTTTTTTTTTCTTTGGCGTGTCCAATTTTTAAGTGAGGTGCAGAGACACCCGTCCGAGTGGCGTACACGCGGTGTATGTAGTAAAAATGATGGCATCCTATATACCCCCCTACCACCAGTCCTCACTTGAAGAGCTCTTCTACCCAAAAGTGACCGTGAGAAACAAAAGGAAAGCGCAATACCCAGATGTCAACTATTCCCATGGCCTATCATACATAGGAGTCATGAACCACTAACAATGACTGGATGGTATTCCGGCGACAAGGCGCCTGCCTTACTCGGCAGTTTTTAACTTGACTAGCCTTATCAGTCACAGAGCGACCTTGAGAAAAAAGGCAAGTGCAATTAATAATAGCCTGATGGGCAAGCCCACGGCGTAGGAGTCATGAACCACGAATAATGAATGGCATTCCGGCGATAAGGCACCAGCCTTATTGGGCAGTTCCTCAGTCGAGGATCGCTTCTTCAGTCCCAGTGACAGTTTGGGCCAAACGGGTTTCCACAACAGCCGTAGCTGTCTCTATCGTAGCTCCCACACGCCAAAGGAGAAAATAGGTTGTACCTGGTATGCCCAGCCCGAAGAATGAGCCCATCTGCCACGTATATACCTGGCATGACATACTATTCATAGCACTAAGAATAGTAATTCTTTTTTATACGAGTAGTACAAACAAATGGGGTACCGTATGTCATAGCACCGTTTATTTTTAAGAAAATTTGTTCTGAAGCACGAATGGGGTCTAAAGCATGTACCAAATAGGTGGCTATTATAGCTGCTCTGTTTGTCATTCGACAAATTGTGCGGGCAGCATGAGCTTCAACCTCGATCACTCACAAACATATCCGCACAACAAAACCGGGATTTCGATGTATCGGAATATCTAACTTTCGATAAACCGCATCGAGTGCGTTTTGTCCCCCGTCCCCTATCATCCCCGTACGTACGGGCTCTGTTGATAGCATACTGCACGAAGCGTGCCGACGTACCGGTAACGTATACCACCGTATTTTTTATGCTGATGCACTGCACGAAAATGTTCGACCTACCAGGTATGTCTGACACAACTCGCATCGATTTGATAGGTTTTGGTTTATCGATAACGTGGGACATTCTCAAACTTGCTTGTTGTTCGATGTTCATTGCTGCCAACGCCGTACCCGCATCGCTCCACTGACTTGTGATTTGTGGTCAAAACAAAAAAAGTGACAATGAGAGCCGAAAAAAAGCAGAGGGGGGAGGAAGACGGGATATTAAAACACCCACCGCATATTTACAAAACCAAGTAGAGCCACCTTGAGGAGGCGAGACTGTGCAACTGTTGCTACCCCCCCCCCCCCCCCCCCCCCCTCCCTTCTCCTTCTTCCTCAACTATCGTAAGTGTTCATCATGTAGATAGAGTTGGCCTATCTTGTTCCATCGAGGCCTCAAAAATGCGAAGAGACGAAACAAGAACAATATTTTTCTATTATTTAGTCTTGTCAACTCGCCTACCTTACGTATATACCTGGTATTTTTCAAAGACCGCTCGCAAATATTTCCCCATAGGCTTCTGTGACATGATGTACTATCGGTTTATAAAATTGGTTATGAGATAGCCCGTAGCACCAAAACCCTGAATACCCTAAGATTATTCCCGGGGCTCTGCAGTTTCCTTTGCAGTACAATGGTTAGGCTATCCGATAGAAGAAGAGTGGACAAGCGCCCGAGGAAAGTTCCTCAGTCAAGTGTATCTACCCGTCCAGCGGGTTAATGGAAGGAGAGCAGAGTGGGCTTGATGCCTTGAACCAAGCCCCTCTCGAATCACTCTCTCAACGGCCCCCTTCCCTCACCATGAAGAGGAACAACAATACGACAACACAAGAATAAGTCTCCTGAACGAGAGAAGCTGCCTTCCCGTCCGGTCCCGACAGTACCTGCGTTCCATTCCCTTACCACGACACTCTGCGTTCTACTACACTGTCGCTCGTCTCCGCAACGGGGCTTTCCCTCGAGCTCAGAGGGGCCGCTGTGTTGTCAACACGGCGGCAACAGCCAGGATCCCGTCGTTAGCGGGCTCCATGTTGTCGCTGATGGTGCACACGTCTTCTGACGATCGCGGATGGAGCCGCCAGGAGAGTGTCGGGGCGGGCTCAGGGTGCGGTGGCCCGGAGTTCGAGGCAGGAGGGCCTTGCTGTAGTCCGGAACCGCTGGCAGTCGGAGTCGTCGAGACGTGTTCCAGGTTAGCAATGTCTGTAGGAGCCTCGGCGATGGCCGGCAAGCAGCGTTACGCATCGGACGAAGACATCGAGGAGGGTATCCCGGGTGGATTGGGAACCTATTGTGGCTCTCACGCGCAGGTTCGTGTCCTGCCGACAACGCCAAGTGTAGTATAACTCGGAGTATCGTGATAAGGGATTGGATAGGTACTATCATGACTCGCTAGAAAGGCGGCTTCTCTTGTTCAGGAGACTTCTTTTTATGTTGTCGTATTGTTGTTCCTCTTCATGATGAGAGAAAGGAGCTGTTGAGAGAGTGATTCGACAGGGGCTTGATTCAAGGCATCGAGCCCACTCTGCTCTCCTGCCATTAACCCGCTAGACGGGCAAATACATTTGTCTGGGGAACTTTCCTCGGGCGCTTGTCTACTCTCCTTCTATCGGCTATCCTAACCATTGCACTGTAAAGGAAAATTCAGAGCCCCCGGGAATACTCTTTGGGTATTCAGGGCTTTGATACTACGGGCTATCTCATAACCACTTTTATAGCCCGATAGTACATTGCATCACCCTTCCATTCTCTGTTCGGTAGCTGGTAATCCTTTACAACTGTAGTCCCGTTCTGGAGACAACCCTCTCTAATTCTAAGTAGTTTGTCCCTAAACAAGACTGCGGTACTAAAAGGGAGTGAGGAAACGCACACCTGTGACCACGGCTTGTTCAGAAGAAGATCGCTGAGGCTAAAACCTCCTACGAGTTAAGCTGGAGAAAGTGAAAGCGATGACTTAAAACAAAAAACAAAAAATCACCCTCAGGACTACGTCGTCAAGTACCCGCGAGCAGGCGTCTCGGCAACATATCGATGTGACTTGGAATTAGAGTACAGGATATGCGACCAAGATCTGTCTTTTGATGTTTTAGAATAACTGACGCAAATATACAAGAGTCCTGAGTATTTTTGCCCTGTTTTGGGCCCAATAACTTAATACCTATCATGGGAACCTACTCTTGCCTCCAGCAGCATCTTCGACAACGACTCGACAAGAGCCATATCATCCGTCTGGAGAACAGCAATTTTTATAAGGCCATTATTGTGTCTTCATCGGTGATGTAGCCTTTGTTTCTATATTCCCGCGCGTGAAATAAAACCGTTTGACGTTTTTGCGAGTTTCTAGCAACGTCGAGATCACGAAACCTCGTGGGAGTCGTTTCTAGCAGCCTAAAACTGCCGTCTGGCCCACCCGACGCCCTCACAAACCCCATCAGGAGCACCCCGCAATATCGCGGGTTGTAGTTTCCTGCGAGGATCTGTAGCTGTCCTCAAGTGAAGTGCAAACGTTCAGTTGGGGATTGTCCTTTGTCTCCCCAAATGTCGACCCCTGTAGCACCTCTCTGTCGAGGTGTAGGCCTCTCTAGGTTGAGGACCTGCGGGAGAGCAATCTCGAGAGAAACACAAGCTGCCGTGATGACGCTTTTTTGAGTCACGGTCGCTCTCCGGTAAGCACGAACCGGCAGAACTTCTAAATGCAGCGTGTCAAAACGACAATGCTTTTCTGTCCCGATAAAACATCTAGAGTTTAGAGTTACCGGAAACCCGGGAACCAGGAGACGCCTGGGTGCCAGCGTGATCGACATCCAATACGCCGCTTGCTGCAGCTGCACATTGTGGGCTGGCGGAGAGGGTTGATTTAGCATGGAGTGAATGCGACTCAAGCTACAGCACGTATGATAGGGGGTGCACCTGCAATTTTGTGAGAATTTTCTGAGGCTCCGCGCTTGAGGTCTATGTACTCCAAAACCCTGACCTTTGAGAAAACTGAAAAATGTAACCCGAAGAGCGCAGGGGTGCGCGAACGAACTTTCACCAGGGATCGTTTCCTCTCAGTAACGGCAAGAGGATGCTAAAAAAGTCGAACATTATCCTTTCGGACGTCTCTCGACCAGGCTTGTTCCGAAAAACTATCGTGACCCAATCCAGGGAACCAACAATCTTTGGCTCAACGATATGACTCCTGGATTTGTTGGACTTCCGCTGGCAGCCTGAACGAATACTGATCTGTAGAAAACACCTTGTTCCGTACCGGCAGCCTTCCCGTTCTGGAAGGAAAACACGAACGAGTGCTGAGAAACGAGTTCGCCCTCCCTGTGCAAACTCATTGCTTTTTGCGGCATCGAAAACTGCTGTAAAGCGCTATTACGGGGGTCCGTAGTTGATAGGATCTATGGTATACATAAAAATCTATATATTTACCTATTTTTACTGACAATATTTGGTCCTATTTACTATGGACCCCGGTAATAACAATAGTGATCTTCCAGCGATATTGGATAATTATTGATAGTTTGCTTCAGTTGAAGAGTCCCGTCGAACAACCGTTGTTGCAGTTGTTTTCCCTCCGCAATGTGTTATTACACCGCCATCTCAGAACGCGTACAGAAAAAACGTGGGACGGTTTTCGAGCTGCCCGAACCGGCCCGCCAACACGGACCCGCGCACACGAATTGACGGCCAGTTGAAAAACAAAATGCCGCTGCAAGGGTTTTCCCGGCGAGAGATATGCCATCTTAGCAACAGGAGAGCGAAGTGCCTGCCTGCTGACAGAACGAGAGAGATATAGAGGGGCAGGTAGAAGAATATTGTACCGTATAGGTGCCACGTATCGATGAGGTTTCTCTGCTGTGATCAGCGGGAGGCTCTAACCCAGGGCTATATACCCCCGCATTGATTCGCCGGCAATCAACGCGGCACCTCGTCGCGCCGTTTCTGTTCTTGATCTTTTGCCCACCTGGACCCCTTTCCCACACACTCTCGAGGCAACTACTACGGGGGGGCATAGTAAATGGGAACCAAATATTGTTAGTAAAAATAGGGAAATATGTACGTTTTTGTGTGTACCGTAGGTCCTATTTACTATGGTCCTCCGTAATAATCACCCCCCTTCACGTTCCAAGGCACCCTTATCGAGAAGAAGCAGTGTCGTTTGGAGCTACAGCTAGCTGCCGTATTCCGCTGCGTACCGGGCCATCATCGCCCGAATCCCCCCTCGCTTTCGGCGGGGCATCTTACTATTAGGACAGACGTGGCCGGGACCCCCCGCCCCCTGGACAAAGTGGGCGCAAACAAAACATTGCGGACACGTTGGACAATGTAGCGCACCGTTCCGCGTACCGGATTGAGAGGTTGTCGACATCGTGCGGCGTTTGTTCCATACATACGGTCCTTACATTGTGCAAAGTCTCCGCCGAAATTGTGCACGGGGGGGGGGGGGTCTCGGCCACCTGCGCGATTCTTCCCACCTAAGGCCCTTTTTCTGCGCGATCTCTTGACATAAAAAAAGCCGCTTCACTTTTCCCCTCCGAGACGGGCACCACCATCGAAAGAGCAGGTGTCGGTTAGAGCCACAGCTGTCCAGTTCACTGTTCACTGTTCTGTATCACCCAGAATCTTCCCGAATTATTACGGTAGAGGGGTATCGCACGACCGCACCTCGAGGGGACATCGCAATCACAACCAAAATATGGCGTGAAATCGTACGGGTAGGATACTGCCTCACCGTATCAGCCGTGGTAACCGCCAAAAAAGAAGAGAAGAAAAAAACGGTACCCCGGCTGTCTAGCTCACGCCGTCAGAGGCGTGTTTTACAGCGTCGCTGCCAACCGATGCCAACCCAACCTATATATATATATACGCGGGGGGGGGCATGTTGCCTTTGATCCACCGTGGGTTGGGGTTACTATGCGCCGCCGTTTCGGGGGACAGACTACTTATTACGGGGGTCCATAGTTAACAGGACCTATGGTATACATAAAAACCTATATATTTACCTATTTTTACTAACAAAATTTGGTCCCGTTAACTATGGACCCCGGTAATAGGATACTTAGGGTAGGGTAGGTTCGTCTTTGAAGTGAAGAAGAGAAGCCGAGCAGTCGGACGTATGGCAATTCCCAGGCGAGTGTGACAAAAAAAAAACCAAACGCTTGCCACAATATCCACCACACGCTTCGAACACCGTCCAGCACAGACGCCGAAGATGCCATGTTCTTCGAAACAAGGCTTAGAAGTACGTCAGCGTACGAACGTGGAAACCTTCCACAGCAGCCTGTGCGCCTGCTCGATCGGTTGAAAAACAAAACAAGGCAAAACGCGTGTTATGTTGTCCATGCGCTATACCTCAACTGCTCAGCATATGCCCCCGAATTAACGGTTTATACTATCTCGGGGGACGGACCAAATATTGTTAGTAAAAATAGATAAATATATACCAGTAGTTTTTTTTTTAGTGTATACCATAGGTCCTATTAACTATGGACCCCCGTAGTAGCGCGAAGTGTGCAACGGCAGGATTGCACCTGGTTTTCTTTCTGAGGCTACCACACTAGAGGAGATCGATGCACCCCGCCCCAAAAATCGGTGTGCACGCCTTAACACGATGAACTGAAGAAATCTCCCGGATATTGTATGATACACGAATGCCATTACTTCCACAGTTGCTAGGGAGTCCCTCGGTGCCTTACAAAGGAGCCCAATCCCACCAGCCAGAAATGCTTAGGGCAGGAGAGCGATGCGATCCCTCTATCGTGGCACGGGTCATGGCCTCACCTGACGAGCTTCATACCTCACCCGAGAAAAAAACTATATTTATAGAAACATTGAAAACGTAAACAATTAAAACGTCCTGCGTCGTATATCGGCGTATTATCGCGTACAGTATGGTAAGACGCAAATTGCATTCCACCGATTGTAAGGCATGCCTTACAAGGAATGTGCGTTATTGGGTGGTTCTTCAGTCGAGGAGCGTGTCTTAAGGTCAGAAATATCCCGCCCTACATGTGCTACCCCTATCGTAGCACGCCTCCTTAAAAACAGCCCCGGAGTGTATGTATGGAAACCCCTGAGCGGCGAATGCACCTGCTTGCCCCGTAAAATAAGACGAAAATAGAACCCTTTAGACAAAACGTCAACACACGACCCCATAACTGTCTAGCACATGCCGAAAATGCGCTGTTAAAAACAGATTCATGGAGGCTACGAAAGAAACGAGACTGTGTGTACTGGAAACCTCCAGCGGCGTATGCGATTACTCGCCCCCATAGTACAAGGATAATGACATACAGCGCGTGCCAAAATGTACTCACGCAATCACATCGGTCCAGCACAGGCGCAGAAGGCGCTATGCGTCTCGAAGGAGTCTTCGCAAAACTCCTGTTCATATTTTGGGGAAATCTTCCGGCGGTCTATGCGCCTGCTTGACCTACAACGTCAAGCGGAAACCAACAGACACGCCACAATGCCTACAGGCTACCACATCACGCAGGCACATGCCAGCACGAGACGCTGTGTTTGTCGCAGGAGGTTTCGAAAAACACCAATATGCATGTATGGAAACACTCCAGTGGCCATATGCACCTGATCGATCGGTAAAAGGAATGGGCAAGAAAAAAAAACACGTGCCCTAACGTCCGCACGCTACCCCCAAAATAACTGTCTAACGCAGGCCGATAATGCTCAGGAGGCCTCGAAAAACGCCAACACATTTATGGAAACCCCGGCGGCCGCCTACGCGCCTGCTGGTTGCCCCGGGGTAAAAAGGAAGCCAAGAAAAAATGTGCCGCCTACTCACCTACACAAGACACAAACAAAAAACCAATCCGTAACGCTCACAGTTGCTTTGTTCCCTTCTTCTATCTCTAGCGATAACCCAGACGCGTAAACCTTACGATGGGTCAAGAGGGGGGAAGTGAGAGGTACGAAGGGGGGGCGATTCGAATGGGTAGGACACCCGCTTCATCGCCGCCTGCGATATGGAAACCTATCATCATATTGATTTTGGTGCTTCAACGCGCAAAACATAAAAAAAAAAACACTTTGTACTCTCCCCACGTTTACTTCTACACATGAACGTAGCACATGTGTCGGTCGGCAAAAATCTGTCTGGGACTTCCCGAGTAACGTCTTGCCTTCCCCGCCCCCGTTTGGTTTCATTTTCATCTTTTGTGGCCATTTTCTTTGTTCTGTTCCGCCCGACATCCCTCCCTCCCGCCCGATCCCTCGTGGGCGGCAAGAACGAGGAGAATCCCCCCCCCCCCCTTTCACCTTCCATGCGACTCGCCCAACACCTCTCGGCGCTTCGCGTTTGGCGCAAGCAATGTCTGCCTGGTCGGTGAAAACCCGACGTGATCCGTCCGGGCATTGTAGGGATGCGAGGGTGTCTATGGTCATACGACTACGGTCATCCATGAAATTGAGAACCCCCCCCCCCCCCCCCGCCCCCCGTCCCTCACTACCCCCCCCCCCCCCCCCCGCCTCCACCCCCCCCCCCCCCACCGCCAAACCATTTGCGACAATTTTATTTTTGTCTCCCCCGAAGGGCTTGAAGATTTTCATAAATCTCAGTCTGAGTGGCGAAATCTAGTACGAGCCCTCTCTCCCTCGTCTCTCCATCCCATGCCCTCCTTCCCAACACACTTTTGATTATTTTGTTCAACATCTAAGAGGGTTTACTTCGGTTGGGGTCTTCGACCAAATCAAGTAATATCGTACAAATCACACCCCCCCCCCCCCAACTCCAAAAACCCTCTGTCTAATTTCCGTTCCTCCCCTCTTCTCCAACACGAGAGGATCGCTCTACTCCGATATCGGGACTGCCCTTATCTTCACAACTACTGCGCGGAAAGACCTGTAACCGCAAGCACTACAGGTAGAGGGCATAAGTCAGCATCACTGGCCTTGTCCCACAAAGATAACAGCTTCACCGTGGTGCAGGTGTCTCCAATGGACCCCCTTCGATCTATTCTCCCCCTTCCGTTTCGGCCTTCGGCCGCCGCCCAACTGTCGCTATCTCTGCTGCTGCTATTATTGTTCCCGTTGTTTATACTGCTGGTGCTCCTACTCCTCTTCCCCCTCCTCCTCTTCCTCTTCTTCCTCTTGCTGCCCTTTCTTCCTGTCTCCTCTTCGTCCTCTTCCTCCTCCTCCTCCATATTCTCCTACTATCGAAGCTGCTGCCATCGTGGCTACTAGAGGAGCGCCCCCCCCCTCTTAGTCTCGTTTACGTCACCAGCAGCTTCCCATCTGTCGCCATATCTGCTGCTGCTCCTCCTGCTTCTTCCCCTCCAGCTCCTCCTCCTGCTCGTCCCCTCCCTGCTTCTCTTCCTCCTCCTCCTCCTCCTCCTCCTCCCCCTCCTGCTCTCGCTACTGCCGCCGTTGAAACTGAGGCATGGGGACCTCCTCCCTATTCTAACGCCACCTTCAACGGCCATCTAACTGACGTTATGTCTGCTGCTACTGCTATCGCTGCTGCTCGTAGGGCCCCTGCTCCCCCTGCTCCTTATTATGCTGCTGCTGCTGCTGCTGCTGCCGCCGCCGCTGTCGCTGCTGCTGTCGCTACTGATGGAAACTGACCTCATTCCTACTGCGTTTCCTCCTCCAGTCACCTCCCAGTTGTTGCCATCTCTGCTGCTACTGATGATTTTGCGGCCCCTCCTGCCGCTCTTGCTGCTGCCGCCAGTGTCGACGATGATGAAAGAGGACTTCCTCCGCACCTCGCTAACCCTTCCCGTTACCCCTTGGCGTTATCTCTGCTGCTGCTGTTTCCTTGTTCTATTTTTCCTCCTACTGCTGCTGCCTCTGCTGATGCCACCCCACCTCCTCCTCCTCCTCCTCCTCCTCCTGCTGCTGTCGGGGTCGACTGCGGATGGGAAGGGACCTCCTTGCCCACTCTGTTGTCCTCTCCAGCCACCATGCAGCTGCTTCTGTCGCAGCTCCTCCTCCTGCTCCTTCTGCGGTTGCCGCTCGCGATGCTGAGGAGAAGGTACGTCCTCGCCTACTCTGTTCCCGGCTCCGTCCACCACCCATCTGTCCCTGCTGCTGCTGCTGCTGCTTCTTCTGCCGCTTCTCGTCCTCCTATTACTGCTCCTGCTTCTGCTGTCATCGTCGAGGATGGTGGAGAGCGGGGGGAGGGATTGGCCGTGCTGGGAGAGCTTGGGGTTTTCCTGAAGCCACGGAAAGTTTTCACTCCGCGAGCCATGGAGGCAAGGCGGCTTAACGACCCGCCGGGGCCACTACCGCCGCTACCACCGCTAGCTCTGTTGCCATCGGGGGCGAGGAGAGTCGCAGTCTTGCGGTTGATACGAGTGTTGTTGCTGGAGGTGGTGTTGGTAGCGGTGTTGTTGTTGTTGTTGTTGTTTGCTGCTGCTATTGCTGCTGTTGTTGTTCGTATTGATGTCGCTCCAGCTGATGATGCGGGGTTCGTCGATGATGTTGCTGCCGTTGGTTTCGCTCCGGTTGGTAGTGCTGCTGTTACCGCTTCTGTCCCTATCGTTTATGTGGCTGTCCTCGTCGTTGATGCTGCTGCTCTTGCTGCTCCTGTTGGTGCTGCTGTTGGTGCTCCTGTTGGTGCTCCTGTTGGTGCTGCTGCTGCTGTTGTTGCCGTCGCTGCTGTTTTCGCAGCTGTTTTTGCTGCTGCTGTTGTGGTTGCTCTTGCTCTTGCTGCCGTTGATGTTGCCTGCCGAGGCAAGCGTCTTAGCCGCTTCCACCTGGGCCTGCCACCTGTCCTGAGCGTGCTGCTGCGAGAGGAAAGTGTCCACCGCGGCTGCCCCGTGCAGACCAACCCCCCACGTATCCGACTGGCCGAGCGAGGGCCGGGGGGGGGGGATATAGGAAGCGAAGTAAGGATAAAGCGGACGAGGGAGTTGAAGAGGGGGGGGTGTTCATTTGATTCTTCGTAATTTGACCATTGATCAGGCACGTTTTTCGAGACGGAACTTTGTAATAGAGAGACCTCCGACATTTGGGCGCTCATGGCATTGTTTATCGAAGGAGCGGGGCGGTCGTTCCCGAATAGAGAGAAGGGGCTGGCGTTACGGCAGCAGGGGGGTGAGGTCTTATAGAAAAGGGGAAGGGGGGGGTGATATCGAAAGGAGAAGGAAGGAGGGGGGGCGATGATGTTCCGCGTATTGGCATGGAGGTCGAGACCGAGGGGGGGGGGGGGGAGGGGATGACGTCATCGAAGGGGAGAGGAGATAATGCTTGAAGGAGCCACGGTGGGAACTGCATGCGTACCGCTCCCTGTACGGCGTTGCGGACATGTGACCCCTATCCACCCCGCTGTTCCAATGTTGCTGATGTCCGTGACTCTAATCTTTTACCGCAAAGCATTCCACCACGGACGAAGGCTCTGAAACAATGGTTCGGACGGAGTTAATGTAACCGCGGACGAGATGAAACACAGTGTGCGGCACCGCTTGGGGGCAATGCCCTGGTAGGCGTGGTGGCTTGTTTTCTGAGCTCCTCACGTGGGGAGCTCAAACTCTACCTCACCCGAGCACGACTTCGAAGAACGTTTGTTCGCTCATCCTGACCATGGTTTCAATACACCATTATCAGTGCCCCGACAAATATTCTAGTGAAAGTGTCACACAAAAAACCGGTAGCTACTGATTTGAGGAGCTCAACCGGGCAGACAATTCTGAGACAAAAAACGGTATACCGTCGGAAGTCCTTTAAGCAAAAGCTTCTTCCGTTCGGGCTGCTCTCAAATTCTTCTGTGAGGCAGGGTGTGTCTTACGCTCACATATGTGTAAACCTGGTGCTTCTACGTTTCTCGCCCAAGTCGCGCCCATGGTTGCTGCCGCCGAAGCTGGCGTTACTACGTTGTTTGTTAGATCGATACAATTTTTCTCAACGCCCAATTTCGTGATTGCTGTCGCGGACTGCACACCACAAGAAATGGGGGACAGGGGATTTTGTCACCTGCAGGCGGCCCTCCGTTTTCATGACCTTGAAGTACTCAATCACGCCAAGCCTGTCCATCGAGCCGCACCTCAGCGCTACCATCATCATCTGTTTGGTGGCGGAAGCGGAGTTGGTGGTGGCGTTACAGCAGGGGTGTTGGTGATGGCGGTGGTGGGGGTGGCGATGGTAGTGGCGGTCATGATAAATATGATGCTGATGTTGGTACGGGGTGTATGTGTTCGTGTTATCAGTGTTGATGGTGGCGGTGTTGGTGTTGGTGGTAGTGGTGATCGGGACGGGGAAGGTGATGATAGTGATATTGTTGGTAGGGGTGTCGGTGATATCGGTGATATCGGTGATTTTGATGATAGTGGCGACGACGATGGTGATGGTGATGGCGACAGTGACGACGAATATGAGGATGATGAACGATGATTATGGCGGTGGTGATAGTGAAGATGATCATGCCCACCACCAAAAAAGAGGCGGCGCGCGGTCAGTTGTGGAGAAGCGAGCGAGTGCGTATGGGGTGAGCGAAGTGGGTAGGGGGAGGGGGAGGGGGAGGGGGAGGAGCTAATAACTCAGATATTGTTAGTCCCACGTTTGATGCTGACGTTTCACCATATCGCCGTGTCCTCTCTTCAAAACCGCGGCTAACCAGTGCTCACGGAGTTTGCAAAGCTGGGTATTTACTGTTAATACCAATTGAGTACACTGTATCAGAGTCCGGGTACTCTTCTGATGACATGAGTAGTATATGTGAGTCTGAGCAATCATCTACCGACCTGACTATCACGGGCCTATTATAATAGCAATTCCCAATCTTGACTCTTATTCGATCATTCCGCGAAAGTATTAAGCCGGTCTGAATATCACCGACCAATCATCCTATCAATGGTTTTCCACCAATCTGCCTATTATCATCTTATCATCGCTCATTCCGAGTAAGCCTCGACCGATCTGATTATCGTCGATCAATCCTGGTAAGTTGTCGACCACTTGGGGGGACATAGTCTACTAACCCGAGTACTATCGAGTGGTCTCGGCATCGTCGACCAATGATAATGAGATCAGTCAGGGATGGATTAAGAACCATAGAAACGTATTTCGAGAAACCATAATATGCGACGAAAAGTGACCTCGGCGCTAGGCTCCCTCCTCGCCCACGGACGGCTTCTGTACCGTATCCCATACGTGTTCTCACTAACCTAAAACCTCAACCTCCTCGCCCATGGGCATTTTCTATGCCGTATCCTACATGTTAAACTACATTGGCCGCACAATATTTGACGATATTCTATACCGAGTCCTGTACCATGTATGTGATATCACAATCTCGGCCCTAACTAACCTCCTCCCCCATGAACGTTTTCTGTACTGTATCCTACGTACAAGGGTATAAGAAGTTTGTTTCTCAGTTGAGCCACGCAATAGGTGGCGGTTTTTTATGATCTTTTTCTATACCTGGGATTGTTTTAGAATTATTCCGCACACTAGTTTGACGTGTTGTATACCGCATCCGATATCTTTCCGTACATGTTCCACACTGCATGTTGGCATTTTCTTTTCTGCATGCTACAGCATATGTTGCGTCATACTCGCACCGCTGCGTGCCTCGAGCTGATCACGAACGAACGATAATGTCCCTCGTTTGCTCCTTCCGGCTGTTGCTGTTTTCGCAAAAGTCATCATTGGTCGATAAAGGCACTATTACGGGGGTCCACAGTTAACAGGACCAAATATTGTTAGTAAAAATACCTATATATATAGGTTTTTACGTATGCCATAGGTCCTGTTAACTTTAGACCCCCGTAATATCACTATTTTATCCGATTCACAAATAAAACTTTGATATTCTGGCGCTACGCGTTGGCCATCTTATTATTTTATCTTTCCTTACTGCATGCTATGCTCCTGAATGTGTTATGTCACTAACCTCGGCCTTGACCTCTTCGCCCATGGACGAGTCGCCGCAGATGTAAGTACTGCAGGTGGGTTGCGACAGCAGCTCCCATACCGAGGACTGCTGCTGGCCGATCAGGTGTTGCACGTAGGCCTTCAAAACGGGCGACATCAATTGGCGTGGAAGGCGTTTGTCAGTGATATGGGCTTGGATGTGTGGGTGTGTGTGGAGTGGGTATTGCATGCACGCCTGTCAAACATATACCGGGCGTGACTATTACCTGGAATGTGAGGTCGGTATATTCTTTGAGAGGAAACGGAGAGGGGGTACATGAGAGAGATCATTACAATACCCGTTGAAAACAGCAGGTCAGAAGTTATCAACTGTTTTGTTTTTGCGCTGCGTGTACGTCGGGAATATATGGAGACTCCACTGCTATCCTGTTGCTCTTCACTCCTCTGTGCATAAACTTCCTCATCCTCGTCTTCCTCCTCCACCATTTCTTGCTTCACGTCCTCCTCTTCACCCCCTCCCTTTTCTTTCTCCTCCTCCTCCTCTAAATCCCTCTTTCTCCCCCACCTGCCCTCCTCCTCTTCTTTATTCTCCTCCTCTTCGTCCTCCTCCCCCGCCTCCTCCTCCTCCTCTTCCTCGTCATCGTCCCCCCCTGCCTCTTTTTCCTCCTCCTGGTTCTCCTCTTCCGGCCATTTTTTACTCTGCTACCGGTCATACCTTCGGTGCTTCCCTGGACATGGCGACGTGCAGGGCGGTGATGACCTTGTCCGTCTGCCACTGACGCAGTTGGTCAGAGTACAAAAACTGGCGAACAAGAAACGAGCAACACGACAATTTGGAACGGAAGAGAATAGGGAACTAACGGTCAACCAAGCAGGCGACGAGACAAAATCGAAACATACGAAACCGTTTTGTTAAGCCGCACTCACTTCCCGCTGACGCATTCGCTAATTTTTGCTTTTTCTTTGTTTTCTTCTCATTTCGAAAGGTGTATGAGCGATCAGTGTTGAAGATCATCCCGTACGTTCACGATGTCGGTTGACACACACAATGCTACTATTACGGGGGTCCATAGTTAGCAGGACCAAATATTGTTAGTAAAAATACCTAAATATATAGGTTTTTATGTATGCCATAGGTCCTGTTAACTATGGACCCCCGTAATACTCATACCATGGTCTCAAGATGCACGATGGAGTTCCTGCAGCCGCAAAGATGCGGCAGCGTGTGTTCTACACTATTTTCAGTATGTAGTTGTGATTTTTGTTATGGTTCGTAGGCGCGATAAACCTGTCGCTTGCTACCCAAGATACAGCTCAACTCTAATTCCGACGCGTGTTTGCCTCATGGGGCGACACGTGATGTTTCTGAGGCTCCGCAAGAGAACAAGAGCTCTATACCCCACCCAGCAACGAACTTTAGATCCGCATTGCGAGCTTAGCCCGACACACCATCAAAGGGGCTTGCAAGCAACAATATGCAGTACACATCGGTTGCAAATGATGTTGGGAAGTTTGAGAGTAGCGATGGTTGAGGAGCCCTCTGTCAGTGGAATTTTTTAGCTATAATATAATCAAGTAAAATGCCTTCCGTAGGACGGCTCTTCCGAGTACGGCTGTGCACCTGAATCGTGAGTAAAGCACTGATTGGATTTAGAACTCCCTTGTTTTGAATTCCTCTGCCACGTGCTGACAGTAACCCCCCCCCCCCCCCCCCCACCCCATGCCCCGTCTCGAAAGAGATGCGTAGGCAATGGTGACATGACCACGGCAAGCAACGAATTAGCTCCCCCGCCCCCCGCGCCCCCTCACCTCGGTAGAGTCTCGGCAGCCGAAATAAACGTGGCACGGTGCAAGGGTCGCTCCTTGCCGTAGCGCCTCCGCTCTTGCCTGGAGGAAGGCCACCATCGGACTGATGCCGGTACCCGTGCCGACCTGCAGCACCCCGTTTCCCACCAAATAGCAAAAACCAACACGAAGTATATCGTTAGGGTTAGGGTAGTGTGGTAACAGTTAACACCATACTATTACTGGGGACCATAGTAAATAGGACCAAATATTGTTACTAAAAATAGATAAATATGTAGGTTTTTACGTATACCATAGGTCCTACTAACTATGGACCCCCGTGATAGAGATGATACCAAGTTTATTGGCTTGCCACGAGTCGGTCTTAAAATGGGTACCCCGCTGTGCAGTATTTTGTACCGGTACTAAACTATGCGTGTGGTGCTTTTGTGGTGCAGGTGTTGAGTGTACTCGGCATACGAGATATTTCATGCAACGGTTTGAGGAAACACGTAGAGACTATGGGGATGTTTCACTCTGTGGCCTTTCTTATGCCCCAGGCAGGTGCCCCATCATCGTTCGGTAGTATGTGTACCCGCTTTGTCCTACTAACACTGTGCCTCTCGGTAATCCTATGCCGTTCCTGCTCCATCGTGCCAGAGCAGTGTCGAACAGGCTAGCGTGTTGTCCATGTGCTTGATAGATATGATCTCCATCGAAGGAACGGTGACAGGAGAAGTGCCAAAACAGCACTGCAGCGTATACTACAAGGTCGATTCTCCAACACCACACGGCTGGGAGTTGTCTGACAACCATTCGCCCAGTTATCGGTTGGCTGGAACCAACAGTGTACGTAACCCAGTTCAATTTGGAGGAGACAATGGTCATGGTTCATCCCGATTTACAGCTCGCGTGATGCTAGTACACTTAATCCCCTCATGTCATTTGCGGAGTTCTGCGTTCTGTAGTAGGTGACGGTTGTGTTCGTGGCTGGCAATGTTTTTTTTTTTTTTGCCAGCCAACTAACAATAACTAACCCAGCCAAGTCACAGCCCTATGTAAAATCGGCTACAGAAATACCAAGAAAACCCACGGAAACGAAACACAGAACGAAACCTGGTTACCTTGCGGGTCTATCACGCTAACGTCCAGCAGGTACACAATCGCGCACCATGACTACACCAACGGATATATAATATGCACTGCAACCACCAGAGCGGATGGTATTCGCACCACGATCCCCAACGGAGGTAATGAGCACCAGCACGTTACCAACCAATTTATTGTGCACCGTGCTAATCAACGGTTACAAAAAAGCACCATGAACACCAACGGATATAATACGCATCATGACCACGCGGCAAGGGGATAGGTTGATGGGGGAGCAGAGCTCGGAATACCTGACTGCCACCCGGATGGGCTCGCCCTTATGTACATACCAACGGATATAATACGCACTGAACCTAGCAACGGATGTAACTTGCACCAAGATCACGGGGCACGAGGATAGGTCGGTGAGGGAACGGAGCTCGAAAACACGCGAAAGCAACCCGGGCGAGCTCGCCCGGCTTCTTCTTCGACGACTAAAGGTGCGAGCACAGCCTGTACGACGGGATACATAATACGCAAAACGACTATACCAACGGCTATATAACAAGCACCATGGCTGTATGTATCAACGGATGCAGAATGCTCAAATCTTATCAACGGACGTATCACGAAACTTGTTCATACTTAGACGGACATAGAATACGCACTATGACTGCGTCCCCGCATATACAACACGCGTCATGACTCCCAACGGATACATTACGTACCATGATGACGGGGCACGAGGAGAGGTCGGACGGGGAGCGGAACTCGGAAGATCGAACAGCAATCCGGATGAGCTCGCCCGGCTTCTGCCTGGACAAGAAGTGCGAGCACAGGCCCTCCCTCGTCGTCTTCGTGCTAGGGTTGTCCACCTGACAACCAGAGGCGAAAAAAAGGAGGCGTTCGGGGGTCGCGGGGAGGGGAGTCAGAGTCATATTGAGACGGCGGCGTCTGTTACAAGCAAAGAGTGTTGGCATACATGATTTACACGGTCGCCAAAATATGTACATACTATTAATAGTATACAGTGGGCGACCGGTGTAAACACCCGTCGGTTGCATGTCCAGGCCCAATGTCCTGTTTTGTTTCCGACGTTGATCTGACTCTAACGTACATAATTTAGAGTGAATCCCACTATAAAGCTGAGTTTCTTATCCCGAATATGGTATTATCCGTGCCAAGCGGAGCCTGGTTTTCTTAACTTACTGTTTCGTAACTGCGAGCGCCCACTGTATGTCATTTTACACCTTGATGAGGACACCAACGGCGAATTCACGTCCATTCCTTCGGGAAATCCCCCCCCCCCCTCAAAAACGCCACGGCAATGCCAATATTGTCTCTCACTCGAACGTGGAAAATGGGTAGTTAATGTCTCAAACGACAGGAGTGCCGAAAGTATGTTTTTTTTTGTGTGGTATCGTACCTTAGGCAATGTGCCAACCGGGGGGTGCTCTATACAACACTACCACCAACCCCTTCCCATTCTTTGGTTTCACCTTGAGGACGCCGACGGTAAGGTTTATCTTTCGGGGCAGGACCTCGGTTGCCGAGGAGATGGAGTAGTGCCGTGGCTTTATCAGGGGCAGGGTGACGATGAGATCTTCCGCCGAAAGCTTCGCCGATGGGAACTCCTGCGATGTGACAAAATAGCGAAACAAGGGGGAGTGTGCCTTGTGGTCTTCTTCCTACATTCTGGGGAGGCTTGTGAGTGATCGGTGTGGGTGCGCGCATCATGTTGTGGGCGTTGTACGATAGAGGTTCACCCTAATTTTCCTGAGGCTCCCCACTTGACCTTGAGGAGCTCCACACCTCACCCGAACACTGCCTCCGGCATAATAAATCAAACTCCATCCCGATGAATAACCCCATGGCCCAAGTGTACAATTACGTCATTTTTCGACACAAGATTGGCATTTTTCCGACGAGTTTGGGTTAAGGAACCACGCCTTCATTCATAAACATTGTAGCGGAAAGGTGTATCGAATGTTGCACATCGTCGGATAACGAGCATAGGCGTACACGAATACGTTTTAGCTAAAACGTCGACCGATTCCTTAAGAGGTTTTACCTTAGATTTTAATCGCAATAGGGCGCGTTGTGGGAGAGAGAGCGTTCCAAAGCATCGCGAACGACAAGGGCGACGGCATAGGTCCGTCTGCACCGTCGAAGAATCTGATGCTGTCGCTCTCACGAGGGAACCAAAGTCGATAGAGTCTACGGTTGTTCATTGCCTAGTAGTATTGCGGTAGCTAGCGCGCGACGAAAGTGCTACGAAAGTTCTTCACGACGCTGTGAAGTTATAACAACTATATAATAGTACCTGCCGTCGATCCCCACGTAGCTGTTCGTGCGGTTGATTCCTCTGCCATGCTATTCGAACCTAGCCTGAAACTACACGGCTGGACGTCAGCCGGGCGCAACGAACGCATACTACAGTATATTGATTTTTGTTGGCTGGTTGGCTGGTTGACTGCTTGGCTGATTGGTTGGTTGGTTGATTGGTTGATTGACTAGTTGGTTGGCTGGTTGGTTGATTGGTTGATTGACTAGTTGGTTGATTGGTTGGTTGGCTGGTTGGTTGATTGGTTGATTGACTAGTTGGTGAGAGGATGGGCTGGTTGATCGGTTAACTTCAGCGATTGACTCATTGTCAGGTTGATTGATCAATTGGTGGGCAGGTGGAACTACTGGCTGGTTGATTGAGCGGTTAATTGGTCGAACGGTCTCACCTTCAGGACGGACAGTACCGTCGTGTGCTTGTTCAGGAAGGCCTGTTCGAACGCGGAACCGGGGTCAAACAAGAAACAGGGCGATGCATGAGTTGATGCACAGGTTTCCGTTCTGTGTTTTTGTTCCCTTCTGTACCGGGGTGTGTGCATGAGTGATTGACGTGGAAGGTCATATTATTAAGAACATATTGTCGGACGGCAAACATGCTATTCACAATATCAGACGAGAGGCACAACACGTAATTTGGTGTCATCAATATTTCATGTTTTGAGCGTAAAATATATTTTTGTCCTCATAAGTCGTACCAGGTACACTTTGACAACAGGAGTATGGCATCAGCACCCTGAGTAGCACACACACCACCCACCGTCTGGGTCTTGGCCCAGCTGTCCTTGTCTTCCTTCTCCAAGAGGCTTTCAAGCCTGCGCTTGTCCTGACAGGAGCACACGTATTCAGGGAGATAAATAGGGAGATGCGGGGACGAGAGGGAGGCATCGTTAACCTGTGCGAAACGATCGAAAAATACATCAGAAACAATTGTGCATATACACCCAAAAATACACCCAGCATTGATTGATTGTCGTCTTTCTTCTCCAGGAGACATTCAAGACTGCGCTTGTCCTGGCAGAAGAGCACGCCCAAGTAGAAAGGGGGCAAGGAAGGGGAGGCAACCACAACTAACAAACGTGCGAAGAATACGTTACGATCGCCCGCCCGACTCCACAGTCGGGGCTGCTGAGTCTGACCAGTCGATGCTGTGATCACCGGTTGTTCCTCGTCGCGTTTTCAAACCTCGATGGACATTAAAACCAACAAGTAGATGAAATAAGTGGGTATGGGTTGAAACGAAGCAAATCGCGTCTTGAACCCATCATAATGCATTCGAATCAATTGGGTTCGTTTTGGAGACTATGTGTGCTGAAAGTAAGAGTCAGGTACGTACGAAAACACAATCAGGTTTAAACCGGGGGGGAGAAGGGAATATCCCTGTGACCGCTGCTTGTTGTCCGAGCATATTTTTTCCTCGACACTTTTACCTTCTGGGTTCAGACATATTTTAGCTACTGTCAAGGCTTAGTCAGGCAGCGGCAGCAGTGACAGCAGCAAGAGCAACAGCAGCAGCAGCAGGAGTGGAGGTAACCACAGAGGTTTTGAAGTCTCGGTAAAAATGGGCCTAAGTACGGACGACGACTGCGTGATGCCCCCGAAATGTGACGCTAGGGTGCAGCTTCTGTTCATTTATACTTCGATGGGTTTAATAATGGTGTCGCAGGTTAGTAGAGCCGGGGAAAATTATGCAGCGCGACGGCATTGGTAATCGCAGTGACAATAACAGCAGCAATAGTAGAAATAGTAGTAGCTGTAGCAGTGGCAGTAGTAGCACGAGCAATAGCAGTAGCAGCGACAACACGCCGAAGGAGCCGGAGCACCCACCGAGTCAGCAGAGGCCCTTTGAAGGACAAGGTTGAGGAGAGGGGCGATTGGCTCCCTTGTTGACAGGTCCAGCTCGTGCACGAGAGCGCGAGCGATGGTTGTGGGGACTGGGAAAGGAGACCTTCACGGAAACGGGAAAGGGAAAAGGAAAGGAAAAGCGAACGGAAGCGGGGAAGATATATAGAAAGGAAAACGAAAAGGGAAAGGGATATGGGGAAGGGCAGGAGAGGGGGAAAGAGAGCAAAAGGAAGAGAGGGAAATAATGCGAGAGAGGGACAAGGAGAGGAATATGATGTAGAGGGGAAGTGGAAGCGGGAAGGGGACAACATATATTAAAACCTGGTATAATAGACTAAGTCATTGGAAAGGGAAGGCAAGGCACGAGGAGGATTATAATGACAAGAGAGGAAGTCCAAACGCTAGGCATGGCAAGGTGATGCAAAAAGCAACGCAAGGCAAAGCAAGCCGACATCAACTGCAAGCAACTACGACTCAAGTCAACCACACTTATCCAGGCAAGAAAGTCTCTGAACTCACCTCCCGTTTCCAGTGACAGTAATCCACTGGGAAAGCTTGGCGCCGATCCACTTCAGGGTGCGCTCGACGAGCACCGGATTGTTGCTCGGCAGCACCGACACATGGTCCCCGGTAGAGTACCTGTCGAGCCAACAAGCGGAAAAAAAAAAAAAAAAAAACAAGTGTCTGCATCGTGCGGTGTCGTATGATATGGTTTTTCATGGTGAGGCGTCGTGTGGGAGGGTATGGCATGGCGTGCATGCCATGGTACGGCATACTGTGCCACGGCATGACATGATCTGATTGTACTGTTTAGGCAGAGCTAGCAATGTCGGTTTCCTTTGAATCTACTGTACCATTTTGCAGGTATTATAATAAACAATTGGTCAGACCCCTTACTTGCTGAGTATTTTACATTCGCGCGTGTTTCGTGAACACAAGAGCTTCTTGACGTATCATGGCTACATCATGCTCTGCTGGGAGTCCACAGCAGTACACCGGCTTACGTCGCGACTTTCGTTTTTCTGTTACAGTAGTGTGTTTGTTTCGATCTTTAATCGCGTATGTATCCTTTTACGACAACACTCAGAACGGCGAGTCCACAAAATCGACAGCGTTCCTGGCCTACAGTGTGGGCCCCCCAAAACAATGAAAAAGTTTGACCTGAGCAAGGCTTGACACCATACTGAGGTCTCAACCTTGAATATCCTTGAGCATCGACAAGGCATTAATCCAGGAAGGATTTGTGGTTTAGCGTTCGCCGCTGGGTATACTTCCTTATTCCAAGTTTCTTGTCGTTCCCCAATATCTGAGCTTTACGTTCTGGTTTCTTTCATGGCACAGGCTATTTCTCTCTCATGGTCGTGTACTCTACTCGCGTGGATGCCCATAGCTCGTCTGTGGATATGACGATAACGGTGTTTGATTTTTGTTGTTATGGGTTTGGAAAATCCGACGCGTCGTTTCGGCTTTCTGTATGCTGCACGACTCCGATAGAATCAGCTGTAAATATGCTGGAAGGCACTGCTGTCGTCGTATTAGCGGCTGGATACTATTTCGGGGGTCCATAGTTAACAGGACCCATGGTAAACACAAAAACCTATATATTTACCTGTTTTTACTAACAATATTTGGTCCTGTTTACTATGGTCCCCCGTAATAGCTGCGGACGGCGTACCCAACGGGGTATCCCTGCTAAAATCGCTTTAACTGCTGATATCTTACGTGAGCTTCGCGTGGCGGGACAGGTCGATTTCTACCAGCCGCGTCGACCTCTTCGCAGTGGCTGGCTTAAGCAGCTCCTCGTTGCTGATGAGGGGGCAGAGAGTGTAGCCTTTTCGCACGAAGTTCTCCTTATGCTTCATCGCCGTCTTCACCTATATCAGATATACGATGTGTGAGGTGTATGTCACAAAAACGTATCAGATATCACATCAAATATCTATTGCCAGCGATGATATTTTGGCCAACAAGTGCGTCCCCTATCGCAACACTTAAAAACAAAACGGCCGAAGACATGCCGAACGGTCGACCGAACATATACCGAACAGTCGACCGAGCACATACCAAACGGATTACAGAACAGCGTTGAAAAAATCGGCCGATCTTTATTTACGATCGGCGTCGAGGAAACGGACGCCCCCTTCGCAGGGAACCGTAAACGACCGAATACCGAATGATCGACCGAACATCGGCGGGATACCAACCGAACGATCGACCGATGTATCGACTGCATGACCAACCTGATGCCACATACTATATCGAACGAGCGATCGGACACATTTATTATATATTCATTCATTTTAACGATCGACCAAAGGCAGACGGAACTGTCGACAGATGGTGTGTACCTCCTTGCAGTCGGGGTGGAGGTAACGGACGCCCCCCATCGCTGTAACCCGCCGAATACTCAACGATGATTGGCTGAATAACGAACGAACAGTCGACCAAACGATCAACGAAACATCCATTAACATACCGATCGATCGACCGAACATATTCAACGATCGACCGAAGACAGGCGGAACGATCGACATATAGATATTCACCTCCTTGCAGTCGGCGTCGAGGAAGCGGACCCCCCCCTTCGCCTCGGCCTCCTTGCCCTTGACCTGCCCCGCTACAGCCGCCGTTGCGGGCCCCATCCCAAGGACGGGGTCCAGCAAGCTCTAACATGTTTATTTTCAAACACACACACGAATATAAGCAATAATGGCACGATGAACAAAAGTAGGAGAACACACGAATCAAAACAAGTGCATCTTGTAACAAGGTTGGGCATTCGGAACGCAGACCAGAACCAAGATCGAATACAGGCATGCGTTGCCTGTTTACCAGTTGATACGTTTTTACCAGTTTGTACCAGTTTTTTTTGTTGTTGTTTTTTTTGTTAAAACCCGTTCAAGACACCGAAACGTCTTTTTAGCAGCTGTTAGTCCAGCCAAGCGTGGGTGTACACACGAAATTGTAGCGGTGTCTCGTAGGAGACTGCATCCAAGAACACCACCGAAAAAAATGTACCAGGGTACAACCACAGCTCTCGCGGTCAAACCAAGCACACCAGAAAACGAAGACGGACATATCTCAAAATAAAATATTAATAGAAACAAACAAAACCCCAAACTATTTAAAACCGAGTATCAGGTACAGCAGTAGAATAAACTGTAACACTAAAAAAAAACGCGATCGAGAACACCAAAAACGGACAAACCAAACCCCCAATAAAAACAAGAACCTCAAAGCACAACAGGAAAACAATCAAACCCACCAGAAAGCACGACCACAAAATACGAGGAAGAGACCCACACACAGGATGGAGCAAACACTAATAGAAAAAACGTGAAGCAAAGCTCACACACAAACATGAAACAAAAACGCAGACAAGACCACATGCATGCATATACAGGTACACACACAAAAAAAAACATGACCACGAACCTAAGGTACAGAGTAGCAACTTCGAACCCAACGTCGTGAAAAAATAATATTGCTTAGTTTTGACGAAATGAGGCAGAGAAGGGGTGGGCGGATAATCCGGGCGGCGGACGGGGGGGGGGGGGTTCGACGTGCGGCGCCATACAGTATTAGCGCCGTACAACACGCCTAGTGATAACTTCCAGCGCCGATTTTCTCCAAAAAACTAGCGGAGGGCGCACACAACGAAACTAGCGGCTTTGAGATGGTATCGTCGAGATTTTGCCGTGTAGGCATGTCGCTCGGCGTTAGCACTCTCCTCGTTGTTGATAGAAGCTATTCGTTCCAGGGGGTGTGCTATTTTATCACCCGTGTGATAGCCATGTATGTGTACGGTAGTACCCACGGCAGTATCCAGATTAAAACAATTAAAATCATGGCACAAGACGTTGCACCGAATCCGACCACCCCCTGGCCAAACCACAAGGCACAAGCAAAACACACACAACCATCAAGTACAGAATATCCACGAACTGTGGTAGTAAGGGGAAATCTGGGATACATCCCGGGTTTACTAAGTGGGTATGCATGTTGTGGCGAGTATTCAAGACTCGATAAAAACCCAGGAAGATTCCTATTATCCAATCCAATCCCGTATCTTTCCCCCTCCCCCTCCCGTCCAACCAGACCCCCCCACTATCCCCACTATAAAAGGCCTAAACAAGCCTCCTCTGCTCTTTCTGTTTCCACACCTGCCAGTCGCGAACGGATTTAGCCTGACCCTCAAGTTCGTTGCCCAGCTGGATCTTGGCAAGGGGGGTAGCCCCGAGGCGCTGCCAAAGGGCGTCCATCGTCTTTCCGGCCTTGCAGAATTCGGGGTACGCGGACGAGCCCAACGCCATCAGCGAGTACCTGCAGGTTCGTTTTTCACGTTGAAGGTGAGGTTGAAGTAGAAGTTGGAAGAAAATGTATGCGTTGGATTCGAAGGTGGAGTACATAGCTTAAATTTGCACGTTGTTAAGTTCAGGTTTCAGTAAACCAAAAAACGACTGTCACAACCGCATTGTCGTTTCGGACCATAGTGAATACGACCTACGGTACACACAAACACCCGTATATTTCCACATTTTTACGAACAATATTTGGTCCTGTTTACTATGCCCCCAAGAAATATCTTGCTACACAACAGCAGCAGCAGCAGTAGCCAGTAGCCTACCGAGACATTGATCGGCAGCGTAATCGCCAATGGCGAGTAGTCCACAGAAGTACGCTTTGGTTCAGCAGTGCAGACAGTGCTGCATGACCAAACGCCGATCTGGTAGATACGCGGCCGAACGAAACTGTCATTTTGTGGACGAGTTTTCAAAAACAAAAAAACTTGGAAGCCCCTCCTGTGTCACCTTTATCAGGGGGAGGAGGGGGATTTTGAAATACGACGACCTTCTTACAAAATCAGCAGGCCACGACATCACAAACAGTTACGGCGCCCGGGTGACTAACTCCTCTTTTTCCGAGGTCTGTCTCGTTTCTCTCGTTCTCTTTCCAAACCTAATTAATTCAAACTAGTTCAGCTAATTAGTTAGTTAGTCTTCATCCACCCCTACCCCTTTTATATGCGTGTCGGTCTACATTGTCCTCGAACATACTGTAGTGATATCTCACTCACACAAAAACTTGAACTACAACAACAACAAAAAAAAACAACGCGGGTACTCCCATGTCTGAGGCATGCAGCGAACAAAACATCGTAAAAAAAATGATGGGGGTATTCCAACCATTATCGGATAGCCCCTCGGTTAAGAAACCCCGCGTCAGGCCCAGTGACAGTTTTGGTTCGGCCGAAAAATGCTCGTGCTTCTATCGCAAGACGAGTCAATTGGCGAGTTTAGCAGATACGCGGCACACTCAAACAACTGTTGTCGTTTCTTAGACGGGTACTGCTGTGCAGGAGGCAATTTCAGAGCCTCAAGAGCCCCACCGTCGAACGCGGGCCACATGTGCTCGGCTAATTTGTTTTCTGAACGGCAGGGGCTCCTTAACCCAAAATCGTCGGAATGCTCTTTTTTTTACGATATGCTTCTTTTTCAAGTTTCGTTCTAGCTGGCACAAACGCGCTCGTCGTACAGTCGCTCACTCCTCTTCCTCTTCTTCTTCTCCCTTCTTGGACGCTACACAGGTGTCCGGGACCCCTCCCCCCCCCCCCGACCTTGAACAATGTGGGCGTAGCTAAAGTCTTGTGGAGTAATTTGAACAACGTAGCACACCATCAGGCGTATCGAATGGATGGAGTTGTTGTTTTCACATTGTGGGCTTTTGCTACATTGTTCGATGTCATTTACGTATAAGGGTTTGGCGTAAACCCACACTGTGCACGAGGAGGGGTGGGGGGGGGGGGGGGGGGGTCCCGACTACCTGTGTACCTATACTCAACACCACGGGACATAGAGCGCCATTCGCTTCAAGCTTACTCCGGAGTTTTTTGATAGCTCATGCAACCAGGTACGGCAACCTCGGCTGACGGTGTTTGTCTCCTGCGGGCTGTCTGGCGTAATCACTTAGACGTCACGCATCACGCGCCTCATGCGGAGGTCCGACGCATCCTGCGGTCTGAGGCAGCACCTAAATATAGCCTCGAGGCTCCTCGCTTGAGGAGGAGGGCTCTATTCTTGATCCAATGATCCATTTTCGAGAACAATCGTAAGGTAAGCCCGACACACACACGCAATCCTATGGACTACTGCCGCTGTAGATATCAAACTGCATGCAAATTTATATACCTGATCCAAAGAGGTGTTCGGGAACGCGCTGTCGCCGTGAGTGATAACACGCGTTTTTGGGCTCGAAAGCGCAACAACCCCCGATTGCAGCCCCTGCCGCACGTGCACTGCCCTATGTACCTACTTTGCACCCTTTTAGGACTGCAGTCTCTTTAGATCAGTTTAGGGGACTACTGACTTGTAATTGGACTGGTTAGTTCCCATTAACGGGACCGTGCTCCTGAAAGGGTTTATACTCTAAATGCGCAAAGTGTGCAGCAGCAGGTGCTGACGTGGAACGTTGATGGTCGCACGTACACCAACACTATACGACCGGTATATGGTACGGTTCGGGGAAAAGGCTAAGCGTCCGCACAGATCGGATGAGATCCCCATCTCTCACCATCCAGATCTTTCGGGGCCGACCGATCGATGATTTATTTCTTACGATCTGCACGAACCTCTGCGTTGATCCTTTGCATGGCGTGATCTGCGCGTGGCACGGCTCTTGCGCAAGTGTTTGCCCGGTGGGAGCTTGATAGTACTGCAGTACCTACGGCTTTTGCACGAGATCTCCCGTAACCCCAAGAAGCTACAGCAGTAGGATCTAGACGTCTTTAACAGTGGATGGCGATGTAGGGTAGGATAGAGGTTGCACCCACGTTTTTTTCTGAGGTTCGACGCGTTCTACGATAGAGGTAGAACATTTTCCCGCTAAAATGTTTTCTGGATGACGGGCTGGTTCCTTAACCCAAAACCGTCGAAATGCCAATCTTGTTCCGAAAAATGACGTAATAGTATACTAGGGCCGTGGGAATATTTCATCGGGATGCAGTTTGATTTTTGCTGAAGTCAGGTTTCGGGTGAAGTGTGGAGCTCCTTGAGGTCAAGTGAGGAGCCCCAGGAAATTTAGGGTCGACGTCTATCGTAGAACGCCTCGTTCTTCACTCGTGAAGCTCGTATGCTCCACCCAAACCCTGAGCTTGACCCTGAGGCTCCTGACTCGAGGAGCTCGTACATTCCACCCAAACCCTGACCTTGACCCTTCATAGGACTACAGAGGTCCCGTTTCTGGGACAGCCCACCCAAATTCTAAGCTCTTTGTCCCAAAAAACAAATGCAGTAGTAATAAAAGTGTCGTGGAAAACTGAGGCATGCAACCTGTATGACAAGGCAAAGACACAGAAATATACTACATCCCATCGCTAGTGAAAATCCCTCGGTTGAGGACCATGTCTTACGGTCAGAAATATGTTTTTTTTTTTTTTTTCCCCAAAAAGGCTGCTACGTACCTCTATCGTAGCACGCATCTGGTGATCAATCCGACGTGTGGGGGAAGTATCGGAAAAACAAAGGGACAAAAACGTGAAAATCGGCTAGAGATCGGTTACACCAATACCTGGGTACAAAGATAGCAGGAAGATTGGTTAGCCCTTGCAGGACCATAGTCCCGTTTTCGTGACACACAACTCAACCTCTACCTGTGTTGTCCCCAAAACGGGACTGGAGTACTAAAGGGGTTAACCAAAACCTCGGCAGGTTCCTAAGCGTGCACAGGTCGGTAAACACCTCACACTTCGGTAAGCCTCCGAATGAATTTTATCTGTACAGGCAGTGTATGCTAGTCGTTCGCTCACCGTAGACCTGTGAGAGCCCCTGGGCTGAGCCCCTTCGCCTTCTCGTAGAAACCCTTCGCACCGTTGGGCATGCCGCCATCCCCGAAGGTGCTCATCACGACCAGCACGGCATGGACGTCGGGGGCCGTCAGCTCCGAGACGTCCACCCGGTCCAGAGGGGAAACCTGTTTTGGTTGGAGGCGTTTCACGTGCACGATACGACCCAGAGAGCATACATCCATGCCGTTTTTTTCTGTTACTTTTTCATAGCGGTGTGTTCATTATTTGGCGTCGAGTCGTTTCATGCCCCTGTGAAGAACAGATGTCATGTCGCGCCGCGTCACACATCGTTTCATGTCGTGCCGTGCACAGATAACTACGTAACGTGTAGTCATTTTTAGTGAAAAGTTGCCCAGATTACCACGGGCACGGCGTGGACCCCGGGGGCCGTCGGCTCCAACGGATCCACACGCTTTAGAGGGGAAACCTTCCACACGTCGGGCATGATATGTATCCTGCGCAGGACTTGCACGGTACAGATCAAACATATCAGTAGACCGCACTCTTGACCCCCCTCCGACGAACAGCAAGTTTGCCTTGACATGCCTCGATCGACACCAAACTGCCAGTTTTTTTTGTGTGGAACAAGCGGCCCTAAACCCATGACAGCGCACGCTTGGCGTTGCTTGACATGTCTCCTTGGACATCTTTGGTACTTGTCCAACCTGTGAGACATGCGCCACTGAAGATCGCCGATATTATGCGGCTTCTTTCCCGACCACATGAGCTACGGAAGGTCATAAAGACCAGGGACATGTATCCTTTCTTGACGTTTCTACTGTAGATCGTGAAGTGGGTTATCGATGACCTGTCTGAGGCGTGAAACATTGAAGAGGCGTTTTCGTACGAAATAATTTCTTCGAACTTTCGGATGCCAAGTCGTCCTACGTCATGTAAAACACTTTCCAGAGGGAGACGTTCCGCGTTAGGTGTAGCACTCGACCTATCTGTTGTGCGCTAGTTTGAAAGCACTTAGAATAGTTGAGTCATCATACTTCTGACTGATTATCCGGTAGTTGCTCACTTGAGGAGCTCAACCGGTCAGAAAATGCCTGCCAAACGTGCAACTCCTACTGTGGGATTTGTCCCTCCCTCAACCTCTCGTATCCCCCCCCCCCCCCCTCCGCCCCCGGCTACCCTATCCGAATAACGCCTCCCCCTAATGAAACATGTCTTACATGACAGGCAAAGGCACGAAGCCTGTCCGCCGTCTGGTACGCATAGCCCTCCGCGGTTCCTGTTTCCGAACCGTAGAGCACCAACACGCGTTTCCGCACTGCCTTGCCGATCTCTTCTGCGCTGGAGCTAACAGGGGAGTGGGTAGAGCGCTTGACCGCGTAAATCTCGGCCTGCAATGGAATTATACAAATATGAAGACGGCACGAGCAATGGTTAGCGGCGGCGGAGGCGTTTGGGGGAAGGGTGGGGTGGGAGGGGTTGGGAGTGAGGATTGGGGTGGGCAAATTGGAAGGGAGAGGGCGAGGGGAGATGAGAGGGAGGTAGCGAGGTAGGAACGTAGGGGGGGAGGCGGATATGGTACTACGGAAGGAGATGGGATAGACGGGGAGAGGGGGAGAATGGGAGGAACATACGAGAGAGAAAGACGGAACGGAGACTAGAACGGAGTTTCATCGCAGCATGTTGTTGGAGGCTGTCGTACGACCAAGCAGCATAAAGATTAAGGGCCAGCACGGTAGTTATCACCTCGTAACAATGACAACAACAGCAATAACAACCACAACAGCCCCCCCCCCCCCCCCAACTCATCCAACTCATCCCCCCCCCCCCCCCCCCCCCCCACCCCCCCCCCCAATCCAATCTATCCCACACGCCTAACCTGGTACACGAAGCGGGGGTCCTTGTTGAAGTGGCGCATCTCGTGGTGAAACACCTGTGTCAGCGACCCTCCCAACGGCGGTACGATCCAGCTCCACTGCGCAGGGCACTCCCTCCCCTCCCTCTTCTCCCGGAGGTCGTGGGTCATGAACTGCTGGGAGGCGGTGTGGTGGTCCACGATGGAGGCCCCGTCCTTGCGGAAGGAGTGCATCACCTGCCGTCGATTTTTAGTGTGGGTATAGGTTGGTTTCTTGTGGTTAGATATCGGGCTTCGGCGTGGAAATGGATCAGGTTTAGTATGCACTCATCAATTTCGGCTCGTTTGCTTTGTTTTGGTGGTAATAAATGTCGGTGTTGATCCGTTGCTTTTGGCACGTTGAATTTTGTTGCGGTATACGTCGGTTTTGGTGTCTATGTGGCGGTTTCCCCGGATGCAGAGGGCACTCCTTCCCTTCCCACTTCTCTCGGAGATTGTGGGGCATGGACTGCGGGGGGGTGGTGTATTGGTCTACGATGGAGGTCCCGTTCTTTCGGAAGGAGTGCACTACCTACCGCCGACTTTGGTGGATACACGTCGTTTTTGGTGGCTACACGCCTGCATATTGCCGCCAGGGAATCTCAACAACCGTTTCATCGCTTAGCATCGGTTCGGAGGAGTGCTTTTTTTTTGGATATACGTCGCTAAATAGCCGCCATGGAATATCAAAAAGCGTCTGATTGCTCAGCATGAAACACAGCTGAAACAGAGGCTACGTTCTTGCGGAAGAAGTCCACCTCCTGCCGTCGGTTTTGCTGACAGTACGCCGGTCAATCGACGCCATGCAACACCAATATAATCATCTGATTGATTGTTATAGCGTGAAACAGCTGAAACGGACACTCCCCCACTTTTCCGGAAGGAGTGCACTAATTTCCGTCGGTTTCGGTAGACACGTCTGTAAGTTGACGCCGGAGAAAGTTTTCGGCGTTCCCCCCCGCGGTCAAAAATAAGCCTACCACTCGTACGGCTTATGCTGTGATATTTTAAGTAGGGGTATGGGTGGGCGTACATAACTGTTACGAGGGACCATAGTAATCAGGAACCATCACACCTGCATATTCCAGTATTCCGACTATTACGGGGGTCCATAGTTAACAGGACCTATGGTGTACATAAAAACCTATATATTTGCCTATTTTTACTAACAAAATTTATTTCCCGTTAACTATGGACCCCCGTAATAGGCATATCTGGTCTTGATTGCTGTGTTCCCCCGAAATAATTTACGACCTGAGTTTATACTGGGTTGGTTTCAGCAGGCGATACCAATAATCGCTCGATCGCCCAGCCTGAACGAAACTCTAACAAACATTAACAGGTATGCTTCGAAGTCTGCTCCATAAAAAACCTGAAAAACGTACCGAATCACGCGTAACACCAAAAACCAATATATTGGAAAAAAAAACAACACATCTTGGAATACATCACACATATGCTGGGAGGCACGTAGCAATTGTACGTCGGTCTGGAGTTTACCTCGAAAACTGTCAGTTCGTTCGTTGGTCACCCGAATACCTTAAGAGTATACCCGGTATGCCATACTAAGCACGCGCATTCATGTGATATCTCTATCTGTACGAATAAATACCGTCAGCTGCGTGATCGAGGACCTCGTCGAAACTAAACCTTTTTGCAAGCTCTGCGTGATACTTTGCTCGCGCGTATATTTGTTTCTACTGTAACTACAGTGGATCGATAGAGGACTACTATCAATGGTCCGTACAAACTCACGGCGAAATTGAGCTCGAGGAACGTCCGGTCCTTCCAGAAAGGGTCGGTGTCCGAGACCTTGATGTTGAAACTCTTGGCAATGTCGTGGGACCGCCCGCACCTCCCGTCCTCCATCAAGTCGCGCGCAAGCTTTACGCACCACGCCGACAATAAGCATTGTCGGGGGGGGGGGGGGGGGAGGGAGTTGTCAAAACCAAGAGAGGGGGAGGGGGGGGGTGTACTCATTTGAGAGGGGGGGGGGGGGGGGGGGGGGGGGGATGGGGGGCGATGATGAAAGGCCAAGCATAAAGAATGCCAACGGCACGGCTACCGCTTTTTTGTTCAATAGATTGCGACTAGGTGCGTTCCCTTACTTGTGCGACTACCGGTTAGTCCTATAGCATGATATGCTTACTACATCGCTAGAGTGTAGGTGACGCGTGCTATGATAGAGGTAAAAAAATCACATTTTGGGTTAAAAAATTCGTCGGAGTAATGCCAATCAATGTCGTTTCTGCAAAAAGTACTTTCTTGTTCATGTACCTAGACCGTGGGATTGTTCGTCAACCATTGCACCTTTGGTTGTACTCTGAGTCAGTTTTTGGGCGTGGTAGTAATGACGTACTACTAGTAATCGTATAAAGCTCCTCCTTCCGGGAGCCTCAGAACAGAGTTATGTACCTCTATTGTAGCATGCGTCGTGCGTACGTATGTGGTTCGGGCCTAGCGCGAACAAGGTTAAACCTTTCTACGATAGAGGTTTACCCTAAACAATCTGAGGCTCCTATGTAACCCCAAGGCACAATGCGGAGTTCACGTACGGATACAACTCATGCTTGGGATGTGTGGGACGCGCACTTTCAACAATTCCAGAGTACTGTGTCACTGCTGTACCTCCTTCAACTGGCGCCCAGCAAGGATGCCGCGGTGGCTCCGAAAGGAGGCGTTCTACGATGATAGAGGTTCACCCTAATTTTTCTGAGGCTCCTCCTCGCTTGACCTTAAGGAGCTCCATACCTCACCCGAAAACTGACTTCAGCCAAAAATCAAATTTGCATCCCGATGAATAAACCCATGTCGCAAGTATGCAAAAACAAACGTCATTTTTCGAAACAAGATTGTCATTCCGACGATTTATGCATGTCATACAGGAAATTAGTTAGCGGAAATGTGCTACCTCGATCGAGGACCGCGTCAAAGTCTCTTTCCCGAATGTGAAACCTCTATCGTAGAACGCCTCGGTTGTTCGAACCGAATGTGAAACCTCTATCGCAGAACGCCGACGTTTTTACGTTTCGGGTGATAGGGGAGCTCATAAAAAATAAGGCGCCACCCCTACAAAGGCGCACCTGTGTGCGCTCGCGGGAACGAAGCGCGGTGGTGTTTTCGTACCGTATTGGCGGGTTTCTGAACGTACCGACCTACAGTAGGATAAAATACACACTATTACGGGGGACCATAGTAAATAGGACCAAATATTGCGAGTAAAAATAGGGAAATATATAGGTTTTTGTGTCTACCGTAGGTCCTATTTACTATGGTCCCTCGGGAATAGTACTCCAAGAAAAATAACGCTATCGTTGTCTCGTTTACCACCGGACGAATTACCGCACAAACTTCAAAGTCGATTACTTACGATGAACCATTCCGTACAGAAATGAACAAAAATTCCCAGGAAAAATCCCAGGAAAACCAAGAAAGAAAGTTATTGTGCCCCCAACCCCACCGATTGGTTGGTTGATTCCCTTGTCCGTGGCTCTTTACCTCGGTGTTCATGAACCAACCATTGAAGGGGCAAGCCGTGTAGTCGATGCCTCCCAGGTTCATCGTGAAGTCTGTCCAAAATGTGAGGAAAAGGGAACGCGTTATCTGTAGTGTGTTAGGCTGGAAGTAGGCATATGTTGGATTCTGATTCGTGTATGCGTAGGTCTCCGTGGCTGGGACCCTTCCCCCCCCCCCCCCCCTCCGCACAATATGGGCGTAAACAAGTAGCATACCCCACAAGGTGCCGACCACCCGTCAACTCGGTACGTCTAATGGTGTGCTAGGTCATCTAATTCCTCCACAAGGATGTTTTATTCCCACGGTATGCAACGGGGGGGGGGGGGGGTCCCGGCCCCACCTCTGCCGTTTGGTGTCCGGTCGGGTTTCTTGTTTCTCCTCGGGGTGTCAGCGCGTGATCGGAGTCGAAGCTGATGTCGCGCGTTGTCGGCTCTACTACACATGCTACACAAGAATGAACCGGGTGCGTGACACGCGGTTAAGGGACGACACCTACAATACCAAGCTTAACCCGACGAACATTTTCATGGCCTGCGCACGTAGTCTAGGTATGTACCGGAATGTTGTGTACAAACATGATGGCTGATTGCGATTGCAACGATACAGGGTATCGCTGCTGCACGCTGCGATTTTCGGAGGTACACGTTTGATATCCTATGAGACCCCTCACTCTGAGGAGCACCATAATTCACGCCCAAACACCTGACCTCGCAGAAACTGCAAAGTGCAACCCGAGATGAGAATTGCCACGGCTTGAGAACTTTGTCAAAATGTGCAGTAGTGAAAAACAGTAATGACACAATAGCGATATTGATAATTTTTCAGCTGAGGAGCACGTCTTAGGGTAAGAAATATTTTGACTAAAAAAACGCCATATAACTCTACTGCACCACGCTATGAGGCCCCGAATGTCGAAAATAGCAGGGCATTCTTCGGGACGCCGTTTCGACTCTCGGACAATATCCTCCCGCGGGAATCAGTTACCGCGGGACTTCACGGTACTACTAGTAAAGCTGTCTGGCCACCGTGGGACTTCCCGGGTCGGGATTCAGCTACCACGGGACTTTACGGGATAGTTACGTGCTACCCGTATTGTAGCGCGCGTCAATAGTTGACCACTTACTGGTAATGGAAGGCACGGCTCCCCATTTAAGGCCCAGCTTCGCGAACTCAGGGTGGTCAGGATGCTCCAGCAAAACCTCCCTGAATGGGGGTGTCGGGTGTAGGGGGTGAAGGGAAGGCTGGCGGGTGAGGGGGGGGGGGGGGGGGTGTGCTCGATATGGGAGATGTACTCGATCTCATGCATGGCCGTAGTCGTATGACCATAGACCCGCGCATCCCTACAATGCCGGGACGGAGCATGTCGAGTTTTCACCGACCAGGCAGACATTGCTTGCACCAAGCGCGAAGCGCCGTGAGGTGTCCGGCGAGTCGCATGAAGGGCGAGTTGCATCCTACTAAGAACCGCTTGTGAGGCGGACTTGCATATGGGTGACAGCTTCAATGAGTTAGTTTCATTTCCGGTGTGGCCACTTCCAGAGACAGCAATGGGAGTACTATGTAACTGCCTCTTGGGTGCCGTACCTTGAACACTACGTGATACGATCAATTCCCTTGTGCAGAGTAAAGGTTCTTTACTTCGCACAAATGATCTAACTAGACGACCAGCTGTGGGCGACCGCCAAAAAATAAAAATAAAAAACGGTACCCTGGATGTCTAGCTCACGTAGTAAGTGGCATGTTTTACAGTGTCGTTGCCAACCGACGCCAACCCAACCCATATTACGGGGGGGGGGGGAGATGAATCGGATGGTGACATGCTGGCGGAAACGGTAAGATAAAATAGCCCAAGGAAATAAAACACAGAGTACTCACCAATCCCATAATTGTCGGTGCTGAAGCCACAGTACAACTACCAACAATAAAATCAACCCCAAAAATCAGCCTCAATATCGATTTCAGCCGCAACTACATCTCCCATCACCTCGCGCACCCAGGCGGCACGTGGAATATCCTGATCTCCCCGGCGTTATATTTTTAATGCGACTGGGAGGGCGTCGAGTTGCCTCTGCGGCTCCGGCGAGACCCAGTCGTTGTCGACCACCGCCTCCGCCAAACCCAACTTCAACTTCAACTTCAACACGGGTACCAACGCCAATCTCGACTTCAACAAAAACGTCAAGTTCAACCGCAACTTTCCACACGATTGTCAACTTTCAAATCAACATGAGCCGCAACTTCAACTATACTCCCAGTCTCAACCTGAACTTCAAGTCCAACACCAACTTCAACTTCAACTTCAACCTCACAAGTGCTGCGGTAGGCGTCTCGCATTAGAAAGCAAGAATATTTCTGGTTGACCCGGGCCTCCTTAAACTGTTTAGCACCCCAGTCCCGTGTTGGGGACGAAACATTCAATTTCCAAGTAATTTGTTCCCAAAACGAAACTGAGGTACTAAAAGAGTCATTAAGGGCACTAAGGAACTACCGCCCGACATCATTGGGATGGTATTATTAGTAGTGTCGTTACAGCGGTTTCACTCACAGCGTGCTCGTACGATAGGGGTGGTTTGCTTGGCTAAAAACAACCTTTCTGCCTGCCGTCGCTCAATTGGCTGAGGAAGAACCTAGACTCTCACGGAGTATGTTTTATCATTTTACGTTCTTTATGCCACTCGGTGTACAACCATAGGCCGCCAGGCTGTACTTTTTTGTTTTGTTTTTTTTGTGGAAGAAAATCGGTTTATGGGCGCAGCATGCAAAGCGCCAGATAACCGTTGGTGCATCCATAGCGTAGTACGTGTCATTTCGTTTTATACGTACGTACGGACCCGTGCGACGATACAGGCAGCAATGCTTCGCGATCACATTTTCGACTGATGCAGCTTCTTAAGGGCACCGAAGAACAACCTAAAATCGTGCGAATACCACTAGTGATTGACCATACTGCTCGATATATACCCATACCAACTCTCTGGTTGAGACAAAGAGCTCACGTGAGCAACCGCAGAGCACATTACGAGTAGGCCCTAAACATTGGTAATCGGGGGGATGCATTTCCGTTTTTTTTCTTGTGAAAGTCAGTATTTGGGGTGGCTTACTATTACTCGAGGTAGAGAAAGAGCCGGTCAAACGAGGAGCCTCAGAAAAATGGGGAGGCTGTGTACCCTTATCGTAGCGTGCGTCTCCCGCTTCAACCGCAACATGAATACTAAATTCACTTCAATCCCATACGAAACGTCAACCCCAACTTCAAACGAATCTGAAAAGACAACCCTACAACCTCAACTTCAACTTGAACTTCAATACCAGCACCGCCGTTATCACCTGGCACATTCGGGCGGCACATCGAACATTCTGATTTCCCCGGCGTCAGTCTCGAAAACGATCGGGAGGATGTCGAAGTGTCCCTTCGGCTCCGGCGGCACCCACCCGTTGTCCAGCACCGCTTCAGTGAGGGCTAGGTTGGCCTTGTCGCCCATCACCGACCCGTCCGTCATTCGGTAGGCGGCGTACCGCGTCTGATGTTTGACATGCAGTAAACGGAGCATCGGTCAGGCACGAATAGACGGATATCAAACACATCAATAACTACTCTAATATGTCAACTACAACGGCGTTCGTTATTTAAACACGAAACGACGAGGTAAAGAAAAAAAAACAGGCAAGGTACTACGCGGAGGGGTGACAAGAGCCTGCTATCTCACTTCGAACCTGGGGTCCGTTCGGCATTCGGTAGGCGACGTACCGCGTCTGATTTCATTTTCATTTTACTGACGGGGGCCGTTGATACTGACATACGTTAGAGGAGATCGGTCAGGCCCGGTTCAGGCATCAATATATATATATGCCTGGTACATAATTATGCATTATATGTACATTTTTCGTACATCAACATATCGATATGCATTATGTCAACTTTTTATTGCTCCTGCTGAATACTCGCCCTACAGATGGTCCTGACCCCCCCCCCCCGGCACAATGTGGCCATGAACAAAATATATTCATTTCTGGAGACATTGAACCATGCAACGCACCATTGGGCGTACCGAATTGACAGCTTGTTACACTTGTCGACTCAAACAGTTACACTTTGCGCATATTACTATTACGGGAGTCCATAGTTAATAGGACCTATGGTATACACAAAAAACAATATATTTACCTATTTTTACTAACAAAATTTGGTCCCATTAACTATGGACCCCGTAATAGGCATTCTACTTTTTTTTTTCTCTTGGTTCTCTTGTTTCCGGGAATATTTATGGGTTATCAACGTTGAAGGTCATGCTATTATTAACGACGTTCTCGAATGGCAAAACGCTACGAAGAGTAATACCGTGTAGATGTCAATGTAGGACAGCAATTGAAGTAGATTGCTGCGGGAAGTAGTACAAGTACAGAAGGGAGGCAGAGAACGTGCATAGGGTAATATTCCGCGGGTACTGTAGGTTTCCCTGTAGGTTCGTTGCTCTTTCGGGCAATGGTTATCAGTGATCAACGTTGAAGCGCCCGCATCACGGCCGTTGGATGGTGAGCGCATCAACACCACACTTCCTTAGTAATGGTTGTTCTTCTCGTAGCTGACTGGAAGTGGTCGAACGCTAGGCTGCACTGCACTTCATCGGGACAGGAGGTAAGCACACACGCCGGGACCGATCAGCTCATCATCGCGCGGAGCTAGCTCCTTTTGAGGGATGACGAATCGATACCTATAAGAGCTATTACTGTACTGAGCAGTTACTGTGGACGCATCTTGGTGTGCATGCTTCCCGGAGGTGGGCTGTATGAGATAGATTAGCCAGCTCGTGACCTGTCGAAAGTTTGCAGCCCCCACCCCCCCCCCCCCCCCCCCCCCCCCCCCCCCCCACCCCCCCCCAGTACACCGGTTCGATAGGACAAGCTTTCCTGTACCCACCCAGGACGATAACACATAATGTATATATTTATATAAATAAGTGAAGAGCACTTACCAACTGGGGGCTCCAGAACCGAGTGCCCATGCGCTCGCCCGGAACCTGATGATGACGGTTGGAGGAATTACATCGAAGTGCAGTCAACCCGAACGGAGGGTGGGTGGCATGTGGATCGAGAGGGGGGGCGGAGAGGGAGAAGATAGGAATGGTCGGGACTGAAAGAGATTTCTCGGAAGTGGAGGAATATTGGGAATACGGAGGGACTGGGGGGGGGGGGGGGGGGGGGGGAGGCGTGACGAGGAAGGTAAGGAGTAACGTGGGGCAAGACGCCACGCGGGGGGTTGCCACCATTTGTGGCCACGTGTAGACAAGTCGGCGCAAATTTTGAGACAATCGAATTTACCCAACGCTTCATCTCGGTGCGTCCTTAACGTGTCGGGTGGAACAGTACCACGGCTACATACCCTGACGGTGCCATGGTGGCCAAACAAGCCATCAGGGGATAGGTCCCACGCACATCGAAATTGAAACAAGATGCTGTAGTGCCGCGTGCCAGTATACCCATAAAACGACTGAAACGACGGTACGGTGACTACGCAATAGTAGCACGGCGGGAGAGGATAACATACCTTAGGCCTGAAAACAGTCATGACGGACTTGATGCTGCGAGGGTTGGCAACGAAGAAGCGCCAGGGTTCAAGCCCGACCGAGGAGACAACAACAAAATCACGAGAGCGATACCGGGCCGGGGGGGGGGATAGAAAGGTTCGAACAGAGGAGGATTGAGAAGAACAAGCGGAGGATGCACGCCACGGCATGGATGCACCTAGAGTTTGTGAGGCTCCCACACTCCAGGAGCGCCTAACCTTACCTAAAACAATTGGGAAAACATGTACGCTTAGTCCGTTCATCACAACTCGATGAACTAGGCATATACACATATATATATATGTAATATATTGACTTCTATAGTCAAACGCGAATGAGATTCAACATGTTCTACTGAGTCTTCGCTCATGTGGAACCAGGCAAAATGAAGCCGCATTCCCAACTTGGCAGGGCTCCCACCACTCTACTACTACTACTACTACTACTACTACTACTACTACTACTACTACTATATTACTCTAGTACGACTACTGCTACAAGTATGTATTACGTATCAAAATCACGTACATTATCAACAGCATATAGCACGCCGAAGAAAAGTGTTATTCACAGATGGTTTTGTTTGTATCACCTCCCGTCTCCCATGGCGAGTCTCTGGTGCTCCATGCACTCCGCAAACATCTCATCAAGGTCGGTGACGTGGCGCTTATCTCTGACCATAAGAGTGTTCCACGCGATCCTTCCGATGCACCTGACAACCGACCCGACCCGACCCGACCGGCACGCGAAACAAGACACAAACACGACGAACAACCAAAACAAAGCAACTTTCACGGATTGATGCCAGTAAGGGGTTCCTATTAGTCCATACGTAGGGGAAGTACGATGCGTCGGTACAGGTTAGAGATAGTTCCTCCGTTTTCTAAGGGTCCACATTTGAGCATCTCTCTACCTCTCCAACTGTTGACGAAAACACAACACCCACATGGAACATTTCCCATGGCGTACTGCAGACGTACAACGAATGATGTGGTAAAAAAAACCCGAATGGGATTCAAACAAATATTGGGTAGTTATGGAGTTTAAGTAGCGCGGGTCGTGTGTGTATACGGTCAGATAGCACCTCTAGCTTTTTACGGGGGACCACAGTAACTAGGACCTACGGTACACACACAAAACCTATACGTTTTCCTATTCTTACTAAAAACATTTGGTCCTATTTACTAGGGTCTCCCGTAATAGTTTTACTAAACATATTTGGTCCTATTTTCTATGTTCCCCGTAATAGCAATTTCGCGTCATACCAGCACAGCGTTTACTGAGGAGGCTGGGGTAGAAGAAAAGGAGGGTAGTTAGGAAGGGAGGAATGGAGGGGGGAAGGGAAGGTCATACGAGGGGGAAGGGGAGGGGGGAGAGAGAGATAGAGAGAGGGAAGGGGAGGCGGTGAGAGGGGGGGGGGGGGGGGGGGGGTGGAGCGAAAGAGGTGATGGGGAGGGACATCTGTAGGAGGGAGAGGAGGAGACGGCGGTAGGAAGGGGCATGGCTAGGCGGAGAAGAAGGACGTAAATATGTTTGTGGTCTTCTGTGGCGATATTGACTGACGGGGATGTTGTGGGGTTCATATTGTGCCACGAGAGATTATTGTTCGGTGCGAGGTGTCCCCGGATGCAGCCTCAACTGACTGGCTTGTTCACCGTGTTCAGCTCGTGATCTAATTTTCTGAAACCGTTTTTGCGATAACAATGCCGCCGCGTACCATCGTTGGTAGGGGAGAGAAAAACCTACTATGGGACGACACATCTGAGCTACGACTAGGGAGGGAGCAGGAGAAAAGAAACGCGAATATATTACGTGAGATGGGAAAATTAAAGAACGACATACATGCATAATAGACATACGCTGAAGGCGGTGGAAAACTTCGCGAGCAGTAAATGGGTACCGCCCCTACTAGCACGACAACACGTGTGGTATCTACAGCAGAAACTCACTTGGCGCTGTTTCGCCAGGTGACGCGCGCGCCGTGCACCAGCTCCTCTGCTGTGTGTGCGTACGTCCCTCGGTTCACAACCTCGCTGTAGATGGCGCCTGGATAAAAACGATCAGTCGAATCAACCAACCAATCAGTCCGTCGCCCAATCTCGTCAACCACAGGAGTCTAGCGGATGTGACCCAATGAACTCTTCATGCACCAGTGCGTCGAAACCAACGGATCAATCAACCAACCCATCAGTCCATGCATCAATCAAGCAGTCAATGGACAAATTCACAAATCGAAATCGCTTCAGATAGACAAAGAATCACCTACAGTGCGACATGTACCATTGCTGTTTTTTCCGATGAGTCATGTCGCATGGAAACACGAAAATTGACACCCCGCTACCCGATTTCAAGGCGAGGTCAGGCGGGGGGTATGCTGGGACCGAGTAAAACTAAACTCAAAAAACTAAAACGCTTACGTCAATTTGTCCCGACGCCTCATCCTACGGTTTTAGTTTTTTCATTGTGACATTGGTTGTAGGAATGCGGTGTCGTTTAAACTTCTTGCCGTGCACCCCTCGAGGAGTCAAGGAGCTGGTGGGGTCGATCAATCAGCAAGATCCTCAAGCTCCGGATACGCCAAAGGCTACGTTTGATCACCAGGTGGTCTAGTGGTACCCTCAAATGCTACTAGGAGGTGGCGCTGGAGTTCGAATCCCACCAGCGTCGGGAGTCTATGAGTTCATGTGCAAACGGACATCGAAACGAGATCAATTGCTGAGAGCGCCTATTCGTTGCAGCGTGGATAGGCGCAACTTGATGCGAGTCGACGGGGGAAGAAAGGGCCGAATCTTCTTTCTCGAGATGAGAAAGTAAAGCAACAACGGCAGTGGGGAGGAGGGGGGAGATACGAGCTTGATTTGTGACCCTGGATCTGAGTCACCACTACTAATATGAAGGAGAGAGGAAAGAAGAGCAAGGACAATGTATGGGCTGGGCAAAAAAAACAAGGACAAACCGAAATCCTACGAGCTCGTCTTTCGATTGCAAACAGCTACAGAAAGAGGACGAAAACCCACGGAAACCGAGCAAGGAAGCTTGGTGGACCAGTAGCCTACTGTACCGTATGTGTTTTTATCTTTTTCGAGTATCCTTACGTGTCTTGGTGCAGTGGGGTACCAGTTCTCTACGGTACTTCCCTTTTACCTTTTCGCGTTGTGGTGTACCCTTCATCCCAGCTCAGTTCATGAGACGCCTGATCGATCCACTCGTAAGCCTTGGATATCAGCCGCTCCGCGTTTACCATCGGCAGCCGGACCTAACGCATAAACACATGGGTTATGGTTCCGAGCTGTTAGGGTATACACTCCTTCACAACAGGGGTGCGCCAAATCCGATCAACACCAATCAATCAGCTCTCTGAATCAATCGATAAATAGCCGATCATTAATCAATTCATCAATCAATCAACATGCCAAACAACCAACCAACCAATCCATCAACCAACCAACCATTCCATCAACCAACCAATTATTCAATCAACGAACTAATTATTCAATCTATTCCTCGATCAGCCAATCAATCAATCAACCAGCCAAACCACCGACCCATCCATCAATCAACCACTCAATCAATCAATCAACCAAGCAATCACCCTACCAACCGATCAATCGAACAATCCATCTACCAATCAATCAACCAATTAATCCACCAATCAATCAACCAATCAATCCACTAATCAATCAACTAGGCAATCCACCCGATACCAAGATGGCCAATCAATCAACAGATCCACACGTGCGCTGCCGGGCCCCGTTCGTTCAATCTGTAAACCGATCAGTTTAAATCAGTTCCAACGACATGAACAGCCACATCAACGAAATACATGCAACCATTCCAAACAATACACCTTCCATCAAATGACACGAACGATCAACCAACCAGACAAATTTACTAAAATCATCAATCAACCGGCTAACCCACCAATCAACTATCAAATAAACCAACATAGTAGACAAGCAAACAATTAACTAATCAACCTAATCCCCATCAAACCCACCTGCATCGACGTGCGCTGCCAGGCCTTCCCCCAGAGCCTCCGAAGTTTGAGGCATTCTCCCTCCGCCCCACCAGGGTTAGCGGCAGTGGCGGCGGTAGCGGCGGAGCAGGGAGAAAAGACTTCCAGCTTCTCTCCGAGAACTTCCATCAGCACCTAAAGTGACAGGAACCAGTGCTGCATACGTTTGGCATTGCGTTCTGATGTTTTATCAAGACTTAATTGTAAAATGTCAAGTTTGTTCAATACCTATTGAAGCGTGTTTAAAGAGTACTACTTCATCGCATTGACTCTTTCTTTCTGCACCTACATACCTCTAACGTGAAGAAAGAAAAAACCTTCCAGCTTCATACCGACAACTCCCACCAGCACCTACCCTTTGAAATTGCAGCCTTGGACCGTCGGGTAACGAAGCCCAACGTTTTCCCAGTACATGCATAAGGGAGGAACACATTTTAATATGACGCTACCAATATCACGGGGGACCATAGTAAATGGGACCAAATATTATTGGTGAAAATATGGAAATATATAGATTTTTGTGTGTACCGTAGGTGCTATTTACTATGGTCCTCCGTAATAGTAGAACTGGGCTACGGCATAGGTGCATAGTTGTATTTGTTTCACTTATCTCAAGCACAGTGAGGTTAGAGTAGCACTCAACCCCGACTTTGAGGTAATCTGGCGAACACTAATATCGGCTAGACATTGTTATTTTCAACAAACAATATAGTAGATAACCCAGATTGAGGTTGTAAATATATTGGTTAGCTCCTCCGTTACGAGAACCCCTTCGGTTGGGGAGCACCCAACAACAACCAATCGCAATATCAACACCACCGACATCAAGATCATCAACTAAAGCAACGAAAAACGACCACGACAACCACCACAAACAACAACGCCGTCAGCACGACCACGACCATCACCACCACCACTAAACGCAATGCAATCGCTTCCAGTCACCTCGCTGAGCTTAGCGTGGGCACTTGACGGGAGTCCAAGATCGGCGTGCACAGCTCCCAGCTGCCGAATCGCGGGCATCATCTTCTCCGTTAAACGGCGGGGTTGTGGTTAATTCGTGGTCCAGGGTGGAGGTTGAGGTTCAGATTGGGGATGGGTGGGGATGAGGGTGGGAAGGGGGGGGGGGGGGTAGTCAGGGGTGGGGGTCACGGCTGGAGTTGGCGGTAAGCGGGGGGTGGAGCGTGGTGGAAGTGAGGGAGGGAGGTGTGGGGCAAGGGTGGGGTGGCGATGGTAATTGTAGCATCCGGTCGATGCACCTACCCGAACGACGCCTGGTTGAACAGGATATCCACGGCATCTTCGTTCGGGACATATCACGCAATGCTAGCAGCAGTAGTAATGGCCACCGCATATGGAAACCCGGAACGCCTGCTGCGCTGGTCAACCCCCGGGCTCGCCTTCTTCCTCGCCCCCCCTCCCCCACACGCTCTCCGTTCAAGGGTCGCACTAGAACGACTAAACACATGTATTTAGTCAGAGGAAACCAAAACGCTTCATTACCCCTCTTTTCCTCACCGTCCACATGTCTCCGAAGGACATGGCGACAATCTGGAGCAAGTCGGAGAGACGCTTGGACAGGGAATCCATGTCGGCGCATCGGAAGAGCGGAACTATCTCGGGGTGGCGAGAGAAAAGCCTGGCGTATACCTCGACTCCGATGGCCCACTGCGCCTTGGAGTTCTTCGAGTACGGGAGCCAGGATTCTGCGAGCTGTGGAGGCGATGCAAGGCGACGACAATGCAACAGATATCGGCAGAGAGACAGACGGATGGAGAGAGTGAGAATCTGGTGGAGACACAGCGAGAGATACAAATGAAGCATTTATGAAAGGAGAAGGGGAACGAACAGGAGACAAATGTATTTTGAGGAGGACGATGTACGCGTAGCGTTCTAAACCGGGATAAACTCATGTAAGTGAGCCGTCGGCGATTCACGGGGCTGGCGTGCACAATTACGCGTCGATAAACGCTTGACGAATACCATCCTTTGCAGTGGCCCAACACTAACACTACCACCACTAGCTCCATTCCGCCATCACCCATATTCCAGCAACAACAGCACCAATGGTAGCACCCCCAACGCTTACACTACACCCTGTATCACAACAGCAAAGCCACTACCACCACCACCGCCAGTTCATATACCCCATCTATGACGGTTGACACAAACCGACACTAATGTGTCAACCACACTATCTCAGCAGCCCCCTCCCCCGGATGCAACTCACCCTTCATGCGACTGGCCCCACACCTCACGGCGCTGGCGCGTCGTGCTTGGTGCAAGCAATGTCTGGCTGGTCGGTGACAATCCGACGTGCTCCGTCACGGCATTGTAGAGATGATGCGAGGGTCTATGGTCAGACGAATACGGCCATGAATGATGATGTCTACATCCCCCCCCAACCATTCCCACCCCACACCCCCACTCTTCAATCGCCTCCCTTACTACCGCTAACCCCCCCCCCAGACCACGACCAGGCATGTCATGAGTATTCCCCCTCACCAACGCTTTACTCACTCACCCTCCATCACCGCCTCGAACTTTGCCACCATAATCCAAACCACCACGAATACCGCCTCTCTACACTCCCTCCTTCCCCCAAACGAACGCCACTACCATTGCTATCACTACCAACTCCACCTCTACTACCATCACCACCCACCCACCCACCCACCAGTTTGGCGTTAGAAGAGTCATCGTACACGTCCTCCATGGCATTGATTGCGGCTACGGCCGGCTTTAACACGTGCTGCGTGAAAAAACGATACAGCGCGCTCTCAGTCCCCAGTTCCATGTTCTGCAGCTCGTACGCCTCCATATACGGGGAGCTCCTCAGAGAATCCATCCACAGGTCTCGAACGACCTCCCAGTGGGTCAGGAGGAAGCCTTGCTCTGCTAGGGCTTGGGTGTACCCCCCGATTTCCTGTTTGAAACGGTGGTGGTTGATATAGGGGGATCGCGTGTGTGAAGGCGGTTGTGGTGTCGCTGTTGCCGGTGTTGTGTTGAATGCATGCTGCTTGTTGTCTGAAATTTTGGTGTCGTCAGCGTTGCTGCTGATGGCGTGTTCGTTGTCGTGTGCTTTTATACGAGATGCAGGCAAGAGAAATAAATGTAGACTGGTTGAGAGCAACACGCAGCAAGAGCCCTTTTGATGTTGGAGTAAAACACCGACTTCTTTCGTTGTGTGTGTTGTCCGTGGAAAGGGCGTATGCCCGGGACCAGGGTGTGTAGTAGTGAACCCTCACGCCTCGAACGGACCATCGCTTCCCACTTTCTAAATGATTTAGATCTTTCAGGGCAGATATACTCATGATCTCTACGATATTCCGGTCACGTTACCGCTTGGGAGCCAGGCAATCTGCATGATCTAGAGCATGTTCCTTGAGCTTGATCCATACTACATATATCCTGCACAGCGCTTCACAACGGTAGGTTAGGATATACTGATAGAATATCATATCTGTAGATGGTAGAACCGTCGGACGTGCGGACTTGGCAACCGCATCTTCGATAGATCGTAGAGGTCAGAGCTCACTCGGCAAACGAAACTGTGCGATCGCAGTCGCAGTCGTATCCGTCGATCGAAGATATACATATACATACACGTGGACGCGCGCTTTGCCTTATAGCGGTAGCAACTTGATGTGTATGAACGTCTTAACTCGAGGAGCTCCTCATACCTTCGCCTAAACCCGAGCATGAGAAAACATGTATGTATACGCGATGGCCTGTCCCATGGGTTACTAACAGGTGTACAGTTAGTGATTACTACTAATAGATGCATGCTGCGGCAGGGGTTTCACCTGACTGTTTTCGTGCCCAATGATGGTTTTCATGCTGTTAGGCCCGCAATCGCCTACTGCTGTGACACGAGGTGGGTGATCGTCGTCGCTCGACCCCAAATGCTGGTTTGTGTCCATGCTGTTAGGCCCACAACAACACAGGCCCCGTTTGGAATACCATGTGAACATCCAACGGAGCCCGCGTTCCAAGTCATATCGGTAAAGGGCATGCCCTATCGCACCGCGAAATCCTTGGTCAATCACGAACAGCTCCGTTCAACAGCTTACCTGATGCGCTCGTGACGGGTTGGGGTGCACGGCCTGGTAGGATTCCCTGGAGATGTCTTCGGTCGAGGGGTCGAGCGAGCGCACCGCTAGGTCGATCATGCCGTGGAGATACCTCTGCCGACGGGTTGCACGTACGTACCGTAGCGTTAGGAGGTCTCGGAATTCGTTGGTCGCGAGTGAAAACAGTAAGAAGCAGACGCCTCGATAGTTTCTGATCGCATCACGGACGAGGTGCTTTCATCAAAACACACAATACTGTTTCATGCCATATACTTACACGGTCTAGTGAGTAAACTCGCATGCCCCTAACACATGAAGGCGGGGTTCGAATCCCGGGGGCTTCCTTCATCGCCGAAAAAGTGCTTGGTGCGCCTTTTTCTTATCGTGGAAAGGCCGAAAGGGTGAGGTAGCAAACCGGTAAAGAAATTCGACGATACGTGGGGATGCTGTGGCGCAAAATGCAAATTTCCGGGGGAGAAGAAGGGAACGGACATGTGATCACGGCCCTCTAGAGAGTCGGAAAGCAAAATGGACGGTAGAAAAAGCAAGGCAAACTGCTGGAAGGTCTTTCCTCTACGCGTGATATGTAGTTCGCCTGCTAGTCTTCCGTGATGGGGTCGACGGAGCGTACCGCCAGGTCTGTCATCCCCTGGACACGCCGACGCGAAAGGTTGAGATGCTGCTGTGAGAAGATGCGTTAGGAGTTCGATAGCGTTGTTAAAAGGTTGGCGGAAAGAATTAGGGGGTGGGACGATTGTTGCCCCTCACGGAAAACGCCCTTTCTTCCCCCTTCCGCGCCATCACCGACTATGAGGAGTTCCGCCAGCTAAAAACCTTTCAGGATAAAAGTACCCCCCTCTACTGGAAATTGGACTACTCCTATTCCCTATCCCTTTCCTATGCCCTCTCTGATGCACTGATAATATGACCATCCCACCTGCAGGTTTGGTGTAAGATCGCCCAAGATCTTGGGCAGGGAGGGAACGAGGAAGAAAAGCCTTTCCACGACGAACTCCAGCATTATGTCCACCCACGCCAGCACCTTGTTGTAGCTACCGAACGCAACATCCGGGAGAATATAGAGATATTTAGCGCGCTTGATAATTAGGGATATAAGGGCACTATTAAATAGTATCGTGCACAGGCAAGTTACTGCTGCAGACCGAGTTGATGGATAAGTTGTAATCGGTATGTAGCAGCACTGTTTACTTTCTTGCCTCCAGCGAGGCGTCGTATTGGTGTAGGGATAGTTGCTACAGCTAGCCAGTAGCCTACTGAGTCGCTGATCGGAAACGCAGCAATCTACAGCAGGTAGAGCACCACTATAGTCAGGTGTCGGCACTGGGCATCATAGAGGCGGACATCGAAGGAAGCCAGAGCACTTTCGATAAGGAAGACTCGAGATTGAAACAGGCACTGGCTGCTGGCTCGCATGCCCGGGTTTCAAACTGGAGGCATTGCCGGTATCATCGCCGATATGCACGGTACTATGGGGCACTATTTTGAAGCATGTCTACGCAAGAGGAGACGACAAACAATATAAAATGGTAATACACTCCCCCCTGGTCATGATTAAAAAAACTCCCCAGTAGGGTGGGATTTCTGTACGATGATAGCAAGGCGTCGTACATGTGCAACACGCAAGATAACACACCCCCTCGTACGATTTTTCGAGCTGGGTTTTTCGACAGCGGGGAGGGCGCACTGAGTACGACCAGCGATGCGTCTGATGCAACCTTCTCGACGAAATCGTTTCAAAGCCACCCTTTTCGCTGATTGTGCGCCCCATGCTTTGGAGGAAGCTTTTCTTTTTTTCTGCTTTTTTTTTTTTTAATCCTCCGGCGGATTGGTGGGGGAAGCCGAGTCTGAAATTCTTCCCAGGAGTGTTTTTTCTTATCACCCAGTATGATACGGTATTTGATGCAGGCTACAATATCTAGGGTATTGTCTAAGGCTCCATGCTCAAGTAGGAGCTCTGCACACCGGACCCAAAACCTCCAACCTGAAGAAAAATGGAAGTGCAGCAGGATGAAGACTCGTCCCACCGCAGGGGCATAAGCCACTTTTTTCCTTCCAAGGCAACATTTTGTGACCGGTTGAGCTCCTCAAGTGAGTAACTACTAGCTTACTGGTTAGTGTGATACTTTTGCCTAGAGTGTGTGCGTCAGGGCTACGCCGTGGCGCATAGATATGTTAGTTGGGCCACGCGAAAAAAACTGCTCATAAATAATGTTGCCGGTGAGACATCGAGCGCCTCATATGACGAGAGTGAGGTAAAGCCGCTATTACGGGGGTCCATAGTTAATAGGACCTACGGTACACACAAAAACCTATGTATTTCGAAATTTTACTAACAATATTTGGTCCTATTCACTATGGTCCCCCTTAATGGGTACCCCCCCTGCCGTGGTGTGGCAATGCTCCAAAAAATGCCACGGCCTGTAGGCATCTATCGAAGATGAGCCGAAAAAAGAAACTGGGGTCGACGATTTAGGGTTGTTCCCCAGCGCCCTTAGGGAACCCCCCCGTCGGTCAGAAAAGTTTCGGCCCGAAGTACGTGTGTGCTACGACCCTTAGCGTACAATGCGTCGTCATCAAATCTGTCCCCTTTTGATTTTTGTCTGTTTTTACGCACGCTACAGCAGTAGAGGTGCATCATTTTGTTTTCTGAGGCTCCTCACTTGAGGAACTCGATTCTATTAGTAAGTCACCTGAAAACTGAATTCAGCCAAAAGCAAAGTGCATGCCGATGAATAATCCCATGGCCCAAGCATACGAAAAGCTGATTATTGGAAACAAGATTGGCATCGGGACCGACGGTTTTGGGCTAAGGAGCCCCGCCAGTCAGATTGTTTTTAGCCAAACAGTGCTACCTCTATCGCAGCACGCGTCTTTTACTCAGGAGGTATATAGTTACCCTCGACCCCCAGTCTGCATTGAAAAATCGTGATGATCATATACATATTTCGTCGCCTGCTGGTTGTACGCATATTTGGCCAATAAACAAGGCAGGCAACAATACTCTGTCTATCCGCACCTACTGGTGACTACTGCACAGCACTTACGGTGAGATGTTGTATGCGGAGTAGCTACACGAGTACGTGCACGAGCGTCTACAGGGCGTTGTTTTGGTCTTTCAGTCGTCGGCGGTCGGGATGTTTGCCAAGAAGCAGCGATGCCTCCATGAGCAAGCACCAAATAGCATTTCTACGGACCGGTCAGTACAAAAGCGTCTGTAGCGGTAAAGCACTTCTCTTTTGCCAAGCTGGTCGAGGTCGGTCGCGTTCAAGTCGCACTTTGAACGTATTTATCTGTATCTCGTCGACTCTCATCGACGCCAATGGTATGTTTCGTCTTCTTCGTGTAGCCTCAGGGAGCGCCACTGTTTGTCTGGGAAAAAACTCTGAATACCGCACGCTCACCACACCGTCACGGGGCGGATGCTCCGCCAACAGGACGTTACAACCCAGCAGCCTACCGCTGTAGGTTAACCCTCTTGGGGCACCCGCGAAATAACGCCGCGAGGGTGAGCACACGAAACGCTCGGCCATCTTACTCGAGAGGTGCCTCTGAGCCAGTCACGAGCGAGCACGATGGCTCGAACGCGAGTTAGCGACCGGAAAAATGCGAGCTTCGACATTGTCAACCCGTCACGAGCAACGCGAGCACCCAGCAACACACACGAATAGAGGCGTTCTACGATATAGGTACCACGCTTGGGAAAGCAAAAGTCTAAGCCGTCACGGCGTCCTTACCCAGCGCCTGATCTCGCAGGCCACAACAGGCCCTGGCCGCATACGAGTATGTAGCTTGTGCTCTTCATTGTTGGGCATAACGCGTACGTACACGTACGAGATGCGTGTAGCATCGGTAGTAGCATCATATATTTTTATTGTCCCTTGGTTGAATTCCGCGGAGTACCTTGGGGAGATATAGGAGCCTCAGAAAGTTTAGGGTGAACCTCTATCGTAAAAGGCCTCGATAGGATCATGTAGCGCCCGGGATGTGCTCTAGAGGAGGGGTATGATGGGGTTATTAGCAGCACTGGTGTTTGGCTAAACTGTCACCGGGACTGACCGGACTCCGTAACCCAATATCGTTGGGATGCTAATAGTGTAGTATTTTACAGCGTTCTCCGTGAATCACCTAGACTATGCGGTAGAGGGCTTTGAGATTGTTGCGCGCGTTCTATAGGCTTTTACGTTGTTGAGCGGGTTGAACGTTTAGTTTTCCTCAAACTCATTTTTTTTTCGTCTAAAAAGGTATGGAGCACGTCCAGCGCGGAGCCTCCAAAACATTTAGGGGTTACCCCTGCAGCAGCACGCGTCCGTATTCTGTGTAAACCCTCTATCACGCAGCGGCCCGTTGTGTAATCGTCCTTTTTTTATTGTCAATTTCCCTCACTCAAGTCCGAAGGGCGCGACCCTCACCCCTCCGACCCCCCCGACACCACTCGAGCACTCATCTCCTCACCCCCCTCGCCTCACGCACCTCCCAAGCCCCCCCCGCCCCTCCCGCCCTCTCCCTCCACCCCGATACTCCCGGTCCCTTGTACAAATACTGCATGTACACATATCGAGTTGGCGTCGGTTGGCAACGACACTCTAAAAGACTGTAATAACTGCTATGAGACAACCAGACCACCGTTTGTTTGCCTTCGTGTTTTTGGTGGTCGCCATGGATGGTGCTCGAGGTAGATCGTATTGTGCGGGTTGGGGAACTCTGTCTCCGGACAAGGAGGATGATCGTGTCACGTACTGGTAGTGTATACTTGTCATACGTCGAGGCACCGACGAGGCAGCTGCACAGTATGCCGATTGGTGTCTCTAGAAATCGGCACACCGAAAAACAAACCAATTATTTCGGCGTTGTCATCCACATGCACCAACTTTTGCGCAAGGTGCCCAAGCCCGCCTCAAAAGCGGTTCTTAGTGGGATGCAGCTCGCCCGTCGTGCTACTCGCCGAATACCTCACGTTTCGCTTCGCACTTGATGCAAGCGCTCAACGTGTGCCTCATCGCGAAACCCGACGCGTTCGACTCCGGCATTGTGGGAAATCGTCTATGGTTCTACGACTACGGCTATGCATGGCCAGAAGTACCCCCCCCCCCCCCCCCCCGCCCCCCTTTCCTCGCCTCTACCCTCACCTACCCGGCAACGTGTGAAACGACCGGGATAGCTCGATTTGTCCAAAATATGCCACCGGGACTGATGGGGCTTCTCAGCTGAGGAGCTACTGAATAAAGCATGTCTTACCGTATACTAGGGACTAACTAACACGCGAGTCGAAGGAAGAAAGTTGTGTACCCTTGTCGTACGTTGAAACCGAAAGGCGCGTGCCGTTCGTAGGGGGGGGAGAGGGGGGGGGGGTGAGGTGAGCTTGGGGCTTTGTATCCCCGAATCTGAGCACGAAAAACGCGTGGGAGATGAAAAAAGCGCAAAGGTGTTGAACGGGAATAAAACGAATAAGTGTGTACATATACAAGAACCATGGGATAATTCGTCTGGTTAGACTTGAACTGTTTTTTTCAAAGTCGTGTTTGGGCGAGAATGTTTCGGAAGGGTAAATAGTTATTTCAGCAAGGAACCTCAGAAAATTATGGTGATGTCCCTACCGTGACGTGGGTCCCCCCCCCCACCCCCCCTCCGCCAATACGCCTCGTTATCAACCCACCTGTCCTTAACGATGACGACCTCGACGTCGGTAAGCGGGGCAGCGGTGTTCGCTGTGCCATCCCTGCGGGAACAGAACCGCCCGTCGCTTCGCCGACTCGAGTCGGTTCAAGACCTTCACCTGCCCCAATCAGTTCATCAATCCACATTGGATACGACATCACAACGAGATTGTATCGTGAGGAATGCCCTTGTAGGGGTGGTGGCTTACGTTCCGCCATCTTCACACGGGGAGCTCAATATATCACCCCAAACATGCCTTCCAAGAAATTCAGTTCGCGCAATCCGACCGACATTTCCATACGAGCTATTAATAGTCTTAAAACAGAACATGCTGGCAAAAACACAAAATACTAATGTAATTGGTCAGACATTCTTGAACCAAAAAGTGCAACTCCTACTCTGTGAGACGAGTCTAACCTGGCGGTGCGTCGTTGCCTACGAGTCTAACCTGGCGTTGCGTCGTTGCCACACCACATGAATGTCTACGCTATATGTATCACATCGCATGATATTCACATAGTGATTCACAGTGCATGTTCCTGCGGAGTCGATCTGGCTTGTTTGTGGTCAGCTCTCCACCCCGAAGGCTTCAAGTAGTCTCAAGACCTTCGCCTGTCCGACCCCATGCGTCAAGTCGGAACATGTCAGATAACACCACGTCGGAATTTTTTGAACTACCGAACGGTAGCGTCGCCACCTTCAAACTTCATAGGATCGTAAGTCAACTTCAACCGCTTAAAGCCTAGAAAAAACCAACTAGACAATTCCCATATATCTTGCGACGCATCTCTTCCTATTGTGTTGACACGCAGTTGTTCACGAGGGACCAGAGGTGCTTTGTAAAAAGTGTGGAATGGCTCAACTGCAGTAGAATGTATATGATACGATAGGACACTTCCGTTCTTTCCCGTACCCAAAGAGCAGTATTAATAGTAGCAGTTGCATTTTTTGGTGGTCGGCTATGTAATTGTTTCCGTGGACAAGAATCCAATGAGAACATGTAAACCAAATAAACCTTGGGAGGCAAGACATTTACCACGTACAAAAATACCGTATAGCCTATAGATAGCCCTCCGCCCCAGGAAAAAATTCAGTAGCCTAAACATACAGCATTGTGGAAAACATACAGCCTCGGAAAAGGCTCCCTTCCGATAACAACCATTTATATAGACGCACGCCACAACCATGCCAGATATAGCAAAAAACGGATACATCCCCATGATGTTTAGGTGTTGCAAGGCATACCCTCCGCTGGGTAATCTATCGATATTTTGTCCCAATAGCTCAGTAAATAGCGCCTTCATATTTGACGTCGTCGAGGACACGGGTTCGAATCTCACTTCGAATGTTTCTTTTTTGAAACGCTTGCGCGCGTCCCTAAACCCTTATATCTTCCTGCTTCCTCAGGTATTGAAACGAAGCGGGTAGATCAACGTACGGCTGTATACGGCACCGACGTCTTAACTATCCCGCCGTTCAGAGGGGGGGGGGGGCAAAGTTGAAATAACCCCCCTGAGCTAATACGGGGGACCATGGTAAATGGGACCAAATACTGTTGGTAAAATAGTGAAGTATATAGTTTTATGTGTGTACCGTAGGTCCTATTTACTATGGTCCTCCGTAATAGGTGGTCGATCGATAGTTCACTCCTATTGCTCAATAGGTGACACCTTCCATCACATAGGAGTAGGAGTGACTGAGGCTGGAGCTCATGCTGCGCGTTGCCGGATGGCAAGCACAAGAACAGTAACATAACCTACTGGTTTGAATAATCCATATTCTCCAGGTAAACGTAGACATCAACTGGATGTTCGTACCTGGTACCTGATGCCGTACAAGGCATACCTGGCATATACTGGAATATGGTCCGCGGAATAAAACCTGCCAGCATATATCAGGAATTTACGGAAATGGTATGTTAGGGAATTCTCGCCTGTTTTCGAACCTCGCAACTCCTGGTTGAACGCGTCCCTGGTCCAAACACCGCCCCCGCGTCTCCCCGACTGGTATCGGCCTCGAGCCTCATCTCCAAAGTCGCCGCCATGTCAGGGCAGCGCTGCCAGCCTATCGGGACCGTTGCCGCGGCGACATCGACGCCTGAGGTCGTGAAGAAATCGAGCGGCTTCACTTCCTTAGACTCGACCAATACAAAGCCGTCTCCTTTCCCTTCTTCTCCTGCTGCTGGTCCGTGCTGGTCGGGGCCATCGGTGGTCACGTGGCCGGCGTCCCGCGCTAGAACCTGCGATTGTCACAACGAGGAGACATAGACAACACAATGAAAGGTTATGTCGGGTGGTGGTGAATTTGGTATCAAGACTACAAAGTATGGAGTTGTACGAGACGCGCCGACTACTTTCGTGCTTGCCATGGAAGGGGGGGGACGCGCTCTCCGGTAAAGGTAGCACATTTCCGCTATTTGTTTTTCTGAAAGAGGGGGCTCCTTGAGTCGTAATCAGTTTTTTGGGGTGACGGATTGAGCTCCCTCGAGGTCAAGCGAGGACCCTCGAAAAACAATGGGGAGCTACCTCTACCGCAGGATGACTCCAATACACCATCCAGTACACTCGGTGTGCGATGTACTAGTATAATATTTCAGGGAAATCACCTACTTTTGCCTTCTGAGGTTCCTCACGTAAGGAGCTCTATACCTCAACACGTCAAGACCTGCAGTATAACGTCCAAAAAACGTATGTTGAGAAAAGGTAAAACAAATCCGGTGAGCACCCTCTCAAAGTGTGCGCACAACTGTCATGATTTACATTGTCAACACTACTGGTATATTATTGCAACGATATTGGGGTAAGGAGCCCCGTATGTTTAAAGAATAAGACTCACCACAAGAGTGCTGACTCTATCCTAGCACGGGCTGGTGCCACGTTAGGGGGGTATAATGCCACCATTTTCACTTCAGGTATCGCGCTTACGTCACTCGGACGAGTGGCTCTACTCTATCTCACTAAAAATATAGTTTGTTTTCGCAAGAGCAAGCAAACAATTCCCTGTCGGCGAGCGTCGCGAAACCTAAAAGAGCTTGAAAAGTCAAGAATATGCCAAGATAAAAAAAAGATGGCCACTCGGCCAAGTGGCTCTCATCGACTGAAAATGTAGGGCGCCCCCGCCGTCTAGCGTATCACGAATATTATTGTAAGCACCAATGACATTACTGCAACGGCATTGGGTTAAGGAACCTTGGTCGTTCGAAAACAAATTTTGAACCATGAACGGGCTACCCGTATCCTAAGAAGCCTCTCCAGGTTTGAACCCAATGGTATTGTTCTGGATTCCCTCGCATATGTGGATGCTATGATTGGACCAAACGCTCAACGTCGTCAGATGGTAAATAGAACAGTAAAACTGATCCCTGTCTAGTGCTTGGAGGCCACAGAGAGACAGAAGAAGTCGATTGCTGTCTCTCGAGGCCGAATAATCAGGATGGAAACTCGAGACACCGGATGTGCTGGAGGTCGATACAGGTGGAAATAACATGTTTCCACATGTGATACAGACGCTGCGTGGTTTTGTGATGAACGTACAAATCTCATCGCTACAGTTTTTTTTTGCGATGCGTTATGTCTGTGTCGTACTCTGCGACCACAGAGCTTGTACAGTGTCTCTTCTCTCTATTAATAGGATGCATCATCAGCACGAACTGACGTTGTGTGTGGTGGATGTCGACGGGCAGAAAGAAGCGGTTACACGTGCAGAACGCACGCACGCACATACACATTTAACCTGCGACGCGACATAGATTCCGGCCTGAACTGACAAGCAATCTGGCATACATACTATAATAACTTTAGCACCAGGGTACCATACACTGGTATTCAAACAGCAGACAATGAGGTATCTTAAAAGAAAGGGATTTTCTTGCTCTTGTGACTGCGAGGATATACTTAACTTTCAAGAGCGACGAAACGGACACGCACTGCGGCCGGCGGCCATCAACCCTTTTTGGACAGCAGTCCCGTTTTGGGGGACAATCTACTTGGTATTTGAGAGGTTTGTCCCCAGAGAATCGGACCGTAGTCCTAAACGAATTAACCCCGCCGGCAGGCTTTATTATGTTTACACATACTGTGATAGGGTTCCATTTCGTTTCGGTTCCCCTTGGTTCCCTTCTTGCGGGGAATGTTAACGAGTGACTAACGTTGAAGCTATCAATAACACTGCACATCATTGTCAGATAGCAAACGAACACAAAACTCTCTGCGCACGAACACGTGTAACATCACGACATCACGGAACACATCCATGTCATACCGGTACACTATATCCGACACCAGGTGCACACAGCAGTACGACAATACCACCACGCAAGACAGCACACGCCTGCTACGCATCTCGTACAGCAGCAGGCATTGTCTCCAAACCAAGGGGGGCCACACACACAACAAAACATGGTGCTGTAGTTCTGGAAAAATCACGTCGAAATTTATCCATGGGACAGACACATCGCTCATCGTGTTCAGTACGCCGCTAGCTCCGACATTCGCCCGAGGGTGTGTGCTACCTTTCGCGGTATACGGTGGGAGCGCTCTCCATCTGTTTTCCTCTCTCTTTTCCCACCTCCTCTATTCTCTCGTGTCGCGTGTAACTTGTAGGCCAGGTCGAAAAAGCAAGTCTGCACAGTGGCCACTTCTGCGCCTCATGTACAACATTTCCCAACATGACCACAACAGCAGTGCTATAAGCGGCGCGGCAACTGATATCTCTCTCCCTTTCTTCTTTCTTTCTCACTCGCTCTCACGCCCTTATCTCTTCCTTCTCTCTCTCTGTGGACTTCGTATACTTGCCTCGAGGGTGATGGTGTCGCCCGCCGGTATCTCGAGCCAAACCGTCCACTTGGGTGTCGCTTTCGGAGGGAGGCGCTCGTTGTTTATCGAAACTTTGTAGATCCACCCTGGCAGACATCGATCGAGCCTCACCTATTATTCCAGGGGAACGTACGTAGGTAGTAATGGACATACAAAGTAATGAGAACCAAAATATGGCGTGTAAGTAGCATAGGGGGATACCTCGTTTTCGGGCCCATGGTGGGCTCTGATTGCCCAGAAAAAACAGAGCGGGTGACCCTTTTCGGACTGCAATCCCGTTTGGGGGAAAAACTACTTGGGAATCGGTGTGGATCGCCCCCAAAACAGAACTGCAGTCCTAAAAGAGTTCATGTCGATTATGTTGACAATCAGTAACAAGACAGGAGTTGACGAAACGCTACCGCATACCAGGTATTGCATACCGGGTAATTTTTTTTCGTGATTAAATCTTATGTTTTGAGTGTATTCACGACGATGCGGAGAGAATATAAAGCTGCCGTGCCGCTCGGAACTCGCGCAGTAGGATTTTTGGAACTGTCGTCAAGAATAGGAATTCGATGTCGCTGATTATAATATTCGGGTTGTATTGTATTTCTGGTACATATGGCAATACTTCATCTAAACAAGTGAACGTATACATTCCAACACGCACCAAGGATATACCCTTATTACAGTAGTACGTACATTTGTTTGCATACAGGCAGTATCATATGTATGGAGTGTAGAACCGCATTCTATAACTTCAGAATGGGGATGAGATCAAGGACGCGTTCTACGATAGAGGTATTAATAGCACATTTCCGCCAAAATATTTCTGAATAGCGGGGTTTTTTAACCCAAAATCGTCGGAATACCCATCTTGTTTCGAAAAATGACGTTTTTGTTTACTTGGGCTATGGGAAGATTCATCGGGATTGAACTAAGTGTGTTTTTGCTGAAGTCAGGTTTCGGGTGAGGTCTGGAGCTCCTTAAGCGAGGAGCGTCAGAAAATTTAGCATGAACCACTACTGTAGAACGCCTCTAAGCATGGCACGAAACGTCGTACCCAGCTAAAAATGGTGGTATAGTCATCCTTTTACGGGAGACCATAGTAAATAGGACCTACGGCAGACGCGAAAACCTATACATTTCCCTATTTTTACCAACCTTATTTGGTTCTATGTACTATGCCCCCCCGTAATAATAGATGATCGCACAACCTATAACCAAACGCACAACTACTGATTGTTGATTTTTTTTTTTAGTGCGCCATCACGACTCTTAACATCTCCGACTGACTACTTTGAAGTATCCTTCCAGGGGCTTTCCCCCCCTTATCGCGCGATGGTCATACCGCTAAGCAAGTCGAACAACTGCGGCCGTAGTGATTGCGCTAGGAACATGTGAACAATAATGGCAAATCGCTCAAGTGTGTTTTAATCAACCCCTGTGTTACCACGGCGACGAATCTGAGGCTGTTTCTTACGCGGTTCGATTTCGAGCTTCAGATTTTGACACTTTTCGATCTTAAAAATTAATGACCCGGCTTATGCAGTCCAAATATGCAAATCCGACCGGATTTTTTTTTCGGTCTGAGAATCCGACGACAAGTCGCCAAAATCCGACGACAAGTCGCCAAAATCCGACGACTGCCAAAATCCGACGACTTGGGTCATCAGATTCTCAAATCGAAAAATGGCATGCTCTCTAAATTCAAGATGTTATCCACGACATCAAACAGCAGCAGAACAATCGACGAGTTGGACAGCTGTACAACGACGTTTCTTCACGCCCGACGCGCGGTCGGCGGGCGGCGCGTCCCTCCGTGGCCAGATTACAGTCGGTTGGCGCGGGTTCGGGCCTAGAGACCACGACAAGCGCACTCGGCGCGCACTTCTCCATGGCTACGTACTCGTAGACTACACTGCTGTACAGCAGCAGTAGCAGCAGCAGAAACAGCCAGACACATTTTGAAACGCAAAATACCAAGACATCTTGACTCTAGCGCGCGCGCCACGTCTGCCTCGGCTCGGACGCTTGGGCCCTACGCGCAGGGCAGCGCACCCAACGCGTCTCTTCGCGGCGCCAGACCACAACGAAAGCAGCTGGTCTTGGCGTATATATGCTCGAATCTCAGCACGCGTAATAAATCTGATTTTTCCGCATAGGACGACTGGCTGTTTCGATTTGCCATGTTCACATCTAAAAATAAAATGCGATCGGGTTAAAGCTCAAAAATCGAACCGCATAGGAAGCGGCCTAACCTCACCGATTAGAAGCTATACATGTCCTATTAAGAATTCGCTGGACAACGCAGCAGTGCTGAGTTACATTTCTACCGCGGATTGTATGATAGGGAACAAGCGCAGCACATTGTCAGACGGCAAGCGGAATACTACCGCAATAGTTGGAAGCATCCTCCTGGCGGCTTCCCCTACCACCCGAGATTGATACGACCAAACTAGAAATACCACCACGGCCGTCGTGATTGAAAATACGCCTGCTGTGAACTCGGCCAATGGAGTGGTTGATACTCCACTCTCCAAGCTGCTTGAGTAGTAGACAACAAGTGTTCGCATACTACTGTATGGTCAGCTCAACAACTGACTATTGATCGTATGTTTTTTTTTGCCATCACAAGTCTATAACCTCCCCCACTACTACTCGTATTATAGAAGTTGTTTCTGGGCCGCCTTACCTCGTATCGCTCCCGCTCCAAAACCTATACCAGGTATATTTTTTTATGGCGTTCAGTATACAGCTGAACAAATGAACTTGGCGCGGCATTTGTGAGTGGGTTACTATCAATAAAAATGTTCGCATAATTTAATCAAGTCACAAAGGACTGTTGATTATTTTTGTTGATTGTGGTCATCACATTTCTGACCTCTCTCTCCTTCCTATTACGGGGGACCATAGTCAGTAGGACCAAATATTTCATGTAAAATTAGGGAAATGTATTTTTTTTTCTTGTGTACCGTATGTCCTGTTTACTACTGTATGGTCCTCCGTAATAATACTTTCTCTCCCTCTATATCGCTCCCATTCTAAAACCTATACATTTTTTTGTATGGCATTCAGTATAGCATACTTAAAAGCCATACATCCATAAACAATACCAGGTAATCAACTACTGTGATCACGGCCTTCGTGCTTGGGGTGTGCAGCGTGATTGAAAATCACGATAGTGGTCGTACAACTTTACGAACTCAACGTATGAACTGCTTGTTTTTTTTTTTTTGTTGATCGTCTAACCTCTCCGACTAGGAGCATCTTGCCGACGGCTTCCCCGATCGCCCGAGGCTGACTCCTGCCCCCCGAGCTGAGCACGCTCGCGAGGAGGTCGCTCCTGCTGCTGCTGCTGCTGCTGCTGCTGCTGCTTCCGGTAGCGCGGCTGATGGTGGTGGTGCTCGCGGTGGTGGTGCTGGCGTTGCTGCTTCTTCCGGTGCTGCTGCCTCTATCCCCTGCAGGTAGGTACTCAGCAAGCTGGTGCTGCTGAGCTTGCTGACGTTCCAGCTGACTCTGCCGCTTGTCTGCCGGACGGAAAGGGCATCCTGCATGCAGTGATGACGCAGCAGCACTGCCGCTTGTGCTGCTGCTGCTGCTGCTGTTGCTGCTGGCGTGACCTGCATCAGTCGACGATGTATATATATATATGTATATATTGTATTAGCCGTGCAGGACGAGAGAGTAGCGGGTCGGGACAAGAGTCGGGCGGCGGACGCGTGCGGGGGCAAAGCATTTTGGCCAAAGTATGTACAGTATGATCGGTGGGGGTCCTCAGCTCAGGAACTGCAGTATATTCTCACTGTCGTTAAAATAACCGTATTTGCACAGGAGTCTTACCCGGCTTGTCCGTCTGGTTGCTGTGGACGATGGCTCAGTTAATACTACAGGGTTATCCCCCGAAAGTCTGCTTCCACTTGCCCCACATGTGTGCACCCAAACACCCGGCACCACACCACTGTACAGCAAGTAGCCCTTTTCGAAACCAAATACAAGGGGCGTACACTAGAACCAGGTACGACCACAATTTAAAAGGTGTTGGAAACAACTCTCGTCGAATCTTCGTTCAGAAATCGCATCCCACCACTGCTTTTGTTTTTTCGATTTGATCTTTTTTGAAGTGTGCTGTCGTTTTCGCTTTTTTAATTTGCACCCCTGCCCCCCCCCCCTATAATCGGTTTTTATTTGGTAAGATTCTACTGTACTGTTACGGGGGTCCCTAGTAAATAGGACCTACGGTACACACAAACACCTATATATTTTCCTATTTTAAATAACAATATTTGGTCCTATTTGCAATGCCCTCCCGTAAGAAGATGAATCCGTTGCAAGGTTTGCGTATGAGGCGGTTACCCACGTGAGTTGATGACTTAGATATAGCAGAAGGGCACATGCGCAGCGTTATTTCTTCTAGAGCACGACGGAAGACAGGCGAGCCGAAACAGGGACGCTCGTTCACCTCGCCTTAGAAACCCCTGGTTTCCCATCTAAGACACACCTCCCAAATTCTACAAACAAGATTCCGATACTTGTACCCCCGATAATTATCGGCCTTTCAACGTTATTCAAGGCAGCACCGCAGCGGTACCCTGCTGAGTTCCTCAGGTGATGATTCGGTGCCACGGTAGCCGTATGATTGCACGCAAGGTCTCCTAGACTCCTACCTTATAAGGAGTTCTCTACCGCACCCAAAACAACTGTCCCTCCGGATAGAATACATCTGTTGGTGTGGAAAACTTCCAAGAGGCCGATGCGGTGATGCGTGTCGCTCCAGCTGGCCCTTCGGCTTGCACAACACTATCGATACCTGGTATACATTTTCCATCTCCTACTCCCACGCCTCATGGCAAGGTCGAGCGACACAACCACCCCAGCGTCACGAGTTGTTCCCTCATCTACCGCACCCAAAACAACTGCCTTGTTGAGGTGTACCCGGTAGTGAAACTGCGCCCGGACGGGCAAACCCGTGGCGAACGTGTTATGTCCACGAACAATGTAGGTAAAAACCTACCGGTAATAAGGATATTTCCCACAATGGTTGACTGATTGACGCCAGAGGGGAAAACCGACGGCAACAAGTGGCGGTTACATCAACTAACGGCCACGTCGTGACTGGGGAATGATACAAACCGGAGCAGGAGCGAGTCACAGTGCAATAAGGCAGGGAATCGCACCGCACGGGGGCGCAAACACGATCCTCTCTTACCTGCACCGGTCACACTGTGCGCTTGCAGACGGCGGGCGGGCAGGCGGGTGCTGTCACCTGTCACCAAAGGCTACATCATGATTCTGGTTGCTTTCAAAAGGTGTCCCGAAGGGGCGTAGGAGCCCGTAGGCCAGTCATACGTCATACCTCGAACATGTTTAGGACAAAGATGTGTCATCTATTTACACGCGTCTGAGGAGCCTCAGAAAGTAGAGGTGCGCCCCTAATATATACTACCGTAGCATGCGACGGAGGACATACATGTAGCGATGAGGCATGCTGCGATAGGGGTAAGCACATGTTCAGGCCAAAAGATGTCTGACCGGCCGCTCGGGCTTCCCGACCCGACATCGTTGCAATGCGCCTTTGCGAATGTTTTACAATATTCGGATTCCAGTTATCCCCTTGTTTGTGCATGGATGGTATGATCGGAACAAGAGTTGCGCACTGTCAGATGGCAAATGGAATACTAATATGGTATAATCGGCGTTTCAGCGGTGCATCTTCTCAGGAGGCAAAAGGAGTAGTTATAATACTCGTGCGTTTTTCCAGTGTTAATCCAGGTATAGTATGGTAGTCTTTAGAACAGTTATTCGGGCTGCGCTTTTAGCTTGGCTAAAAAATAGTTTTCGGGTGACTTACTCACTAACTTAATAGTGTAGCCTCATCAAGTGAGAAACCTCAGAAGGCACATATAGGCGCCATGTACCCTTCTATGGTAGCACGGGTCCGGTGATCTATAATGCTCTAACTCGCGCTCTGTTCGGAGGGGCATGTACGCCGAAGACGCGTTTCCACGAGAGGGGCGAGTACCACCTTCCGCCAACCTATATGTTTATTTTATAACCCAGATGGGAGCTTCTCAGCTTAATGAGAGGAGCTACAGAACCGACATGCAATGCACTCTCAAGTATTTCGTTACATACTTATTGCAGGCATTTTTTCTCGAACGTCAAGCAGGAAGTTACGGAGAGCTCTTCACGCGATGACCCCAAAACAAATGGCAGGTGGGTGCATCCCTACCGCCTATCGGTTCTTCGACGCGTGCTACGATACAGGTCGCGTTTGTTTTGACCTTTCTTGGCAAAACTGTCACCGGGACTGACCTGGCTCCTTACTCCAATACAATTGGAGTACCATTACTGCTTTATGATATGTTCCGCGAAATACCTAAGCTATAGAATTGGTCATCGGGTCGCACTTTGTTTTAGCTTTTATTGCATCGATCATTATTGGGTGAGGAAAAAAGCTTTTCGATTGAGCATCATCATCCTTACGCAAGGTGCCCCCACTTTACCAAGGAATCATACATCAACAGTGGTGGGCGCGGCCATCACCGCAAGCGTAGCGTTCGACAGAAAAACAAAAAGTGGTCAGCATTCTGCTACAGCAGTATTGATCGTTTCTGTGTCCACCACCCGACAAATGCGCGGGATTATTATGATGGAGTGTTGGATATCGTATCGAAGATTTTGGATGTATCTCGGAATATCGTACTTTCCATTCATGGTACAACATCGAAGGTGTTTCGCCCTCCGTCCCCTGTCATCCCCGTGATTTTTGTGCAGAAACTGAAGGAAAGCTTCCTTGGTATCGGGTATCGAAATCGTATCGATTAGTGTTGTATTTCTCCGATATCGTGTCGAACATGATTCCGATATCGATATCTCACAATCACTCTTAGAGAGTAGAAGCTGACTTAAATCAAATATCGGAATCGCAACGATTGATTTTTTTATTTTTTTTGTCATAGACATACGTATCGAACGCGATTCTGATATCGATATCCAACAGCAGTGTCGTCATGACGAGTTTTAACACCGATATCTCGTACTCACTCCCAGAGAGCGGAAGAAGCTTCCATGTATCAAATATCGGAATCGTATCGATTAGGTTTGTTTTTAATATCGATATCGAATTGAAGCGAATCTCATTCGATATCTAACACTATCGTCATGACGAGGTTCAAGACCGATACCTCATATTCACTCCCAGAAAGTAGAATCTTACGTAGATATTAAATATCGGAATCGCATCGACTAGTTTAGTTTTGATGTCGATATCGAATCGAACGCTAGTCATGATTATCTTCGACGTTGGGCACCCATAGACACCCCAAGAAAGGAGAAGCAGAGGAATGGTATTAATAAGAAAAACCATATGTGAAAGCAACACTACTACGTAGGACCAAATATTGTTCGCAAAAATAGCGAAACATATAGTTTTTTTTTGTGTACCGTAGGTCCTACCAGGTATTTATTATGATTCCCCGTATTAATACTATGCATGGAGACTATGCCCCTTCTCTACCTGCTTCCAGCTTAAACCGTTCCAACTACTCCAACTATATTGCTGTCCTGTGCTCCTGCTTCCTTGCCATCATCCTGTTCCTCAATAACCTTCTTACGCTCTTTATTGCTGTACGTTTACCACCCGAACAACCTGCATGCAGCATTTTATGAGCTTCGACGCTGACCGCTCGTGAACGCTTCCCGGAAAAACAAACGGAAAACACTCCACGAGACCACAACAAACGAAAACCTACTTTTTCATACCGTGTATCACTTGTGACAAGACAACACACTACCGAAGGCGAGAAATTGCTAATACGGGGGGTCATGGTAAGTATGACCACATATTGTTAGCAACAATAGTGAAATAGGTGAGTCTGAGTGTACCGTAGATTCTTTTTACTATGTATGGTCCCCCGTAATAGTCGATATTATCACAATGTTCTCACAACCAAGCGGAGGGGGGGGGGGGGGGGGGGGGGGGGGGGGGGGGGGGTCACACACAACGCAAAAGTGGTGGCGTGTGGAAATATCTCCGAGAGATCTTTCCCTTTGTAAACGCATCGCTCGGTGTTTTTTGCACCCTCCCCCATTTTCGAGAAAACCGGTTTCGAAGTTCGTCCTGGGGGGTCTGCTATCTCATCGCCCCGTGTGATAGTGTATGCACGAGGTTTCAGCTCCCTTATGCACCTACATCCGGCTTGACCGTGCAGGAACCCCTTTTAGGGCGACCTAAACACTGGTTGGTAGGTTTGGTGGTGTTTGGTGGTGTTTTCAACCATCTACGAGCAGCGTCAGAGTCCAGCACAGTACGGCTACAGTAGGTTATTCACGTTTTGCCCGCGCCCTACGACCCTCCTTGCATTGCATCTACAGCAGTACCTGGTAACTTGGACACCGATGAACGTTCATCACCCTTCCTTCCATCGTAACTCTGGGCCACCTTGCATCGTCAAATCGTGCCCCCTCTGAAGCCGCGCAAGAAGGATAAAGCATCAGGACTGTTGTCGTTTTGGAGTGTTCTCTAGTCAGCCGACAGGCTTTTGCGTTGTTGTTGGAGCCGCTTTGAATCGTCCTTTCGTCTCTATTACCCCTTTCACCCGCGCGCATTTGTAATTTCAATCACGATCGTGCTGCTGTATCCACGGCGTTCGTTTTCTTCGCCTTTTCTCACCGAGCTATATATAGCGATAAATACTTACAGTAATAATGTAACTAAAATTACGTTCGTGACTATCATCGACAACACAGTCGAGAAGAATAAGGTGGGAGCGAAATCAGGAATGGAAACCGAGAATTGGATAAAAAATGCAGCCGAGAAATGAAATCGAAAACAAAATCAACCGAGAATTGGATCAAGAATGCAGCCGAAAAAGAAATCGAAAACGGAATCGAGGGCGACGTTCGATAGTAAAATCGACCATGCTTGCCGCGAAAGGAAACATATGGTATATATGTGTTGCAGGTGCGAGAGCGCGAGGCGACAAACTTCGAGGCTCATCGACGATGTACTGGGAACGTACTGGCGATGCTGAACCCTCTGCGCAATAGAAAGGAGAAGAGGCACCTGTATCGGGAAAGGGGGATGACAGGGACAGCACCTACCTGTGACCAAGGCGAGTTCAGAAAGCCCCCGAGGGCGATTAGGGCCTCCTGCTACGGACATACTCTGAGAGCCGCGCTAAGATAGAGATATAGCAGCGCTCACGTTTTGGCCAAACCGTCACCCCTAGACTGACCAGGCTCCTTACCCCAGTATCGTTGGCGTACCATTTATGTATAGTGTACTGCACTATCATACACAAGGTAGGGGTTTTCCAAATCATTTTGTGTTCCATTAGTACCAAACAATCAGTGTTCTACAACACCCTTATCACACGCAAGAAAACACGCCCCCTTCGGACGATAATCCATAGCCGGGTTTCTCGGCATCGGGGAGGGCCTACTGAGTACGACCAGCGATCCGTCTACATACGCAACCTTCTCGACGAAATCTTTCCAAAACCACCATGTTCGTCGTGTGTGCCCCCCGTGTTCAGTGGGAGGAAGCCGGGGGTCTGGAATTCGTCCCATGGGGTGTGCTATCTTATCACCCAGTGTGATACGTTAGTGTTTTACAACATCATCATTTTCGTTTCAGACAATGATTACATAGTGTTGTACACTATCATTGGTAGGAGAACGGTATCGTCGTCGGTGCGGTGGAGTTGCTTTCACGTGCAAAAGGGCGAGCACGTCTACTAATAATACGGGGAACCATAGTAAATAGGACCAAATATCGTTAGTAAAAATAGGGAACTATATTGGTTTTTGTGTGTACCGCAGGTCCTATTTACTATGGACCCCCGTAGTAGAAGCTGCGGGCGTCGGGACGGCCGGAATGAAATTACAGCAGTGTCATGTTACTGTAGTAGTGATTTACAATGTGATTATTAATAGAACGTCTGCGCAAATACAATATACCTGGTATTACGATTTTTGCTCATCTACTATCCCGTTTCCGACGACAATTTAATAATCGAAACGTTTACCAGTTAGTCAATTTTGCACAAAAAGAACGAAGTTACGCATTTCTTGGATAGAAGCTTATTAACCTCGCATGGTACACTACTGCTGTACAGCCATACATATTTGTGATATGAGATTCGACCGCTGCATATTTTTCGCCGAAAACTCCCCGGACTGTTAGGACTGGCCGAGCTTGCCCGACAGCTAACCCTAACCATGTCTGTTACGGGCGGGGTGTGGCGGGAAGAATTGCTGCCGCTGCTGCTGCATGCCCCTCCTGCCTGCTGCTGCAGCTGCTGCTCCTTCAAGTAAGTGTGCTGCTTGCCGCAAGCACTGCGGCAAGCAAGCTCTGCAGTATGCGAGCGCCGCTGCACGAACGAGCTCTGCTGCAAGCAAAAGAGAGCCGCCTCAAGCAAGCGTTGTTGCAAGCGTTGCTGCTGCCTATTTCTGCTAGCTGCTGCTGATGCTGCAAGCGCGTGCACCCTTGCCGCCAAGCTCAGCAGCCTCCTGATCTTCGCCGCTACGCCTCTTCTTTGTCGGGCAGAGAGGACAACGAAGAGGAAGGAGGGCAATCTTCTCGTTGTGGCGGCGTTGGTTGCACAGCGAGTGTCGAGGAGCGCCAAGTATCCCGCTCTCCTGCCCGTTGGTGCTTGCTGAGGGCTGCCGCTGCTGCTGCTGCTGCTGGTGCTACTGCAGGCCGCTGCAAGTAGATACTACCGCTGCCTGTCTTTACTTCTGTTCTGCTCCTTTGGTCCTGCAAGTGCTGCCGCTCCCGCAAATTAGTGTTTTTTGCCCCTAAGATAGGCTTCCAATATACTTGATATTAATAATATAGTATATTTTTTCGTCTGCGATTATGCGTAGGCCGGAGGGTTTTGGATTATTTGTTATCTTTCCGACGGAAACACTCGAAAAACAAAATAATTTGCGCATGCACTCTATTTACCAAGTGTTTGGCGGTACTATTCGTATTTTATAATTGTTATAGTGCTTTTGCAATTATTACCGCAGAACACAGTAGATAGGACCGCGGCGTCTCCGGTGGCTTGGTAGGTGGTCCGCGTGCCTGTCAACATCAATTTCGTGGGTTCAAGTCCCACCGAGTGCATGCTCACAGGGACTTTTTCTTGCATAAAAAATTGATAAGCGGAAAGCGCGAAAGCGTGAGTTGGCTACATTCGATGAAAATCGACGAGCAGTGGGAATGCTGAACCCTATGCGCGACAAAAAATAAAGGCACGTACCGGGGGGGAGAAGGGACGACACCTGTGACCACGGCTTGTCCAGAAGATCGTCGAGGGTAAAACCTCCTACGAGTGGGCTGGGAAGTAAAAGTGATGGATAAAAAAAAAAAAAAAAAAAAAATTCTTAGCAAAAAGAGGGAAATATATAGTTTTAATGCGTACCGTAGCTATTTACTATGGTCCCCCGTATTTACGTATTTTTACTACCAGTAGTTGGTCCTATTTATCACGGGGGGCCATAGTAAACAGGACCAAATATTGTCACAGTAAAAAAATGTAAATATATACCTGGTAGTTTTTTTTTGTGTGTACCGTAGGTCCTATTAACCATGGCCCTCCGCAGTAGTATGGTCCCCCGTAGTAGTGCTTTGCAATGTTATTGGGATTATCAACAGGGGTTGCGTTTTGCAGCGGTTTTCGCCTCAAAACCACATTTTTGCCTAGTTGTACAGCATGGCTCCTCAGGTCATAAACGTGACGACAACATGACAAAAACGTACCACGTCGGTCTCCGACCCGGTCCCGCTGAAACAAGAAAACGGGATGTTGACCGGCCGAGGCCATCTTTCTTGCCAGGTACATGGCATTCAACAAAAAAGACAGCGTGTGTTGCAGACCAACCTGCAAGGTATAAACACCAGGTACACACATCGTGAGTGTCGGGAGGTAGACACAAACTGATGTCTTCAAATACTCAGTAGGGCATTCCTCGGGACGCCTTCTCGACTCGATTTCTCGCGGGACTCAGTTACCCCGGGAGTAAACTATCCCATTTTTGTATGGGATGTGGACGCCGCGGGACATGTGTTTGGTGCCCGAACGGGATTTACTATTCTCCGCGGCGCGGGAGCGGGATATTCTAATTTGTGCCGGACGCGTCTCTGCGGGGGCGGGGATTTCACATTTAGCACGGGATCGCGGGCTTTCGGGCTGGCTTCGACTGCCGTGTGGTGCACCCGGCGCCTAAACACAACCCACAAGAAGCTTGACTCCATTTCTTTCGTGTTGAGTATTTGTGGGGAGGTGCACAGTTGTGCGCAAGAACCTATATGGAGACGTTCATTTTACGGGGGTTATACGTATTTGTCCCTATTTTTTTGTGCCGGACGTGTTTGAGCCGGACGTTCTAATTTGTGGGGGCACGTTGTTTCACATTTTTGTCACGGGACCGCGGGGTTTTGGGCATGGCCTCGACTGTTGTGTGGTGCGTCTGGCGCCTCGAGACACCCCGCGAGGAACGTGCCCCATTTTCGTTCGTTGTGCGCTTTTGTGGGGAACTGTAGCTGTCCGCACGAGCGAGGTATTGCGCGGGGCATGTTTGTCCAGGAACGGGATGTTTCAATATGTCCCGGATGCGTTCGTGTGGGCGCGGGATTCCACATTTATATCGAGACCACGGGATATCTCGAATCCCATACGAAAGCGCCGGAAAAAACCACCCCGAGGAGAGCTCTGGAACGATTTGTAGCAGTATATAGGTTTGCTTTATTTTCGTTGTCTTCTTCCAGGAATGTTTTGAGTGATCAACGTTGAAGCTAATTAATGTTGAACATTGCCGGATGGCAAGCATAACAAAAATAATAACAATACTAAAAATAATAATAAAATTAATAATATATAAACGCGTTTCCTTTGGGCGTTTGCATCATTTTGATGTACTAATATGCCAATAAACACACACGGGCTGGCATTTTAATATCGTGCCCCCCCCCCAAATTTGGTAACAAAATTAATCAGTTCACACCACCAGCATTTACTTGCTATTATGTAGGGTGTCTACGAGTTTCTTAAATAACGATTTCACTCTTTTTCCAGGGGAAGACGAAAATACGAGAAAACGAGGTCATATTTGCCACCGTGTTGGAATAGAAAAAAAAACAGCCCGTTAATCATGTTGTCGCAAAACATGCTTTGTTCAGTTTGGTTTTACTTGGTTTTAGTACACCATGCGCGCCTGTTTGGGACTTGAAAACAAAATGTGGGGTGCCACCCCCCCCCCGCCCCCCCCGCCCCCGTGTACTCTTACTTACCTGAACGTGTTTGTTTACATAAGTGACTATTGACACGAACCGGTGATTGCATTATATGTACGCACTTGTCGAGGATAATGTTCTCACTTTTGGGCTCATTTCCTCCCTGGAATCTTGCCTGTGGTCACGAAAACAGGCTGTAGTAAGAAAAGCCTCTCGATGGGAGAAAACAAAAAATTGCGAATAGTGCGCACGTCAGCACCATACGAGTCTGTGAGAGATACCGTAACAACGAGCTGTGGTATACCAACCCGTATCACTTGCAACCGAATAACACCAGAAATATGTTCATGGTGGAATATGTACACTATAAAAAACGAAAATAGAAAAAAAAAGAAGAGAGGAAAGAAAGGAAAGAAAGAGGAGAAAAACATATATAAAATAGAGATAAACGCAGCAAACACTGCGCTGAAGGCGCAGGTAGGTCCCCGAGGACACAGATATCAAGATGTTGTTTGCTGGTGATCAGTCGTGCGGTATGTCCAGCTGATGGACCAACACAACATATGGGCGCCACAAGAAGACCAGACGGAAGGCAAGAATGAGACAAGGAGAAGGTAATTTAAAGACAAACAGCTAACAACAAACAAAAAACGAACAGTCCTACGATGTCCTGCAGCTGGTGGGTTAAGGGCGACACAACATACGCAAAGAGGACAGAGACAGGCGGACCAAGAATGTCAACATATTCGGAAAAGAAAGGAAACAAAGAAAAGCAGCAAAGGGTCACACAAAAAAATCAACAAAAGGTGATGCAGCCGACCTAGAATGGCAGGGTAAACGGGGGGTGGGGTACTATCGACTTGGCGGGGGAAAAGGCTTGACGACAAACGAAAAAAAAAACAAAAAAAAGGGTTCTACACACAGAGTATTGGGCAGCTACTATTACGGGGGGCCATAATAAATAGGACCCAATATTGTTATTAAGGAGTAAAAATAGGGAAATTTACAGGTTTTTTTTTTTGTGTACCGTAGCTTTTTCTTTACTATGGTCCCCCGTAACAGTAGTAGTCACTGGGCATCTCGCCTCTAGAAATACGGCCAGTGCCAAGTTTCGGTGTGTGTCTCCGCTTTCATGAGTAAGTACCTCATCGAAAACCAAGACAGCATTGAATGGTTTCACCTTTCTTTCATGTCCTGGTTATCGCTGTTTTCCCGGTGCGAATATATACACATCATATTCGTTTGGCGGTGTATAGTACACAGAGCTCTTACAACTACTGCACCTCTACCGATGTGTCTTCTTTGTTTTTTTTTTTCGTTTCCTTCCGTTTCTCTAATTCATAGAATGTGTATGTTGTGCGTGTTGGTACGATGACATGGCATCGCATTGCCCGCTGTGCTTGCTGCATACGTGGCAACGTTTTGTGCTGGATGTCGACGGGTAGAAATAACGGTTTAATGTGAATAAAACACACACTAACTGTAGTTGTGACTGCCAATCACGGGGGCCAGCTGATCGCAGGAATATACGCCTTACAGCAGCAGCAGCAGCAGCAGTAGTGGTTGTTGGTAAAGAAAAGGTACGTTTAGACAAACGATCGGTGTTGTTGTTCGCGTGGTGAATGCAGTTCTTGCCGCGATTGACCGAGCGAAGCGACCGTGACGCGCACAGAACAGTGCGTACCCGACAGCAGCTATACCCACTTGCTGCAAGCGCTATGCAGCAGCGCACTGCTATGCACTCTAATTTCGAAATTTTGGTCCCCACAACAGCAGTGAACCGGTGAATCAAAAAGAACTAGAGTCCTAACGCATTTGAGTATTTCCCACTTTGGATATAGGAAGGCTCTCGCGGCGTAACCGTGATCTCAACATCGAGGATAGGATATAGGATAGCTCAAATGCCTTTACTCAACTAGTACTATGAATTTTCTTGAATTTCAAACGTAACTTTTATTCTGCCTGAAATGAGCCAAACACCCAAATTCCTAAGGCCTGTCGCGTATGACTGCTGCTGCTGCTGTACGTACGTCTACACGAAAAAGAACGCGATCAGCTGTGACATAGAGAAATCGGTAGAATCCCTGAGTTGCATGATGGATTGCTACGTCGACCGCGCGCTCTACGTGCGGGTAGCTATATGACCTCATTAACAAGCTCGTGATGCAGGATATCATATGCTTCCCTTTTACTGAGGGGAGTGGAACTCAGGGCGTGAACGGGGTATGCATATTTACCTATATATTCAATGTTAATATTATATATATATATATATGCATGCGTGTTGCAAGCTGTGGAACGGAGTGGTGGCGTCACATCGGCCAGGTTGGTTGTTGTGTAATATCGTACGAGTTTGTTGCGTCTGAAAGTACAAGAGTATACCCCTCTGGTGGTATGTGCGGCAGACGCGGGGGCTTTCTCCGGTCGTAGCCTCTGCGGTATGTACGGCATATCGTGCGCTTGTAGTACTGCACACGTGGTGCCATGTCATGGACATACATAAGTATACATGCATGGGGGAAAAGTGGGATGCTGAATGTCATGAGTTAGTAGTTATACTCGTAGTGCGAAACAGTTGGTACCTTGGTGTGCTTTTCTTGAGGAAATAATAAAATACAAAGTATTTACCGTACATATGATACGATTGATAATTCATTTTGTGTTGTACAAGACGTTCGTCTCTCTTCGTTGTGCTCTGGGATAAGAACATGACAGTAGTAGTAGTAGTAGTAGTAGTAGTAGTAGTAGTAGGTGGTGTGGTCTTCACCAATCCCTTGGACCCCAACCGTTCTTGGGTTTCTGTTTGATTCGCGCCCCTGCCTACCTGCGTGCGGACCACTGTTACTCTGAGGGAACACAGTAGAGCATTAATAGTTCATCATGATAGCCGCATAAAGCATGGTGTGTAGACATAGATAGGGGGATGTGTATGGGGTTAGGGTCCATCGCGGGTCCTGATTTTTTATGCCCCCACATAATAATACTGTCACCTCCTTGTTGCGCGTTTCGTGAAAAGTACCTTGGTGCCGTATCAATGAAGACAATAACCCAAATCCAGTATCAGCATTCCCGCTATCTTCTTCCAGTCCGGAGTTGTTGGAGCCTGTGTCTCTCGTGGCCGCGGGGATATATATTTTTGGCGATGACTTGATGAAAGAACAACAACTACAACGACGACAGCAGTTGACGGTGTGACTACGAACCGATCGATGCCGCCTCAAAAATAGTGACCGGAAACTATAAGGGTTGCGGCTGATTTTATGTTCGTTTGGTCTTCCAAACGATAATGTTCGCCCCGTGCTGCAACGTTCATGTCACTCATTCAAATTCCCAAACAACCAAGGAAACGCTGGGACACGAAAAGAAGGAGACCCTGCTTTCGTTTGTGTATGTATATGACGTCTATCCTCCGACAAATTGTAGCTCACCGTTGCGCTTCTCGAAGCTGGTCACGTTTCCGTTGGGTGCCATGGCTCGATGAAGCGTACCCCACCCAGCGTTCCGTGAAAAGGGTGCCGTGTGTGCCCGCGCGTATCGTCCGTGGAACACTCGGACGACTAACTCACCGCGCGGAGGCTGTGTTAATGTACCGATGTAGCTCTTCCGCAGGTTGTTCTGGTTGTAAAACGTTGGTCCGGGTGCCACTGCTTGCCGCGCCGCTTGTGGGAATGGGTATGCTGGGCCGCCAGGAGTAGTAGTAGCAATTTACTGAACGCACAGCAGTATAGAAGAATAACAGGAGGGAGAAGAAGAGGAACCAGAAGAAGAACAGGAAGAGAGGGGCGATAGTAGTGGAGGGGGGGGGAGGGGCGGCTTTCTGGTTGAGTGGGCGTCGGGTGCCACTGCTTCTTCTTGCTGCGAAACACGTACGCCGCCACCAATGATCCGTCTCGTAAAAGCAACAGGGAATTTTTTACTCACACCGCTGACAAACTGCACAATGAGCTCAAGGAAAACCTTAAGCAATTTCGCACGGACACTAGTAATACAGCTGGGTGTGTGTGCTGGATGTCTCAACCGTTGGAAGTAAGGGATAACGGTTTAAAACGAAAAAAACACGGACAAATCACACCCATGTCCACCCCTGCCCTACTGCTGTATTATGTGTATATGTACGCGTTCTTCATGTTTAACATATATATATATATATATAACGTTGCGTACCGTATCGGTTGGCATATAAATACTAAATATATGATATTAATGTGTGAGACGCCGTTTTACCTTGGTACGATAGGGGTAAAACGGTAGCTCTTACTTCCTGGCCAAAATGTTGAGGGGAGCTTACCTTTTATCCCCCAAAAAATGGTTGAGGGTCACACTGCGTAAGAGACGGATATGAACTGATAATAAGGCTAGCATCATCCCTTAACCCTGAGCCAATCGCAGCCAATCTTTTTTTTTTTTTCCCTGCGCTGATCCTCTCTCTGTGATTTTCATTTTATTTCTTTCTCTTCCTTTCTTCGATTGATGAGCCCTATTGAAGGAGCCGTGTGGCGTGGGTAGATGGTGAGCCTGCTTTGCGTATCATGATGCCGCCGGACGCCGAGGGGCCGGGCATAGCTGACGAGAACGTTGGACGGAGGCGGCAGACAGGGTAGCAAGGTACCAGGTGGACTATATAGCAGGGAGAACCTGGCCGTGCTACTCGTACCGTAATTTAAACTGCTGCCGCTACCTGGAGGATGCTTTGTGCTTTGGTTTGCCTTTTATTTTCCCTTGGTTCTTAGTCTTGCTCTGTTTACGGCGAATAGTGTTTTTTTTATTATTTTTCCTTTCTTTTCCAGCTCGTTCTTTTCAAGTGTCTGCCACATCCCCTGCGGGGGGGGCAAGACGGTTTGTTTCTTTTTTTTCTTTCTTGTTTCTTTTTCTCTTTCGATTTGTCTTCCTTGTTTTTTATTTTTCTTTGTGTCGTTTCGTTTCTCTATTTCATAGAATAGGTATGCATGTCGTGCCTACCGTATCCAGCATGATGGCATGGCATTGCATTGCCCACTGCTGTCCTGTGCTTATCACTGCATACGTGGCAAAGTAGTATCTCTGTTGTGGCGTAGCTTTGTGACCACTGAACTTGTATATCTCTAGGATTGAAGAATCGGCACTGACACTGACTGGTTGTGCTGGATGTCGACGGGTAGAAACAATGGTTTAATGTGAAGAAAACAACAACAACAACAACAAAAATCAACCGCGACGCTACGATACGAATAGGGATCTACTGTACTATTATAACGGAGCCATCCCACAGTAGGGGTGTTCCCGACGTTCCTGAGCCCCTCACATTAGGAACTCAATATCTCACCCGATACAATAAATGGAAGAATTCGTTCGGGCCATCCGACCGGCACTTGTATGCGCTAGTCCTAAAACGAATATTCAAGTAATTTTTTCATCCTACTGTAACTGGTAGTTGCTCACTTAAGGCACTCAATCGGTCAGAAACCTTTCGCGCAAAAAGTGCAACCCCTACCGCGGGGTGACTCAACGGGGGACCATAGGAGGAACGGATACTGTTAGTGAAAAATATGTATATGTGTAGGTTTTAGTGCGTAGCATAGGTCCTATTCACTATGTTCCCCCGTAATAGTAGATCCCCATTCGTAGCGTCGCGGTTGATTTGGTGCGATTGGCTCAGGGTTAGGGATAGTAATGGAATAGTTGGGACTGACGGAGCTCCTTAATTTGAGGAACTATCACCGGATAAGGCATGCGTTATGCATGACGGGTGCTACCACAGAGGTGGGGCTTTTTTTTTTTTTCGGCTGCTGCTATCTTGAGGAACTCCAATGTCTCTTCCCCCCGAAAACTGATTGTTGACATTACAAACGGGCGCTCAAGCTCGGCCTACCGCTACGGGAGGAGCTGTTCCGAATTATTTGCTATTCACAGACAAGACCGAGATTCACGATGGATTGCGGGTATATACCTGCTAGTTCGTTTGCTTGACGAACCCCGTTAGCCAGAAAAACACCGAATGGCAAAAACATGATATTATTGCATGTACCTCTATCATCGTGTACCAGGCAACTTGCGTCGCATGCCTTGCGCCATCTTGGCAATATCCTTCAATGCGTACTACTGTAGTTATATTCGTAGGCCATGGGGCGATTCCTCTGATACAGCCTATACCACCAGGTGCACATATTCTCGGACGTCAGTTTTGGGATGGGTTGTGGAGCTCCTATATTTAGTTTCAAACTTTAGTGAGGAACCTCAGAAACTACCTGAATGAAGGTACTACCTCTGTCGGAGCACCCGTCTCGCCTTGGACAATCGTTTCTTTTAATTTAAGCGCCGTTCTCGCATGCAAGAGCAGCTACACAGATATTAAGTAAGTACATGATATATTCGTACGTATATATGCAGTAGTAGCACCCGCATCAGCGAATACACAGGTGCTGTTACTCGAATAAACAACCATGAAATACATCGATTAAATAGTATCATGAACTATTGCGGGGGGGCATACTAAATAGGACCTAGGGTACACACAAAAACTTACATGTTTACCTATTTTTTACCAACAATATATGGTCCTGTTTACTATGGTCCCCCGTAATAAATATGTTCTATTAATAGCACCAATCACCGAACTTACTCATAAAAAATACATGTCTGCACCTGCCCAGCGAGTTGGAATTTGATCCTCGCGCGCCCCATTTAATGAAGTATCTTCTCTCGAAAACATCGATATGTACTGATACTGCTATTACACTGCTGTACACATCCTTATTATTTTTATGCTGCTGGGTAGAAGTGATGACAAGGGTACGCAAATAGGCACCTATGAAATATTAATAGTATTATGTAGTGAGAGGTTTGAAACACACACACCGGAAACACCCCGACTCATGGCAAAAGCTACTATTAATACGTGCAACTACAAACGGACACACTCACTTCTTGATTCTGCGGCTTCAGATTTAATCCTGCTCATCACAATACACGAACTGCTGTGTTGCCTGCATGCATAAGGTCATACAAAAACCCGTAGTGCCGCCAATCGGCGTACGCATCACACACAACTTGGAACAATGAGTTTCGACGAAATCCTACTACGGGGGACCATAGTTAACAGGACCTACGGTACACACAAACACCCATATATTTCCATATTTTTACCAACAATATTTGGTGCTATTTACTATGGCCCCCCGCAATAGGTCTCACAGCTGTTGTTTTTAGTTTTTTAAATATAGACGAGGCGTATTACGCAGCTTGCAAAGTTGAGTATCAACTATTCAATCAGTCGAACTCACAGCTGACGTATTTCAAATTTTATAAAATACATTTCGTAGCCCCGTCTTTCTTAGTGAGTGATGTAACCGAGAGGGCGTTCGCCGTTAGCCAGTCGCCCCGATTGACGACCGAGATCACTTAGATCTACACGAACGAGTAGAACACGTCTACTTCATTCATTCAATACGTGGACGAAGAAAAAAATCCGAGAAGAGAGAGGGAGAGGTAGGCGAGGACTCATTTGCTACTTGCCTTAGTCATGTCGACCGTTCATTAAGGACCAGTCCACGCATGCTCAAAGTCTTATAAGCGGGCGTGTCACGTATGCTCCCTGTGGCTACGATCGCGCGTCCGTGCATATAAAAGGGTGTCATAGGGGATATCTGGACTCGGGATTGATGCTGGCGTGCGCAGGTCAAACTGTTTGACCTTCTGGGTCCAGTCCCCTTCTATTAATAGCTCGCGCGATGCATCCAAAATGTATTTTCTGGTTCAGACTTGCCGATTCTCACCCCCTTCACCACTTCTTACGTGCCACCGTGTCCGGAAATAAATACAAGGACCGTCTGGATACTATTACGGGGGTCCATAGTAAACAGGACCAAATATCGTTAGAAAAAATAGGTGAATATATAGGTTTTTGTGTGTACCGTAGGTCCTATTAACTATGGACCCCGTCATAGAGGGTCTGCGCAAAAGAAAACATATTACGAATTTTGCTTATCTATTCCCCCGTTACCGACGACTAATTAATGAAATATCCTAATCAAATTTGCATAAAAATGACGAAGTTACGTATTTTTGGATAACATATTTTATTGTGGGGCAGGGCAAGGGTTGCCCTGCTGTTCCCTAGGTGTTACTATATAATAAAAGGTTGGACGGAGGTATGAAATTTCTCTCGCGACGTGGATACTTGCCACGTAGAATATGACGTGTTTGAAGATGCTGCAGTTGCCGCTATTTCTAAGCAAAAAAACGAAACAGAACATCACAGTCGAATCGCGCAGATTGCGATGACCTCGACGTGTCGCGAACACAACCATACAAAGTAAAACGCCGCCGTGAAGTTCAAGTTGATAAAATGCATACAGGTAGACTTTTCGCCGATAATTTTACGCATTTTTGGATAGCATATTATACTGGAGCCATATTTGTGTGATGAGATTCGACCGTTGCAATCTGTTGGCCGAAAACTCTCCGGACGGTTTTGATTGGCCAAGCTTGCCCCGAGAGTGGCCTCGGATCCTCGGACCATGTCTGCTACCGGCGGAGTTTTGCGCGAAGAATGGCTGCCGCTGATGCTGCATTCCTTTGTCACCTGCTGCTGCCGTACGTCGCCGACTACTGCTACTACTGCACATAGTGTGCTGCTGCTGCTGCTGCTGCTGCAAGTAAGTGCTGTTGTTGCTGGAAGCACTGCGGCAATACGCAAGCACTGCGGTGAGCAGGCGCTGTTTCGAACAAAAGAAAAGCGCTGCTGCACACAAGCAAAACGTCTGCTGCAAGCAAGCGCTGCTGCAAGAGCTGCCGCAGGCGCTGCTGGTGCTGCAAGCACGAGCACCCTTGCCGCCACGCTCCTGATCTTCGAACCCTTTTCGGCCAGAGAGGACGACGAAGGAGGAGGGCGATCTTCTCGTTGTGGCGGCGTTGCTTGAACAGCGAGTGTCGAGGAGCGCAAGATAGATCGCACTTCTGCCTGTTAGTGCTTGCTGCTGCTTACTGCTCCTGCAGCTGCTGCTGCTGCTGCTGCTGCAGGTAGGTACTGCTGCTGCTTGCACGACTTCTTGTGTTCAGCTCGTTTGGTACTAAAGTGCTGTCGCTGCCGCAAGTGTTTTTTTTTTCAGACATAATAATCCAATATCTAGCTATTTTTCGTCTGCGATTACGCGCATGCCGAAAGGCATTTCCATCATGATCACCTCTCCGACGGAAATACTTGATAAACAATATTATTATGCGCAGACACTCTATTATTTCATATGTCAAGACGTTCATCAACGAACAGAGTCATGGTACCAGTGCCTGTTACATCTCTGAGAGAAATGAGCACGTTTGGAATCTGACGTCTGGAATCGGATGGGGGTTACATTGCCGACGGGAGTGATTTGATATTTCTCTGGAAAAAGCAAGTAATTAACAGCAGTAGTTCACACAACATCATAATTCAATAAATCGATAGTTGGTTTTCCGCCGACACATACGTACTCTCTTGCCTGGTGAAAAAATTGGGCAAATATTACAGGGGTCCATAGTTAATAGGACCTATGGTATACATAAAAAACTATATTTACCTAATTTTAACAACAAGATTTGGTTCTATTTACTATGGTCCCCCGCAATAGTATTTTCAGAGAGATGGCGCCAACGCTCAAGGCACTATGATGATGAGCCCATGGGCACCCTATCTTCAGCGTTTTCTTTCTGATATGTTTATTATTAGTGGTTGTTGGTGTTTTCATTGTTGATGTTTATGATATAGTATTACGGGGGTACATAGTTAATAGGACCTATGGTATACATAGAAACCTATACATTTACCTATTTTTTCTAACAAAATTTGGTCCCGTTAACTATGGACCCCCGTAATAGTAGTACGGGCGCCATACATAGTGTGTGCGTTCTTCACATTAAACCGTTCTTCTACTCGTCGACATCCAGCAAGCCCAGTGTCCGTGCTGATTCTTCACGCTAGAAAGATACGAGCTCTGTGGTCACAGACTACGACACAGAGAAAACACACCGTAGTGCATTAATAGCCTACGCAATAAATCATGCCTTCGCACTAGGTGCGGCCGACACAACATACATACATGCGCCAGCAACCAAAATACACCATAAAGAAAGAGAAGCAACGAAGAAACCAAAACAAGAAAACAACTAGGCCCGAATATTGCTAGTAAAAAAAGGCAAATATATACCTGGTAGGTTATTGTGTCTACTGTAGGTCCTATTACTATGGTCCTCCGTAATAGTAGTTGTTCTGTTGCGGCTTTCGCTTGCTGTGGTTTTTGTGGGCATCACCACTGCTGCTGTAACATGTTGTTGCGCAACTTGACCTTCAACATCGATCACCCATAAACGAACATATTTTATGCCATGTACCTATCATTGTGTTGTTGGTCATCTCCGAGACTTGTGACTGTAGCTGTCCGCTGTCGGCCGTCGGCTGTTACTGTCGATTGTCACTGTGAATTATATTCTTTGAAGTTGCTTGCCCTTTCTCGCCGTGCTGCTTGTTGTTTTGTTGTACCTGGTGAGAAGGGGGTAACTGAATTGTTCATTAGTGGATTGCTGTATAGGCGTCAAGCCTCACCAACGAACGCTATACAGCAGTACCGATATTCTTGCAGTATAGCGTGTAGGTTGCCGCAATCAAACACTTTTTGAATACCTGCTGGAACTCATCCTGTCGGCGGATTTTCTCACGCATATATAGTATGTATCTTAGAGGTCAAACGCTGGATATGCAGGTCAGCCAGATGGTACACAACAACCAGCAACACGGAGTTAACCACAAGCAACCTAGAATAATATACGAGTAAGTAACGATCACATATCAAGATGTAGAAGGGAGCAAAGGCAACACAAGGAGTATCGCAGATAAAGCATAGCAAGAAGTAGACATAGAAGGTAAATATACCTTCTGTGCATAGGATCCCTTTGTGTCCGGGGATTTGTTGTTTCAGGAATGTTGTGAGATCAACGTTGAAGCTCATCACATGCTGCACATTTTGTCGGATGGCAAGCCTAACAACAACGTGCGTTATTCACAACGATGATCAGTAAGAGTCGACGGCCGACAGCCGACAGCAGCATCCACACGAGATTGTCAAGAACACGATGATGATACGCAGCAATGGTTTATTCGTAGGTGGTGGTCGACATTGCTGGAATTTCGTGTCCTGAAAGCCGAAGTCAGGTTTGTCGACGCTGGTTTTTTTTCCGCTCTTCCGTTTCGGAGAACACCGCTGGAACAAGCTGCGGATCCGCACGACCACCCCACCCCGGTCGACCTCGAGCACCCCCAAAGGAGTGGGGGTTAGGGATACGGTCGGGGTTGGGGCTTACGCTGAAAGTGAGGGTCAGGGTTAGTCGGTAGAGCTAGCCTAGGCCGACAGTGTGCAAGATGGGAAAGTACAACCACCAACGACTTGTAGCAGGAAGAACGTTGTCGTCGGGTCGTCCTGCATGTAGGACGAGTGATGTTTAGCAGGAGTGGTGGTCGATATATCCTGAAGATTTATGCATTTTATGTCCCACCAGTCACTTCGATCTCAGTCCTCCTTGCCTGCGGCAACCTAAAATATCTCACCATAAACATTCCGCACTATCAACTATCAGGTATTAAATTAATTATCAGACTGGCGTGCGCGTCTGAGCGTATAAGCCTATATATAGCAAAACACGCGAGCATAAATATATATATATATATTATATGCACCAGGAATAATATAGTGTATCTGGCACGTGGTGCGGTCTCATTTGCTTTTTATTATGTGGATTTTAACTTGAAGTGCGAGTATACGCATATATATATATATATATATTGTTAATCGTACCTGGTATGCAGCACCTATTCACCGGCACGTGGCGTGGTATCATTTTCATTTGCATTGATTTTGTTACATTTTCCATCTGACAAAATGTTCTGGAAGCATGATGAGCTTTAACGTCGATCGCTTTTGAACATTCCCCGAAATATCTCACGATTATATTGCATTGTGGGGCGTTTGCCATCAGGCCACGTGCAGTATATGTTGACGTTCAACATCGATCATTGCCTGCTGTAGAATATACCCGGTATGGACTAATTAGCGTGCCTGCGCATTGTCCGGGAGAAGCGACGCCAATGCAGATTGCGAGGTTTTGAGGGAACTCACTCGTGGTTGGGTGGCTACTCGCGTGTCTTTCAAGGCATACAAAGCGCGAAGAAACATTAAAATGTCCGGAGGCCTGACTGAATCGTTTTTGAGACGGCACAACAGCCGGTATTATAGGCTGCCTTCGGAATACGCGCTGCGGCTGCTCCGGGGTGATCCTACCTCTCATAACGGCGGCGCCTCGCCTCTGAAGCAGCCCACGACACCGCACAACTCATTTTTTGCTTGCCGTGCCTCGATTGCTACGCGAAACATGTCACGTTCAGGCGGACAAACTCCCCAAACTGAAGGCTCCTCTACTACGCAACGAAGTTCTTGACATACGCTCGGTGTCACATTCAGCCTTTTTGCACGCCAGCTGAAGCCAACCCTACGCTGGGCCTAGCCCTAACCCTAACTCTAACCCCAAGCCTTTTGGGGGCTCGAGACTGGTAGCGACAGTCGCGTCTCCGCCTCATATTTTGGTGGCGTCCTTAACAAATATCCCGGGTGGCCGAGAAAAGTGAGCCTCGACCAGTGTTATCGCCAACTCCCGTCAGAAATTTCATGCATACCCGTCCTTCATTTTGGTCGAGCCAAATTTTAATTAGTTTCGATTGCTGTCGAAAATAAATGTTTCGGGTTTCGTCAAATAGGACTTATTCCATTTGCCATCTGACAACGTGCGCAGCTCTTATTCCAGTCACGCTATCCACATGTAAAAGGGTAACTTGAGTCCTGACACGGAGAATGTTCAAAATCGTCAGATGTTACTATTACGGGGGGACGTCGTAAATAGGACCAAATATTGTTAGTAAAAACATGGAAATATATGGGTGTTTGTGTGCACCGTAGGTCCTGTTAGCTATGGTCCCCCGTAATAGATAACAACCAGACTGAAAAAAACTTGATGACAAGCAGTAACACGAGGGTCCATAGTTAATAGGACCTATGGTATACATAAAAACCTATATACTTACCTATTTTTTCAAACAATATTTGGTCCTATTTACTATGCCCCCCCGTAAATAGTAGACTAATGATGTCGTTAACGATACTGACCACGTGATGTGTATGTACCAGGAAAAAAAACACAAGAAATACATAATTATTTGAAGCAAAATGTTCTACTGAGTTTATGGCTTTTTAGGTTGCCCACCGACACTACATATATATATTATATATATATATATCGCATTCAATCATGTCAAGGTTCAGCGCATATTTCAGTGCGACATGCCACGAGCATATGTATGTGTATATATCGCATTCAATCATGTCAAGGTTCAGCGCATATTTCAGTGCGACATGCCTCGAGCATATGTATATATATATTATCATCACTTTTACTTTCCAGCCCACTCGTAGGAGGTTTTACCCTCGACGATCTTCTGGACAAGCCGTGGTCACAGGTGTTTATAGATATATTAATATATATATCGCATTCAATCATGTCAAGGTTCAACGCATATTTGAGTGCGACATGCCTCGAGCACCTCTTCTGCAACTAACAGCCTGCGCTCAACGTTATTGGCATCGCAAGAGGTTTCGGTATTGCTCAGAGTACGCGTTCCTTGATGATGGGCCCATACCGCCATGCGGAGGGTAGGGGGTTGCACCCACAAATCATGTATTGCCGTAGTCGTACGAGCATAGACACCTGTACCCCCGCAAAAGCAGGGACGGAGCACGTCGGGTTTTCACCGATCAGGCAGACACTGCACCAAGCGCGAAACGCCAATTGGGGTGTTGGGCGAGTCGCATGATCTCGCATACCCGGTATGGATGAGAGCTACGATACAGGTGGCACGTTTTGGTCAAAATATTTCGTAACCTGACTATCAGCATATTCCTGAACCTTGGGACCATCCAACCATTGTATCGTTGGAAGGCCATCGTGTTTACCACTAGGTTGTACGTACACTTAGCCCACGGAATTGCTCAACGGGCGGCACTTCCATTTTGTGCATCAAATTCAGTTCGGGGTTACGTATGGAGATTCTCCTGCATAGCGAGGTGGATCCTGGGGTAGACGCCGCAAAAAGTACCCGAGCGTGTGGGTAGATACCCGGGTAGGTACCGCTTCTGCATACAAGGGTTATCATTCACTTCAAAATGTCATTTCGTTCTCAACATCGTCAGCCTAAAAAAACTAGCTGTTGTTGTACAGCGGTATTGAAGGAACAAAGACACATATTCACACTCTGTGTTTTTCAGGGCATTCCTCGGGACCGAATTGTCGTCTCACAACGGGATCCCGCGGAATCGAAATATCCCGGTATTCTCCGGGACGGGATAAGAAGGGGTATTTAAAGAACCTGACGGTACAGGACGCGATCGAGAGTTCACGGATTTTACGGAATGCGATTTGACGGGACGAAAAAAGCACGGTGGTTCTCCACGGGACAATATGTTGGGATATCACGGGATTTTACGGGACAGAATTGTTCCGGGACGAGAAGAGCACGCACGATATTCCACGGGACGGGATTGACATATCACGGGACCGCAACGGGCGGGATGTAAAAACGATTGTATACAATCTTTGCGTCGTACACAGCAAGCACAATTTTTTTTCGAATTATATTTTAAGATTGCACTTTTAGTACTGCTGCATCATACGCGAACAGAACCGCATGCCATGACATGGGCGAACTGGATTTGTTCATCGAATGAGAAGCGCAAAGTATCAAAACCTCGTGACGTGTGTGTACAATGTTCTGTATTTTGTATTTTGTCGTCCTCTTGACATTTACGAGCTGAGCTGCTTCACCAACTGTCTGTGGCACTCCTCATAGAAATAACAAATGACGACACCTCCCAAGTCGACAACGTGCGAGTATACCTGGTAATCTGTAAATGAAAAAAAAAAAACTTGCACATCAAAAAGAAATGTAACAGGCAAGGTTCAAAAACACGAGTTCCTGCCTTGAGTTCAGCACGTTTCATCGCTGATCAATAGACCAAAAAACCCTGGAATATCCCGTTGCGTCAGAAAGCACCGGACGAATCCACGGGATTACGAACCACGGGACTGGTTTGGACGGGATTTGGGAAATATCAAATTTCACGGGTTTACACGGGACGGGACACGGATTTCACCGGATGTGCCCGAGTTTACTGGCACTAATTTGCGCGGAGGACGGGATCACGAACCACGGGGCTGGTTTGGACGGGGTTTGGGACACATCAAATTTCACGGGTTTGCACGGGGACGGGACACGGATTTCACGGGATGTGCCCGAGTTTACCGGCATTAATTTGCGCAGAGGCTGTATTTGAAAAAAAATACTGGACAGGATCGAGACCGTGAACGTTTCCACGGGACCAGTTTGGACGGGAACGGGATATTCTAAATCCCACGGGATCCCGGGATTATCCCGTATCCCGCAAAATTCCGCGGTATTTTCACAATGGGAAAAATCACAGGGAAATCCTGCTTTTTCTTTAACAATGCCGTAAGTACAAAGGGAAATTGCGTCCTTCTTTTCCTCCCGCCCTACCGCTTTTGTGGTATCTTTGAAGTACAGTTTTCGGTAAATATTAAAATTAACCATGTTAAACAATCCTGCAATACCAGGTATCAGACAACCATGTTCTAAACACGATATTGGAAATACAATATGCTATTACGGAGGTCCATAGTTAACAGGACCAAATATTGTTAGTAAAAATACCTAAATATATAGGTTTTTTAGTATGCAATAGGTCCTGTTAACTATAGACCCCCGTAATAATAGGACAATTGCACTTGAAATTTTGTCCTATTAATATTAGTTGGTTATAGGGGTCCTCTATGGCTTGTTAGGCGGTCCGCGTGCCCACTAAGATCAATTTCGCTGGTTCGAGCCTCACCGAGGGCATACTCGAAGGGACTTTTTCTTGAATAAAGAATATCGAGCGGAAAGCGCGAGAGCGTGAGTTAGCAACCTTAGACGAAAATTGACGAGTATTGGGAAGGCTGAACCCTATATATGCGCGATAAAAATAAAGACGCGTACCGGGAAGGAGAAGAGACGACACTTGTGACCACGGCGTGTCGAGAAGGTATCAATAGCTGAAGGGAACAAAAAACTCCTACGAGTTCAGCTGGAAAATAAAAGCGATGGCGGAAATAAAAGTTTCAATATCTTGAAATTGCAATTTTGGCCTTTTCAGATATTTACGAAAATACAATTTAAGGGTACCATAATAGAAGGGAAAATCTAAAACACAATCGGGAAGGCGAAGGCTCATTTTCACTCAAGGCATCAATGGAAAAAAGCGGCGTGTGAATTGTTGTCTTGGTTGTTTCAACACATAATAATAACCCAGTTGGTCTGGTCCTAAAAAAGCAATTCCGTTTTCAAATGAAAGCTCCTGTACAAGATTCTTCTTTGCAGCCGCCGACCTCCTAAAGAATGTCAACCCCCTGCCCACGAGCAGAATACAACGGTAGATGGTTTTGTTCCTCACTGCTTCAACCCTTGCCAGTCTCTGACCTCCTAGTTCAACGAACTGCACCCGTCACCAACTCTATTGAGCCTCTTGCCCTTCCCCTCTGTTCAAGCATGACAACGATTCGATTCTTCTCCACCAACCCCAGATTTCCTCTGTTCAATCTTCCACGTCTAATATACGTGGACCATGGCACAGAACTCGTGCGATACATCCAGTAGGTTTGTTTTAACAACTTTTGAGAGTTAATGTGAGAACAGCAAACGGGTTTAGAGGGAAAGTTTTGACGGACTTAAACTATCATACGAGTACTACAGTAGGTTACTAACAGTGGTCATTCAATCGCGCACCTTACAGGACGTGGGCAGGCTTTACCTACTACCAAGCATGCCATGGAAGTCGACGGCAACTCCACATATATATGTCTTCTAGTAGTTGCTGCTGCTCTATGTCGCGAGCAGAGAAAATTCCGATGCATCGTTGAAACATCATTCCCTTCCCCTGATCCCGCTCGACACTGGCGCGCATCTGGCCCCACGCGTACAAGCGGTTGTTCAGAGGAACGTTTTCCACGAACGGCTCCCTCTCAAAACCTCAGAGTTCCTTTCCGTGGCAAACGAAGCACACATAGACCATCGACGGCATTGTTTTCACCTAACACCGTGTTGCGTCCGGATATCCGATCCGTGTGCGATTCTTCTACAAGGACTATTACGGGGGTCCGTAGAAAAAGGACCAAATATTGTGAGAAAACAAAATAGGTAAATATATAGGTTTTTAAGTATACCATAGGTCCTGGTAACTATGGACCCCCGTAAATGGGTTCAATCGAGGAATTTGAAGTCGGTATAATAAATAGTTTTCTCGCCATCCGACAATGATGTGTGGCCTGAACGCGTTGATCACTTCAAAACACTCCGAAGGAAGAAAACCATTAAAACAAAGGCGTTCTGATATGTGTGCATGAAGCCTAACGCCCTCCTGTATGTACTGGAAATAATGATGAACTGTATCGCGTGTCCCCGGCTCGGTTCGTTTTTCAGTCTGGAAAGAAAGATAAAATATCCTGCAAACAAAAGTTATAAACAATACGTGTAAAATTAGGTAAAACTGGAATATAGACGAGGCGTATTACGCAGCTTGCAAAGTTGAGTATCAACTATTTAATCAGTCGGACTCACAGCTGACGTATTTCAAAATTTATAAAAACTTATTTCAGTGCAGTTCAAAGCTTCGCTGTGTACCAACAAAGTACTTGTCAAGTTCTCATCACATTAAGGTTGTACGTCAAGTAAGTCTATTTCGGGGTTGATTTGATTGCTTATTAGTTTGTCCATTTTTCTTTTTCCATCATCACTTTTACTTCCCAGCTCAACTTGTGGGAGGTTTTACCCTTGGCGATCTTTTCTGGACAAGCCGTGGTCGCAGATCTCGTCCCTTCTCCCCCCGGGTTACGTGCCTTCATTTTTTTTTTTTTCTCGCATAGGGTTCAGAATTCCCGCTGCTCGTCGATTTTCATCGCATGTTTCTAGCTCACGCTCTCTCGCTTTCCGCTAATTAATTAGCATGCAAGAAAACGTCCCTACGAATATGTACTCGGTCATACTCGAACCCACGAAATTAATCTTAGCAGGCACGCGGACCACCTACCAAGCCACATGGGACGCCGGATGCGGCCAAGGCGATATACGATAGGGGTCCAACCTGAATTTTCTGAGGCTTCTACGCCCCCCCGAGGTATAAGGCGGATTTCAACGGGGACAAACATAAGAATACGCATGATGGTCGAAATGTGTGGGACGCGCAACTCCAATACTTAGATACAGATATCTCCATGATCTGTGGCACTGCTGTACCTCCTTCGACTGGTGCCGGATAAGGATCGATGCCGTGGCGGCACAGGAAGCATTTTTCGTAAACGTGATACCTGTATCATATTACGGAGGACCATAGTAAATAGCACCTGCGGTACGCACAAAAACCAATATATTTCCCTTTTTTTACTAACAATATATGGTCCCATTTACTATGTTCCCCCGTAATAGAACGCCTCGGCCCCGTTGACTAGTAAATCGTTCAAGGGTTTGACTTTTTTCCCGATCAAGGCGTTAGACGTGTTTCAGCCGTGATGTATATCTGGCTTTTGTTTGCATGATTTGATTTGACGATACTTGTTTCCCCAAGGTCTTCTTGTCTGTCCAGTTTTTTTTGGAGCCTGTTCAGTGACCACGATTTTTTCAACATTTTGGACATGCAGCATGAGTTAACCCGTTCAGAACTGCAGGCCCGTTTTCGGAACGAACCGTTCATATTCCAAGTGGTTTCTTCCCAAGAAGCCAAAAGGGACCGCAGTCTCAAAACAGTTAATCTGAGAACAACGCTAACATTAAAACCGCCAAGGCCGGATAGAAGGCCTTGCTAACATCCGCACATACCTTAATAAAAAGTCTCACAATTTCTCCTCAAATTCTCTGATTATTGTACGTGCTGGCTTTTATCACGATGTCGGCAGGGGACCATGCCTACTATTATACGTAAACAGGGTTTTTTATGTGGATCGAAAGAAAGGTTTGGCAAGATTCGGTGCAAATCGACGAGCAAGGGAATGAATGAGGGCTTGAACCCCACGCGCGATAAAAATGAAGCCAAGTAGCACCGAGGGGGCAAAGGGAACGCGCCTTAGCTGTGACGACGACTTTCATTGTCCAGAATCCAACTGCGGGTAGAATTAAACCTCCCACGAGTAGAGCTGGAAGGTATAAAATTGACGAAAACAAACAAAATACGTGAAATAAACAGTTGGAAGATAGGAAGACAAGATAATAGCGTCGTACCTCGTACATGATACGCCCCACAAGCAACATGGACCATGAAGCGAAAACTCAGGCCGACAGGATGACTTGGAGGTCAACCCAGTCGTCATCTCAACAAACCCTACCCTCCTATCTTCCCGCCTCGTTGGGTGTACAGAGTCTGCGGGAAGGGGAGACGCGATGGTCATATGATGAGCAATCGTGTACAATGCTACTGTACTGTGCAGCAATGGATGGCTGCCCGCAGACTAGTGATTCTTTCAGCAATATACGATACTTACAACTAATTACTGTACACCAGGGTAGTGGTTAAGAAAATACACCCAACCCTAACTACATTAATCCCTTCTAGGACTGCAGTTCCGTTTTGGGCCCAAACTACTCAGAGTTCGAGTGCTTTCTCCCCCAAGCGGGACTGCAGTTCTATAATTAAAGGGTTAACTATTGTTAGTACGGGGGTCCATAGTATATAAGGACCTACGGTACATACACAAACATATACGTTTCCCTATTTTTACTAAACATATTAGGTCCTATTTAATATGGTCCCCCGTAATAGCCGTTGTTTCACAATGCTTTGTAGTTCGTGTGTAAGTTGTTTCGTTGTTGATGTAAGGAAGTTTTTTTTTTGTCACATTGGTCCCCGTTAGGCACGTTTCGACGTGGGCCAACGAGGGGAAAAAGGGGCGAAGTCTTCTCGGGTCAAACAATGCAAGGCAGGAGAGCAGAAGCGGGGAGAAGGGAGAAGAGCCTGTGATGCTGCTATGAGACCCGGATCTGAGTTCCCACTGGAAGGGGGAGAGAGAAAAGAACGGCCCAAAATATGAAAGTGGTGGGAAAAACGAACAAATCTGGCAATACTCGGGTTAATACTGTGCAAAACACAGTAGTACGTGATGCACTTCAGAGCTCATTGCCACAGCCTGACCTGTCACATTCGTCCTCATAAGCCACCAAGTATATTACGGGCACAGAAAACAATCCAATCAATGCGTACTCTGACGTACCATGCGTAATAATTCATCGAGGGGGATGATAATAATTTCGCACGTGTACGTGGCAATCGTCCATGGAGCGGATAAAGCACAGCTTACACTGGAACCCCACCGTGCACACGCTGCACGGCCGAAGCAGTATTAAGCTATACCTTGTGCATAGGTTTCCTTTGTATCCGGGGATTTCTTCTTTCAGGAATGTTTTTATCGACCAACGGTGAAGCTCATGCTGCACATTGTCGGATGGCAAGCCTAATAATATAAAATAGTAGTAGTAGTAGTATAGTAGTAGTAGTAGTAGTATAGTAGTAGTAGTAGTAGTAGTAGTAGTAGTAGTAGTAGTAGTTGTGGTAGGAGCAGTAGTAGTAGTAGTAGTAGTAGTGTTAGTCGTATCCCAGTCCAGCAGCCTTCTACGTACGTATTTATTCGTAGAGGCCTGGAAGAGGCGAGACCACCGGTGTCGCTTGGAGCACGCGCAGAGATTTAACCAACAAGCGACAAGTGGCGGGGTTGAAGCTGGAAGATCTTAGACGCGTCGTACTACTCCTGTGCCTGTGATATTAATGCCAATTCTACGCACTGTAGTTCCCTATAGAACAGAGAAGGCAAACGCTAAACAAAATATAATTTGTATCTGGTGTGCGATAAGCGATATTGATTGTGTAAGTCTTTCTGTGCAGTGTCGTTTCACAGCGCAATATTAATTATCATCCGGTCGCCAGCCTACGAGAGCACGGACGTTCCGCAGGGAGCCGCGCCGAAAACGTCAAGCACGAACCGTTACACCACGTGACGGTCGGCCACCAGCCACCAAACACAAATCGTCAAATATGTTAATGGCATGAATGCAAAGCAACGACGAAAAGTATGTTACCGCCCTTGTTGCCCCAGTAGTTGATCCGAATACCAACACGTATTCACGGGGCCGGGCGCCAACGCAAGACGGCAGGAATAGCATTGTGACGGATGCTCGAAATGGGTCTCAATCAAGTTCCTAATGAAATCCTAAGGTAATCGACATCTTACGTGTATGCAGTGTGATGTGGTGTGATGTGCTCAGCCGCTGTACGTATTTATATTTTCGGGAATGAATCGGCAAAACCCCTGTTGTTGCTCTTGTACTTTGATATATATACGAGTAGCATTAAACTACGGACACGTTTCATGTATACCGGGGCCCAAAGAAGTCGCGCATGAGATACATTCTCCATTTGGTATTACGGGGCACCATAGTCAATAGGGCCAAATATTGCTAGTAAGAATAGGTAAAATATATACCCTGGTAGGTTTTTATGTATGTCATAGGTCCTATTAACTATGGACCTCCGTAATAACATATTATTCGAGTTGAACTTTAGGGTATCCATTGTGACAAATGGAAACACCTGCATGTTTTTCTCTCTAGGTGCAGGAGGCTCAGTGCATGCGCTTGTGCGGCAAGCTAGAGAAGAGAGCAAGGGTGAGACCCCCTCATGTTTGCGACGCAGGGCCGTTCATAACGAGTCAAAAAAAGAAAATACCATTCGTGACTCTATGGCATGACAAACGATCACGATCCGTGACATTTCAGATCGAACGAAAAAAGCTGAAAAATGTCACGTTTCCTGATAAATGTCAAATTGTAAAAGGTACTTTTTTTCGAATACAACGGTTCTGCGGGTGGAGCCAACTCTCGCAGGTGGGGCACGGCCAGGCCGGGCCGGGCCGACCGCGCCTGGCCCGGCCCATGATATATTTGAATCACAGACCCAAGCCTGGCCCACCCTGCGACATTCCAATATCACCGACCGTCGGCCAAGCTCGGTCCCCGAGATTCCATCTTACAGGCCGTTGGCCCGCCCTGGCCTCTCAGATACGTTTCGGTGTTTACTTCGAGCTTAGGCGCCCTCCTCGACATTTCGATGCCACAATGTGCTCGTTAGCCCGCGCCCAGCGGTGTTTGGGGTAGCCGCCCGTTACCCACAAGCGGCGTACCAAACAGAGTCTGCCATGCCCCTTTACCCTATACCGGCCTTCAGATACTGTTGGTCCGCGTCGGCTGCGTACTACCTAGATCAGGCGTACAGCAAAAAGTCAGGAATCGTGATTTTCGTTTTTTAGGGAAAAAAAAAAACAAATGGAGTCATGAATCGTGTTTTATTTTGTGCACTGTTCCCGAGGACCGAAAATAGCACCTACGGTACAAACAAAAACCGTTATATTTTCTTATTTTTACTAACAAAGTTTGGTCCCATTTGCTATGGTCCCCGGTTATAATGGGAACGGTCCCCATTACTTGCTCTGCCCCGCCCGTTTCCGTTTTCTTTCTTGTCTTATTTCGGGTCTTTTGGGGCCCAACGGTACCTTAACATATTTTTTTTGATAATTTCTCAGTTACTGGTCTGCTATTCCTGCCTGGACCATGGCTGCTACGTGATGCATACACTCACCCTCGTGCAGACGCTTTATCCCGTACATGAATTATTGCAATACACTATTACGGGGGGCCATAGGAAGTAAGACCAAATCTTGTTGGTGAAAAAAGAGAAAAACGTATGTTTTAGAGTGTACCGCAGCTCCTATTTACTTTGGTCCCCAGTAATAGTGTGATGCACCCAAATATCTTGTGCGCGGGAGGTTTAACACGGCAACCAATAGGGACGGATGTAGCCAAGCAGGGGCGGTACCGTTTTCCCTTCGAATGCACTCTAGTAGTGCGAAACCCAAGCCGAACTGCATAGGCGAGCATAGGTGAGCCTGGGGTTCCGCCGACGTCAGCCTTCCAAAAACAGAGGCAAGAGCAGATAGGGGAGGAACGACTCCAGCCAATGACAGTAGTAGCGCACTGCCATCTAGCGAGACCTATTTTGTGTCCAGGTTGAATGGAGGAGCGAAATATCTGGGTTGAGTGTCAATGAACCAGCCCTAGCCGAAGCAGATGGCCCGAGATTGTGAGAAGGGGGACCAGAGCGCGAGAGCTCACACCAGCATCATCAACCGCGATGTGTTGGACGGATCAAGATGGACGCTGGACCACGCCGGCACTTGGGTGGGGACGGCTGCACCGTTGGGCCATGATTGACCCGAAGGGTTTGCATATCCCTCCCGGCAGTGAGGTAGCACTATGTCGGAGGACCATAGTAAATAGGATCTACGATACACACAAAAACCTATATGTTTCCCTATTTTTACTAACTATATTTGGTCCTATATACTATGGTCCCCCGTAATACGTAGTTATTTTAGTCTTGTCTTGATGATGTACTTTTTATCGCGTATGTGAGTTCTTCAGGCTGCTTGATAGTACCGTTTTAGTTCAACGTGTTATTCGCTGCTGCTTTGCAGGTCGTACTGGTACTCTTCAGCGAAGACGACGCCATTGTAAGAGAGTTGATCCAACTCAACGATGCTGGCGTAGTCGGAGTTTTTGTATATATTTTTTAATCCCCCGACGGATTGGGAAACATGAAGCTTGAGCACACTACGCGTTTGAGGAGCAGGAGCCGCTGGCATGCGTGTGAAAAGCTGTATGGGGCATATTGTACACCGATGACGCAGGAATTGTCTCGAAGTCCGCTGAAGGACTCGCTAAAATCATGGCAGTTGCTGTGCGACTGTCTTCGAAGCAGCAGTCCTCACGGTATCGGAACGCAGACAGAGATAATGCCGCTGCGAACAGCGGACCAGACAACCCTCGCCCCACAGCTCGTTATCGACGCCGGAGGCAGAGAAATAAACAGACGGTCCAGTTTCTATTCCTAGGCGGCGGTATCCACGAAAACGCCGACCTCTCTCTCGAAATCGACCGTTGGATACGTCTCGAATGGGCATGCTTCGAACAGTTATGCCCGGAGTTGCATGATAAAAGGGAAATAGTAAATGTGGCCCTGGGGGCTCTTTTATTAACGACGTCCCCGGGGGCACTTGAGTTTATTGCGCCCTGGAATTGGGGGCACAATAAAGCTGAATTTCTCCCGGAATTAGAATGCACAATACCGCGCGCAATGACAGCGACTGCATGATACCAGACCTCTCTGGGGGTTGTCTCGTAGGTGCTGCTGTGATATGTACAGCAATTCCGTCCGTCATCGGTCCTCACTCGATACTCGGATGGGTTCGGGTTCGTGATACCCAGGATATCTCCAGGTTTTTGGTAGGTGCACACAAAGCTAAACGTACCTCCAAAAACAGCTTACATGAAGCACACACTGATGAGCGATCACGACGGCCACAAGATACCAGCCCTCTCCTGGGGTTGTCTACGGCATGCGGTGATCTGGTGTGGGCGGTCAGTTCCGCCGGCCATCGTTTCTCGCCCGATATACAGACGGGTTCAATATCTCGAATAGCTGGATCTCTCCAGCCAATATTCGGGAGCACATTAAAATGAAGTGCTTCCGAAAACGGACTACAGGAAGCACGCGACACACGAGCGATAGCGACTACCGTAGCATGCCAGATTTACCTGGGGGTTGTGTTTCAGCATGTGCTGCCTTGGTGTGTGCAGTGGTTCAGCCTGTCATCGGTTCGCGCTTGATATACGGACGGGTTTGTATTCTTGACACTACCGGCATTGCAGCCTTGCGGCGGTCGTCGGTCGGGTTTCTACACTGGGCCAAAAAAATTCGTAAATTCGAAATTGTAGCGTTCGCAATCGTACCTGTCTGCCAAAAGAAGTCCTGCGTATCGAGAACACAAACCTGTCTGCATATCAGACTAACAGCGATGACCGGCGCAATTACGGCACACACCACAGCAACACATGCTATAGACATCCCTCAGAGAAGCACATCATCATACGGTCGTCGTGATCACTCGTGTCGGCGGGCGTTGGGGTTTTTATTGTTGGAGGCACTTACTTGAAGGTTGATGTGCCCTGAAGAAAAGCTGACCGTCGAGAACACGAACCCGTCCGTGTATCGGGCGGGAAGCGACGACCGGCGGAACTAATGTGCGCACCACATCACCACATGCCGTGCACAAGCCCGAGAGAGGTCTGGTATCCTGCGGTCGTCGTGATCGCTCGTGGTGGTGTGTTTCATGCCATCTATTTTCGGAGGTGCTTTTACCTCGTCGTGCCCCCCAAAAACGCCTGTTGCGGAGGACCATATTTGAATAGGATCTACGGTACACACAAAACCTACATATTTTGCTATTTTTTGTAACAATATTGGGTCCTATTTACTATGATCCCCCGTAATAGAAAGATCATGCGTACCGAGAACACGAACCCGTCTGTATATCGGGCGAGATATGTTGACCGGCCAAACTGCTGCACACACCAAAGCAACAAATGCTGTGAACTACTCCCCGAGAGATCTCGTAACTTGAAGGTCGTCGTGATCGCTCGTGGTGGCGTACTTCATGCAGTCTAATATTCGGAGGCACGTTGAGCTTGGTGTGTGCTCGCAAACCAAGAGAGTTGTTGAATATGAGAACGCGAGCCCGTCTCGATATCGGGCGTGAAGCGACAATCGGACGAAGTGGACTCACCACATCATAACCTGCCGTAGACAACCTCCAGGGAGGTCTGGTATGCTACGGTCGCTGGTACTGCGCGTGGTGTGATGCTTTATATTTCCGGATGTACTTTAGCTTCTTGTGCCCCCAATGATGGGGGCGTATTTAACTCAAGTGCCCCAGGGGGCGTCATTAACAAAAGTGCCCTCGAGGCACGTTTATCATGTCCCACGATAGGACGACCGCCCCGCTTAGTCTGAACGTACGCATGCTGAAGGCCGAGGTGATTGTGACCCTGATGTACGGGTGTGTGACGTACACTCTCAGAGAGGAAGACTTTGCCAAGCTCCGAACGGCTGACCACCAAGTCCTCTTGCGAGTTGTTAGATTCCAGCGCCGACTTCGTACGGACTACACCAGCCTTTTGCATGCTAAGGTCCTCAACATCAAACGTGGCGAGAGCATCGAAACGACCATCCGTAAACGGCGTCTTCTTTTTGCGGGGGCCGTGGCGCATCGAAGCAGGAGCGATTACCCAGTTGGATAATGTATGGGACCATGGATGGTGGGAAGAACCCGAGACCTGGCGGAATGTTTAAGACTTGCCAAATATGCATAATCCAAGACCTAGGGAACTACTAGCCACCGAAAGATCAACGGAACACCCCCCCCTTCGTGTTTGGAGTTGAGCCCGTGTTGTGATTCACAGCAGCCAAAAAGGCGGTGAAGTGGTAACGAGGGGAGGCGTTCTACGATAGATTTTCACCCTAAATTTTCGGAGGCTTCTCACTTGACCTTAAGTAGCTCCATACCTCACCCGAAAACTGACTCCAGAAAAATCAAGATGCTCGCCGATGAATAATCCCGTGGCCCAAGTATAAAGATTGGTCATTTTTCGAAACAAATATTGGCGTTCCGACAATTGTTTTTTAAGCACCCCGTCATTCAGAAACCATTTTAGCGGAAATGTGCTACCTCCATCGTAGAACACGCCAGGGGTCCTTGGCGCAGCCGAGTAGTTCACGGTGAGGTGGTACGAGAATGAGGCACAGATAGGTAGGCACCGCCGTGCATCCGCGGTGGGTGGTGCCCGAGGGAACGGAGGAAGGGACGGCAACAGTAGGAGAAGCAGGAAAAGGGCGATGGCCGAAACTAGGAAGGAGACGGCAGACAGGATAGCAAGGAACGAGGTCGACTAGAGTAGTGAGCGGAACACATGTCTATGCTACTTGTACCGGTAACTGTTGCAGCTAGTTCGGTCGTGTTCTTCCTTTGTTTATATTCGTCGTTTGGCTCTTTGGCTGGACCTGAATTTCTTCTTCATGTACCAGGTGTTGTTTTATATCATTCCTCCTTTTTTATGAACCAAGTATTGGTTTGTGTGCGGATGACGAGTCCGCTTTGTTTGCGTTGTATGGACTGATTCATCCTCTCCGGCGCGGCATGGTTGACGAAAGCAGGAAAGAGACGTCAGACAGGGCAGAAACGTACCAGACCGAGTGATAGGTACCACCTGTCTGTGCTACTCGTTATCACAAACTGCTGCGGCTGCCTAGAGGGTGCTTTTCTTCTGTGCTCCGGTTTGTCTGTTATTTTCCTTCGTTCTTATTCTAGCTCGGCTCAAATGTGGTGGTATCGTTTTGCAGCTTGTTTTGTGTTGTCTGCCACGTCTCCTACTGGGTGCACGAAACGGTTTTGCTTTTGTTTGCTTTTCTTCGCTCTATTCTTTCGATTGTTCTATCATAGAAAATGTATGTCGTGTCCGTCATATCCGGCACGATGACACGTATGTGTGTGTTCTTCAGATCAAACCGCTATTTCTACCCGTATAAATCCAGCACACCTAGTTTCCGTGCCGATTCTTCAATCCTAGAGAAATACAAGCTTTGCGATCACAATACTACGACGCAGGGACACTGCAGCGGTGGCAGGAAGAACCTGTCTATGCGTCTATGCTACTCGTACCGCAAACTGCTGCGGCTTCCTGGAGGGTGCTGGTTTTGTTCTGCTTCGGTTTTCCTGTTGCTCCCTATGGTTCTTAGTCTTTCTCTGCACGTATTGTCTGCTCATCCCTTCGGGGGGGGCAAGACTGTTTTTTCGTTCTTTTTTCTGTTCTTTTCAGGGTACTCGTTGGGAACGTCTTTTTTGTGCGGATACAGGCGGGGCGGCAATGCAATATAGTCGGTAATTTCTCGGCGGTCGACGAATTTTCGTTTTTCGGTGGTGCCGCCTTTGGCGGTTCCCGGTAGTACCAATATATTCCTGTAAATCGCCGGCGGTAAGGCAATGTGGTTATACCGCCTTCGGTGATCCCGGCAGTACCATCATTTGGCGGTAAACCGACGGCGGAAATGCAGTATGACGGTGCCCTTTTCGGCACTACCGGTAACACCAACATATGGTAATATCCGCCGGGGGAAATGCAATATGGCGGCAATGTCCCGGCGGTAACTGTTATTGGATTGTCTGGCGGTAACACAAAGACAAACGCCAACCTTGGCCGTAATGGCGGTGCCTAGCAGCTGCATATCTTTGTGACCCAACAAACGGCAAACCTCTTTTCCGACGATGTGAGATTTTTACGTACGTACGCCTTTCGAATGTTTGGTGGTTTCGTGGTTTCACCCACGACCAATACTGAAGAAAACCGGTATTCAAAACTAGAACCTGTGTCACGATCATGCATCATGTTGAAAATACTCGAGAGTATGAGTGATGAAAGTACAAACTGAACATCCTCATGCAAAGCGAAATACAAGAGAAAAACTGCACGTTGAAACACCAAGAATCACCCGATGCCATCGATAATTAAGCTATAAAAACATTCAAACCTATGTAGAAAAACAACAAACCACAGACCAGCAGGGATGTCCGTCACATGGCCGCTCATGATGGTGTCCACAAGCTAAGGTCAGCCGACTTGCTGGACCTCTCCTCCTGAGCAGCCCGGATTGCCGTGCACTCTTGGCGGCCAGAGATCGTGCCTGCGTGACAGCAGAGTCTAACTCGCGGATCTCGTAAACCAAGTGTCTGTTCAGCCGAATCAATATCATACGCTCAACCTTCCGCACAAGCATGTTGCAAGGCAGGTCGCAACTGAGATGGGCGAGCGCTGCAAAATGGGCTCGGCCTGACAGCTGGTGGCCTCAATATCCAGGTACAGCCGAGCAACATACGCTAGGCATGGCATTCACGCCGGAGGCGTGACCTTGCCAGTCGTCGGGCATACGCTGTCAATGCTCCGCCGATTCCAAACCACCAGAACGTTGAAGTCATTCACGTCGCGCTGTTCCTTCTCCGGCAAGTACGCCAACACCTCTCGCTCGATCAGCACGCGCTCGCTCGTGACGGCATCCTGAACCTCGATCCTAACGCTGCCACGACCACTACTGGCTGCTGCCACATGTGCAGCGCGCCGTTCCTCGAGTCTAAAAGAAGGCGGTTTGTTCTTGAGAGCAGGTTCCGCGGGCTCGACGATGACCACTGGCGCCGGTACAGGTGCAGGTCCGCCGCGACATCAGCGACGACCGCCTTCACCTTCGCTTCGGCGTTGGTCCTGAGGGCCGCAAAGCCGTTTCCGAGTTGTACGGCGTTAAGCGTTTCTGGCCTCGGATCCATCAACGCGCTCAGAGGCATCACCTTCTGCAACGCCTTCTCCACCCCCGCTTCTTCCATCACCTCCAGCAGCACTTCTCGCGCGTCCTGCGCCTCCAGGGTAAGGTCAGTCACTTGGGTCTCTTCCGTGCGGATGACGGTCCGGTGTGGGCGGCATGCCGGTGGCGTTCTGCACCGGGATTGGATGGGAGCCCTCCTTCAGCGTCTACGTCACCTCGTCCATAAGGAAAATCGCCTGACGGACGCGGGTATCCGCGACCCCTTGCATCCGAATGGTGGCCTCGGAGACGTCGCCCAGCAGGCTTCACACCTTGTTGGTGCCGGTCCATTCGTGTGATGTCAGCTTCCGCGGGTTCTGGGGTTGTTGCCTATACTATTCGCTGATGGTCTCCTGCAAGGCCAGAAGACGACCCATCATCTTGATTGACCTGGGGGGTCAACTTTCTTGGGGGGGCATATTCCGCAAGGGGGAAAGTCGTGGGGCGTTGGGGTGGGGGCCGGCGGGGCAGAGGGCGGAGGTGTCGATTATAAATGTTTTCGATGTATTTATGAGTCACCGTAGTATTTTGGTACTTTGGTATTTTTCTATGCGAGCGAGATGACACCGAACGCAAGCAGAGTATTCGGCACAGAAACGTCTCAGGCAAGCGTCGAATTTGAACATAGAAGTTTAGAAACTTCAATTCCAAGAATCACAAAAATCCGGAAAATACAACATACCGTTTGGAACAATCAGCGATCGAAACAAAAAGGAGTATATACAAAAAAGAACATACATATGCCTCGTAACATGAGTGTACATATATAAATACAAACAAATAGTTCGTGCGTACAGCTTCAACCTAAATGAGCACCAGACACAGCACAAACGAGCACCAGCAAATATTCAAGATTCAAGTTGACAAACACAGTAAAAATATTTGAATATTTACAATATGCTAACTTCATTATCTAATAATTACAAACCGCAAATCACCTCTTGTCGTGTAACCTGTTGCGCTCGGAGATACCGTGGAGGTCCTCCTCCAGCGCCTGGATTCCCATCACCTTGTCGTTGTTGCGCCGGAGTGACGGAAGACACCGACGCAAGTTGCCAGCTTCCTTACCAGCTCGGCCATCGCTTTGTTCCTACGCAAATTATACCGCAGTGCCCAGAGCCCACAAGATCGCAGAGTCGACGCGGTGGCAGTTGCACATGATGACCGGGACGCCCAACGCCACACAGGCATTCACGACGTTTCTCCCTCCGTCCACCGTAAACGCGAGCAAGACGTCCTTAGCGCTCCACGGCCTCCCTCATGAAGTCCGCAAAGCAACCTCGCGTGAGCTGCGAATTGCGAGACACGAGACAACCGATGGGGCATGATGAAATCAGGAAATAGGAAATAACAAAGAAAAAGAGAAAGCATTAAAACGGAAAATTGAAAGAGGAAATTTGGGGTTTGTGGGGGGAAGGTTATTGATTCGTTGGCATATTTGAACAGCGGCGATGGGCACAAGGGTCATAGAGTTGACGACGGGCGCACTTGGTTGCACTAGAAAGACAGAGGCTGGAAAGGGTTGAGATTGTGAGAGGGCCATCTACTTACTGTAGTGCTCCCCTCGTGGGTGTGGACGAGCAGGGGTCTGACGTTGGGTAGGAGATCGGCGAGTTGACAGAATAATGAGAAGGGGGCAAGAACGAGTCACCAAGTGCGCACGAAGCAGCAGCAACAGCTGCCGAAGCGTGGAACGAAGGACATCCAGTCGGTGGCGGTGTGGGACGGGAAGATCGATCAGGCAATAGGGGGGCTAGTAGAAGTGCGGACAGTTGCTGTTGTTGCTGTTGGGGTAGTGGTGGCCGCGTGAACGCTGATGCGATGACAGCTGCAGCACCTGCTGCCGTAGACGTGGGCAATACTGCTGTTGATTGATTATTATGCAGCTGCTACTGCGGAGGCGGGGAACGCTCCTGGCCTATATCGGGTATGCTTTGTACATATGCTAGAGTAGGTTAGGTGTGGAAAATATCCCAACATTTACAAATAAAATTCCAGATTCATCAGCAAATGAACAACAACGATACGAAGTATCAGGGACCAGGTATATTTGAATTTCAAAAGAGCTGTTCGAAGCACCAAAACACCAAAACAACAAAACAAGGAACTATTACGCGGGACCGTAGTAAATATAGAGTGATGGAAAAATAAGTAAATATATAGGTTTTTGTGTGTACCGTAGGTCCTATTTGCTTTTTTTTCTTCTCTGTTTTTTTTTATACTCATCACTTTCACTTTCCAGCCTAATTCGTAAGAGGTTTTACCCTCGACAACCTTCTGGACAAGCCGTGGTCACAGGTGTCTTCCCTTCTCCCCCCCGGTACGTGCCTTTATTTTTTTCGCGCATAGGGTTCAGCATTCCTACTGCTCGTCGGTTTTCATCGAATGTAACTAACTCACGCTCTCGCGCTTTCCGCTAATCAATCTATTTTATGCAAGAAAAAGCCCCTACGAGCATGCATGGTCCCCCGTAATAACAAGAATAGACGTCAATAGTACCAGGTACAGAGTATATATATATATAAAAAAAAACACAACACGTACGCAATATTAACGAAAAACACCAATATCCACATGAACAGCCCAAACAATGAAACACCGAAGAAAGTATTCGAGGCAATAATATACCAACTCTACAACAGTCAGCTGGTCAGTAACAGCAGTGAAAAAAAAAAGCGCCTCACCGCTTCCACCACAGGTTTGGATGAAAAGTGATGATAGGCGTGACGCGCTTGCTGATGCTCCTGCCCTGCTGATGGGTGCCCCGCTGTGACAAGAGAAGAAACGAAAAAAGACAGAAACAGATGAAAACAAAAAACCAGGAGGTCGATGACGGCCTTTCTTTGTTGTATTGTGTATTGTAATGTTGAATATTTGGCAACGTGCCAGCAAGTAAATATATATTTATATATATATCCATACCATACCTTATAGAAATAATGTACAAACAATTTCCAATTCCCAATTTCAGCTGACCTCAAATAAAAATTACCAAGTAAAGAAGAAGTACAGGTCAACGTGGTTCGTTTCACCCTGAGAGAAACCGAGAACACGCGAGAAGACAGCGCCGCCCCCCCCCCCCCAACATTTTTTTCATGTTTGTTCATGTTTCGTTTTCATAATATTTAGTTGTTACGCAAATTCCTCACCGACTGGCGCTCGAACGGGCGCTTTCCGTTCCTCCGATCGATGTGCATAGTTCCCTCCTGATCTCCTTCGCCGTGTCGGGATGATCAGTCTAGAGGTGCTTGACCAACGTCCCGTCTCCCTCTCTTCTTGCCGTCTGATGGAGTTCACCTCAGGAGGCGGTTGCAGGTTTTCCGATCACCCTTGACACAGAACGTTCTTCTTGTCGTTGATGGACGGGGTGAATCTGTGCACAAGCTGCAAACACCAAGCTGTCAACTTCCTTTTCTTTTTAGCCATATTAAAGTTCTTCGAGTATGGCTGTCACGCGCCTTTGTCGCGGCTGTCAAGCGCCTTTGCCGCGGCCAGCGTCAACCGAGGTTTCAGCCTCGCGTGGGGGTTGCATCACCGGCTCGTTCGCAACCACCGAATCGCTCTCTCGCACGTCCTCCGAATCGCTCGTATCCACCGAATCCCCCGGCGCAGGAGCCGACAAAGCAGCAGGCCCAGCCTCTTTACTACCAGCGGAAGTACTGCGACTCCCGTCTGAACGTTGCTCATTCTTCTGCTGGACCACACACGCTGGGAAAGAAAGTGTGTGTGGCCTCCATGCACAAAGAGAAAAGAAGTTATGTTGCAAAGGAACAAAGAAAACACAACAAAAGACCAAAAAGGAAAGCTCCAAAAACACGAAAAAAGGCCAAAAGTAGTATGATGGCGAGTTTGAACTCCAGTTCTTCGAAACCAGAGTGTGGTGTACGATATATATATATGTGCTGTCTATTACGGGGGGGCATAGTAAATAGGACCAAATATTGTTAGCAAAACTATGTAAATATGTAGGCTTTTTTGTGTACCGTAGGTCCTATTTTCTATGGTCCCCCGCAATGGCCTGTTGGACCAGCCGTGGTGGTACCGTTTGGGCCGTAATGCCATGTTTTTGGGCTGTAATGCCATGTGGCGGCATGATACTTTATGGCGGCCCCTGTAACACCATAATATGGCGGTAACTGGCTGGCAGCATTGCATTATATACTCGTAAGCGGTAATTATTTGGCGGTGATGCAATAAGGCTGTGGTTTTGTCGGCGGCAATAAGCGGTTTTTCGTTTCCAGCGGTACCGCCTTCGGCGGTTCCAGGTACTACCAAAAATATCCCAGTAATTACCGACGGTACCGGGAACGCCCATCAGGGCGGTAATTTCACGTTGGGAAAATTCACGAAGAGTACGACCCCTGTTCTTTTTGTGTCTTTTGTTTTCCCTCCTGAAAAGAATGTACATGTCCTGCCAGTCATTTCCAGCACGATGAGACATGTCTACTACTCTGCTTCCTGCATATAAACAATGTAGTAACTCTGTGCCGTCGTTTCGTGACCGCAGCGCTTGTATCTGTCTACTTGGCTTACTGCATTCGTAACTATATACCAGGTAGTATCTATGTGGCGTAGTCTACGCCATCTAGTAGTCCACCAGTGATATGTATGTCATGTTGAAACGCCATTATCCAGCACTTTCAATGATTCGGTACTTCATACCATGCCGCTACGGAACACGTCTTGTTGAAATGCCATCATTCAGCGCTTTCAGCGATTCGGACTATAGTGGATTTCTCAAGTAGTTTTCAAGTTGATCTTGATATTGGAGGGTAAACACCCAACCGACGAATACAAGTGCACCAAAGCGTGCAGGAATTTTATGTTGAGATTCATGCTCGCTACGATTTACGTTTTATTTCTTTCCCATCCCGTTCACGACGCGAATTTGCTGTGCACTACTTTGTCAAGCTCCCTCCCTGAGTAACTCATATCCCGGGTCACATTGCGGCACTATTCTCTCCCTTTCCCGCTACCGTGCGTGCTTTCGTTTCAAACGCAAGCAATGCTCGGCATTCCCTTAAAGTTTTCTTCCCTTTCGTCCACTTGCATCGAACTGCTGTTGTGCATACATCATACTTCACACGAAGTAGTTTTATCAAAGTTTGTGTGTTTTCACAATAAACCGTTATTTCTACCCGCCAACATCCAGCGTCCGTGCCGATTCTTCAATCCTACAGAGATAGATCTTCTGTGGTCACAAAACTACGCCACAGAGAGATACTACATTGGTATGCGGTCAGCAGAGTAGACAACGCAATGCCATGTCATCATACTGGATACGACAGGCACGACATACATACACATTCTACAAACTAGATGTGAAAAAAAAAACACAAAGAAAGCTAAGAAACCAATCGAAAAGAAAAAGGAAAAGGAAAAATAAAGAAAAAAGTGCGCAGCGCTTGCTGCGGTTCGGTATCTGCGATATATCATGCGATACTACAAAATACGATATATCGAGATATCCCGGGAATATTCTCGATATCGATATGGATATATCCCGATAATATCGCATGATACATAGATGAAGATGCGGATCACTATACCATGGTATAGTCAGAGTGACGACTTGCGGACGTGCAGTGTTGTTTTTGTTGTTTTCTTCACATTTAACCGTTCTTTCTACCTGTCGGCATCCAGCACAACCATTTTTGTTTCTCTAGGTCATGGAATGGGTATGTCGTGCCTGTCGTACGCAGTATGATGCAATGGCATTGCATTGCATACGTGGCAACGTAGTATCTCTGTGGCGTAGCTTTGTGACCACAGAACTTGTATCTCTCTAGGATTGAAGAATCGGCACGGACAATGGTTGTGCTGGATGTCGACGCGTCGAAAGAACGGTTTAATGTGAAGAAAACAACAACAACAACAACAACAACAACCAGTGTCCGTGCCGAGTCTTCAATCCTAGAGAGATACAAGTTCTGTGGTCACAAAGCTACGCCACAGTCGTCGTCGCGTATGCTCCAACTGATTGTACCAAAGACGTTGGACTGAAACGTAGCTTCTGGCAGAAGCTGGAGGACTTGGTGGAAAAGATCCCGACGAAAGAGTGTCTGTTTGTACTGATGGATGCCAACGCGCGAACTGGACAGAGGATGGAAGGGTGTGGTGATGATGGAAATAGAGTGCTTGGAGCATATGGGCGTGATGTTCGTAATGATAATGGCAGACGACTCCTGTCGTTCGCCACCAATTGCAAGTTAGCTCTCACCAACACGTTTTTCAGCACGCGCAAGGGTGGGATTTCGCATACACACAACGGCACCAGCCCGAGTGACCGTAAGCGGATCGACTACATCCTAACCCGTCAAGCCCATCGACCTAGAGTACAAGATGTTAAAGTCGTCCCACAGCCTCCTGCCCCAGCTAAGGCTGACTCAGACCACAACATCTTGTATGTCAAAGTCCGACTCAGTGGTCACTTTACGTCCAACAGACGAATACGTAGACCGACAAAACGCCGAGAGTTCGACAGGCAGCTTTTTATGTCCGATGGAAAGTATCGTGAACGAGTAGTCGCGAGGGTCATCTCCACTCTCAACCAGCCTAACCAGCCCCGTAATACGTCTGGCATGGTTAAGTTTGTCACTGCGGCTATTATTGATGCAGTCGAAAAAGAGGTACCACCCCCTCCACGTCGCCACCGCAGACATGGATGGTGTGAGTCTGCCGAAACCGTGACCGCATTCATATTAGCATGGACAGCGAGGGAGGATGCACGGCAATTCTTGCGTGCCCACCCCCAGGATAGAACCGCGTGGAAGACACTGAGATCTGCGTGTGCGAAGCTGCAGAAGGTGATTGCCGCAGGACTGCATGCGTACTTCGAAGCGTACCTCGCTGAAACCGAACGACTACTAGCGAACAACGACCAGAGAGGCTTTTACAAGCACCTTAAGAGTACGGTAGGAGTGGAAGGGACTAAAGCGAGAAGCGAACAGTTCATTAGGGACGAGGATGGCACGCTGTTGCGGGATAAGGTGCGAATTCGTGAACGGTGGGGGAGGTTTTACCACAAACGTTTGAACACGAAATCGCTTAAACTCGATTCCACGATCATCGACCTCTTGCCACCACGACCGCTTAAACTGTCGCTCGGAGATGAACCATCCATGGACGAGATGACGGAAGCACTTAAGGGGATGTCAAACTGGAAAGCTGTCGGGCCAGATGGTCTCCCGGCCGAACTCCTGAAAATCGACCACCCCGCATTCGCCCAGTGCTTTCACAACATCCTTGTCAATGTTTGGGTAACAGGAGAAGTCCCCCAGCAATGGAAAGACGCGATCATCAAGGTCCTTCACAAAAAGAAGGACCGAACTGATTGCAACAACTACAGAGGGATTTCGCTGGTTGCCCACGCAGGCAAAGTCCTGTTGAAAATCGTCGCGTCGCGACTCAGCAACTACTGCGAGATCGAGGAATTACTCCCGGAGGAACAGCGCGGCTTCCGCCCCGCACGATCAACGATTGATATGTTGTTCGTCGTGCGCCGGTTGCAAGAGCTTGGAAGACAGAGGAAAATCCCCCTGTGCTTGTGCTTCATCGATCTGCAGAAAGCTTACGACTCTGTCGACCGAGAGCTGTTATGGGAAGTACTCACACGTTTTGGCGTACCAACCAAGATGCTGAGAATTATCCGTAATTTCCACGATGGCATGCGGGCTCGCGTGCGTACGGATGACGGCGAGCACTCGGAATGGTTTGATGTCACGCAGGGGCTGCGGCAAGGCTGTGCGCTGTCACCGTTACTGTTCAACGTATTTTTCGCTGCTGCGTTGCACGTCGTACTAGTACGCTTTAGCCATGACGAAGCCATCGTAAGGGATTTGGTCCAACTTAGTGATGCTGGAGTAGTCGGGACGGAGGAGCAGGAGCCGTTGGCGTACGTGCGAAGGGCTGTATGGGGCATGTTGTACGCCGATGACGCAGGGATTGTCTCGAAGTCGGCTGAAGGGCTCGCGAAAATGATGACAGTCATCGTGACTGTCTTCGAAGCAGCAGGCCTTACGGTGTCGGAAAAGAAGACAGAGACTATGCTTCTACAAACGCCAGACCAGAAACCCCTCGCACCACCGCTCGCTATCGAAGCAGCAGGCCAGAGGTATAAGCAGACGGCCCAGTTCTTGTACCTAGGCGGCGTTATCCACGAAAATGCTGACCTCTCGCTCGAAATCGACCGACGGATCCGTCTCATGCGAGCATGCCTCAAACGGTTCGGCCCGGAGCTGTATGATAGGACGACCGCCCCCCTTAGCCTGAAAGTCCGAATGCTGAAGGCCGAGGTGATTGAGACCCTGCTGTACGGGTGTGTGACGTGGACCCTCAGAGCGGAACACTTTGCCAAGCTTCGAACGGCTCACCACCAAGTCCTGTTGCGAGTCATTGGCTTCCAACGCCGACTTCGTACTGACCATGCCACCCTCTCGTGCGCGAAGGCCCTCAAGATGACACGTTGCGAGAGCATCGAAACGACCATCCGCAAACGGCGTCTCTTCTTCGCGAGGGGGGTGGCACGGCAAAGCAAGGATCGATTACCCAGCCGGGTGATGTTCGGGACGATTGCTCGTGGGGAGAACCCGAGACCTGGCGGACAGGTTAAGACTTGGCATAGATGCGTAGTCGAAGACCTTAGGGAGTTCCGAGCCACCGAAGGGTCAACGGAACTTGCCCTCTTGAAGAACCAAGGGAAAATAACAGGCAAACCAAACAAAGCACAAGGCATGCTCCAGGTAGCGGCAGCAGTTTAAGGTACGAGTAGCACAACCAGGGTCTCCCTGCTGGCCCGCCTGGTACCTTGCTACCCTGTCTGCCACCTTCGTCCGGTGTTCGTCAACTATGCCCGGCCCCTCGGCGTGACCTCTTGCAATAAGACCGTAAAAAAAAAAAAAACGCTCTGGGGGGGAAGCGATTTCTAGGTAAGAAAAGCCGAATAGTTTTTTAGATGAAACAGGATGAATCATTGTTATTGCCCTCGATGAAATGCACTCGAGCGCTGTTCTCAGTTTGCTCGTCTCTTTTTTGGTGAAGTCGCAGGTTTGGAGATGTTGAGAGTGACGGGAGAGGCCAGTCGGGACCAGCACAGACGGAACCCCAGAGTGCTGTGTTTGGTTTAGGCAGAGCGTCTACTTGTTGACTATCGGCACCACTTGTTATAGTACTCGGCAGGGACATATATCCAGCAGCAGCACACGAAGACGGAACGAGCACCCGCACCAGTACCACAGCAATGGGATCGATATCATTGAGGTGTAATGGGGTTGCAGGGCAAAATACAAGACTGTTGGCCAATAAAAAACGAAACATGATCGGGGAGAGATCTCCAACAATCAGTCAGAAAGCTGACCACGCTCTCTTAGGATATTTAAATTGAAATTCAGGTCTATTTATTTGCTGCTGCTGCTGTGCCGCTGCTGTAGTCTACGAGTACGTATCCACCGAGCGGTGCGCGACGAGTGCGCTTCTCCTGGTCTCTAGGCCCAAACCCGCGCCAGCCGACTGTAGTCTGGACACGGAGAGATGCACCGCCCGCTGACCGCGCGTCGGGCGCGAAGCAACGACGCTATACAGTTGTGTCACCATCCTACTCATCGGTCGTTCTGCTGCTGTTTGTTGCCGTGGACAACATCTTGAATTCAGAGAGCTTGCCATTTTTCCAGGGTTCTACACTATTTGACCTTGTCGTGGGCATGCCGTGGCATTGCCATGGTACCGACCATGGCACACCATGGCATCACCACGGCATCCCATGGCGTGGCATAGGATTCCATGGTAATCCCATGGCGTGGCATAGGATTCCATGGTACGCCGTGGGGGTTGCCGTGGCATGCCATGGGTAGTACCATGGCAACCCCCGCGGCTACCGCCACGGCCCTTCATGGCAACCCCACGGCATGTCATGGCAACCCCCACGGCACCCCAATGCCCACGGCACCTAGGTTAGGGTTGAGGTTGGGGTTAGGGTTAGGGTTAGGGTTAGGGTCCCATGGCATGCCGTGGAGGTCCGTGGAGGGTTCCGTGGTATGCCGTGGAAGATGCCGTCGAAGATTTTGCCGCAGGTGGTGCCACGGCATGCCACGGCATGTCGAAAAAAAAGGCACTCAGATTTACAAACTGAGAATACCCAGTTTCCTCCGTTTTGTTTTTTTGGGAAATAGGGCGGGCATGTGGCATGCCAAAGCCCAGCAGTACGGAGGTATGTACATTATTGCCTTTTTTATCGACATGCCGTGGCTTTCCTTGTTGCTGCGGTCAGACAGACAGACAGACAGACCGTCAGTCAGACAGATAGACAGACAAGATTGCAATTGCCGCAGCTGAGACTCAGATTTACAAACTGAGAATACCCAGTTTCCTCCGTTTTGTTTTTTTGGGAAATGGGGCGGGCATGTGGCATGCCAAAGCCCAGCAGTACGAGGCTCTGGTCTACGGCAGAGCTCTTGACCAACACTGCGAGGGAATCACGGCGGCATCCCCGCCTGCTTCTGCAGTTTACTAGCATGCTAAGACGATGTCCTCGTGGCGTTGTTTGATTTGTTGTTTGCTGTGTTCCAAGTATTACTGCTGTGCTGCTGCTGTATGTAGTAGAAGCTCAGCCCGGCTTTGTGCCCGTACCTTTATTTTTGGTATATACTATACTCCCAAGAGAACTGGCTGGTGTACAGCAGCAGTATATTTTTTGTTGTTCACTCGATGCTCGTTCTCGCTACGCTCGCAGTATCGCATTCACCAACGAGCTTGCCGGGTCTCGATTCGGCGGCGTGCGACTGGTGAAGCGTCGATGCGCACAAAGATCGCCGGTGGCAGCGCGAAGTGCGTCGGCGGAGTCGCTGTTGTTGAGTGCGACCTTCCAAGATGGTGATAGAGGATGTGGCTGCACAAGGATGTGTTGTGTCTTCTTCATGTCTGCTTGGATTTTTCGTGCGTGTTCGCCGTCTATTTCTGCTCCTGCAAGCCTGTGTGACAGGTCATCATCCCTACATGCATTCCGGTTAGCGATAGTGCCTGCTGTTTCCAGCCGCGGAACACTACAACAAGCTGATGAGCGATGTTGCGTCGGCGACCTCGTGCTACTACTACACTACTGCACTGCTGTAGTAGTAGACATGATGTGCTCGTGGCGCGCGACCTGGTGCGAGTTGTTGAAAGGTGCTGCTGCTGTTGTATTGGAAAATTAAGTTTAGGTCATCCTTGTTATTTTTTCCAACTTTCTGCTCCACACCACCCGACTCCTTCAATAAGGCTTATCAATCGGAGAGAAAGAAAGAGAAAGAAACTAAAATGAAAAAACACATACGAAGAGTCAGCGCAAAAGGAGAAAATAAAATGAAAACGTTGCCACGTATGCAATGCAATGCCACGTCATCATACTGCATACGACAGGCACGACACACACATTCCATGACCTAGAGAAAAGAAAAAAACACATACGAAGGGTCAGCGCAAAAGAAGAAAATAAAATGAAAACGTTGCCACGTATGCAATGCAATGCCACGTCATCATACTGCATACGACAGGCAAGACACACACATTCCATTACCTAGAGAAAAGGAACGAAACAAAGAGAAAAACAAACACAAAAACAAAAACGAAGACAAAATTCGAAAGACAAAAAGAAACAAGAAAGAAATATAAGAAACAAACCATCTTGCCCCCCCCGCAGGGGATCTGGCAGAGACTTGTGAAAAGAACGAGCTGGAAAAAAGGAAAAAAAACAAGAAAAACACCACTATTAATAGTCGTCGTCAACAGAGTAAGACGAAGATCCAAGGGAAAATAACAGGCAAACCAACGCACAAAGCATCTCCTCCAGGTAGCGGCAGCAGTTTATGGTACGAGCACAGCCAGGGTCTCCCTGCTAGTCCGCCTGGTACCTTGCTACCCTGTCTGCCGCCTCCGTCCAGTGTTCCTCAACTACGCCCGGCCCCTCGGCGTCAGACAATACGAAACAAGCAAAGCAGGCTGGTCATCCACCCACGAGACACGACTCCTTCAATAAGGCCTATCAATCGGAGAACAGAGAAAGGAAGAGAAAGAAATAAAAAACAAAAATCAACACAGGGTCAGCGCAAAAAGAAGAAAGTAAAATGAAATACAAATAAACAAAAACAAGAGGAAGACAAAGAAAGGAAGACCACGTTCGAACCAGCTGCACCAGTTGGTGGCACGAGCAGTATAGGCATGTTCTACTTCCTAGTCTGCCCGGTACCTTGCCACCCTATCTGCCACCTCCTTCCTACTTTCGTCCACTGCAGTTTTCCTTCTACTCCTTCTCCTCGCCCCCCCCCCTTAATATATATATATGTACCAGGTATACGTATATTTGTCAAATTTTCGTACTTTTGCCAACTTTCTCTTCGCACGAGCACTTTTAGGCAAAACAGGACACGGGAAGCCCTGCCGGACACATTGGTCTCTAGGTCTCGGCGCGATCCGTGCACTCTGAAGCGTGTGGCAGGCGTTTAATTTTTTTTTCCGACGGGAGTGGATAAGACGATTTCCCTGGTTTCAGTCAAGAGGCCTTATTTTGTACGTACGTATCGGTACATTGTCATGCTCTCTGTTTTCTCCCCCCGGCTCTCATGAGATTTGAGCACACAACTGACAGGCATATACCAGGTACACAACACACAACAAACAACATGCACATATCCCATCGTTCCAACGCTGCCGCCCACACGCCGTGCGTGTTCGACACACCCATATGCGCAGTGTTGCTGTGGTTGGTTGTGTCTGTCGGAGCCTGTCGTCCGCATTCCATCTTCTGCCATATATTTTTTTATCCGCATGTACCGAGCATATGGACGTATAAAAATTATCCCATATGGCATACACTTTTTTGGGGTTGTTGCACGGAGCACGGGCCACTACCTAGAGAACAATACCCACAGCAGTGCACAGAGCGCGCTTACCTCCAGCTTCCTACAGCACCACAACCAACCCTGCTGCAGCAGTGGGCACACCTTGCGCGTATGGATGATCGTACTGCGGCTCATTCGTACAGCAGCCTTCGTACAACATATACTTACAGCAGTACTGTACTGATACAGCAGTAGTTCTGATTGCAGTGTGTCCTATATTTGCTGACTTATAGATCCTAGAGCCAGTAGCTGAAAGGGGATCAGTACACGTACGTTCTTCGCGTTGCATTTTACGCCGGCTAATGTGGGAACGGGGGAAACTCTGGCTAAATTGACACACGACACGAGAAAATTGGAACGTGGAGGTGTGGTGAAATTTTTACCAATCCGTCGGAGGATAAAAAAAAACAAAAAAACTATGCTCTATCTATAATGGTTGAGTGGATACCCGCGGTCATGTTATTTCAGTTTGAACATATAGATTTCATTCTGTGTGGACCGTCTTCTTCTGTATTTTCAGCTCGGAAGCGTTGTTCTTCACTCCATGATGAGTGAGCTGTTGTTGTTGTTGTTGTTGTTGTTGTCTCCACATTAAATCGTCCTTTCTACCCAGCTTCATCAGTACACCCAGTGTCCGTCCTGATTCCTTATCCTAGAGAGATACCGATTCCGTGGTCACAGACTGTGAGACAGAGGAAAACCAAAAATAAAAATAATCGCAAATTCAAGTGTCAAGCAAGTGAAATATCAGCGTACCGGGTACGAGAACACATCACAAGCAGGACCGAAAAATAAGAGCTAAAATACAATTAATAAAAATAAAAATGAAACGAAATGAAAAAAAGAATACAAATGACGCAAGGACTTCAGAAAGGCTGCCAGACGGACAGCGTACGTACCTCAGGAAGGACAGATATCTGCTGCGCGGACGAAGCGTCACGAAAGAGAGGGAGCTACAGGCAACAGTCTATAAGAGCTAGTCGAACCGATACCTAGCCACCCGATCTATCATTTCGTTTCTGTATTCGTCGACAGCTGTATCAGTACGGCTGCCCTTCCCCCCTCCCCCCCTCACGCTGTTGCCGTTCTTGGCGTCCTCAGCTGCTGTGGCGTAGAGAGCTATTACGGGGGTCCATAGTTAATGGGACCAAATTTTGTTCTTAAAAATACGTAAATATATAGGTTTTTATGTACATCATAGGTCCTATTAACTATGGACCATAATAATGTGAGAACAACAACAACAACGACGACCGGCACGACATACAAATCGAAATAAGAAGCAAACGACAAAAAAATCAGAAAAATGTGCCGCGCCCACCAGAAGATATGGCAGACAATCAGTATGTGTTGCTAATCGCGCCAAGGAAGGTCCGTACCATCAATCAATGCGATTGATTGAGTGATCGGCGTTTTGGTGTTTTGATCGCGACTAATCGTCGATTAACCCTTTTAGGACCGCAGTCCCGTTTTGGGGACAAATGACTTGGAATTAGATTGGTTTGTCCCGAAATCGGGACTGCGGTACTAAACATTCAAGATAATGAAAGTTTCAAACTTTTCTATTTCGTACTGGAAGTAGAGGTCAATATATACGTTCCGAGTTGTCAGGGCAGAGGAAAAAAAGCACGGTGGATTTCGAAAGTAACCCAACATATATATAATATAGAGAGCAGTAGTCCAGCAAGTGCTCAGCACCAAGCACGGAGCCACAGAAGTGCAAGCTTAAGCCATAAACCATCATTGCTTGTGACAGGTAGGTGCACGCACAGGAAACAACGAAACCGATGATAATCGGGTGTCCGAAACCCACGTCCAGCCACGATCCTACACCCAGACTCGTTGGTGCTGTATCTCTCTTGAATATCGCGATTGATCGGCATAGGCGATACAATTTTCCATATACGATGAATCGCGATAAAAAACAATAACGCTTATAATTGCGGTGGTAATCGTACTGCTGTACCTTTCTTGGCGTGTGATTTACAACTCTGGTCTTGCTTGCTTGCTTGCCGGCACGACGCAAAGTGGCCAGAGAAGCGAACCGTCATGTAGCGTTGTGGTCTGATTCTGCCTTCGCTGATGACGGCTGAGGGATGACTTTAACATCTAGGTTTAGTCGTCTTTTTGTTTCTTGATCGCGATTTGAATCATCGGTAAAAACCATGATCACACGTCGCGTCAGACTCTTTCTTCGCTGTTGACGGCTGAGGGGCGACGTACATGAATAATCGCGATCGCGGGTCAAATTGTAACCATCATGTTCACCCGAAATCGCGATGTCATCACGATTAAATCGTGATCGCGAATCGCGACTTACAATACTGGTGAGTTAGTTAGTTAGGCGATTAGGATGTAGTCAATGAGGGATTCTACGATAGATACAGGCATCAATCACACTGGGGGGAAAAATCGTTTCTGAGCCACCACGGCGTCCGTTTCGGGCGCCTCATATTTCGGACCTTGGATGGCGCGCGTGTAGCTTGTGCTCTTCATTGTCCAGAGGGTACAAAGCGAACGTACACGTACGAGATGCGTGTATCGTCAGTCGTATCCATATATCCGTTCCGTTGGACATGGGAGCCTCAGAAAAAGCAGGGTGAACCTCTATTATCGTGAAACGCCTTCAATCCGCCTTTTTATATGATCATTCGGGTACATGCTGCTTACGATCACTCGGGCCTGTATCGTTGTGGGTATGTATGTGATATTCCACCCGTTTGTTCAAAGAAGGGTTGGTGAGAGCTACCTTGCATTGGTTGCGAACGAAAGAAGCCATGCATGTGCCAGTCTGTGTCATCGTTGATAATGTCGCTATCAACTGCTGCACCTTACGAGTCTACCCAGTTCGTGCATTCGCATCCATCAGTACAACCAAGGATATTTCGTTGGGAGGTTAGGCGCAATTCGACTCGAGTCGGCGAGGGGAGAAAGGGCCGACACATCCTCTCGCGACAAAAAATGCTAGGTAGAAACCGAAGTGGGGCGGGGGGGGAGGCGATGATGCCATGAGACGCGTACTTGAGTGACGACTGGGTGGTAGAGAGAAAGGAGGGGCGAGCCAAATAAACGTCATGGAAAGAACGAAGAAGATTTAACCGCTTCATACTGCTGTACCTGCTGCCTGTTACACACGTTTGGGCTCGTTGCCGCAATCTAACCTCTCATTTTCGTCCCGAAAAGCAGTGAAGTACATTCCGGGTCATAACGCAATCTAATCAATGCGCACTCTTGCGTAACATTCGAAAACAAAACACCGTGGTGATAACGTCTCACATGCAGGTGTCTACTGCCCACGAGGGGTGTCGAGAACGGAGTACACTTGAACCTCTCGTGCGCACGCCAGCAGCTGCTAGCAGTAGTAGAAGTAGTATCTACAGTAGTATCCCAGTCCAGCAACCTCTTGCACTGTACTCGCGGAGGCAGAACTTGGTATTTTAACGAGGCAACCGTCACAGACTAAACGTGGACCCTAAAGAAGTCAAGATCAGGGTGTGAAGTAAGAATGTACAGGAGATGCGAGTATTTGTTGGACACTGGTTAGGTTGAACATGAGCTCCATGTTGTCAGCAGGAAAACGAAACTGCAAACAATATGTTGGTGACGTTGCCCCCCTATTATAGGGTGAACAGAGGGTTTCGGCGGCACTTTGCTTTCAATTATATCGTGATCGCGGGATATTTTCCGCGATCTCGACTAAATGTTATATATCGCGGTTTTATCGTGATCGTACACAACATTCACAGCATTGCTCAAGGCGCCTAATATGCCGACCGTTCGATAAGCAGGCGTATGGATCCAACGGAAAGTGTCGTGATAGGTGTTGGATATCGTACCGGAACTTTCGAAATCTCGTTCGATAAAAAAAAAAAAGGCGAACGGAGAAAAGTTCGGTATTTCGATTCTAGTTTCGATAATTCGATAAACGACAAAGGTACTAAATTATAACGATAAATGGCCGAACACCTCCCAGGGAGATAGGGGACACTCTGTTATGAGGCTGAGATTGGGTAGGCAATTGGTCAACCTTTTAACTTTGGCCCAACGGACTAAGACCTTAACAAATGGCGACGACGGCAGAACATGGGTCGATGTTCGTGAGTTCGAATCTCACGTCCACCATGAAATCGCTTTTAAGTGAATTTCCTATTGTCAAGAATCTGAAAAAATACTTCTGGATCCCCAGAAATTGGAACCGCGTGTGGTGTCACGCGTCGACCCGTATATCCGGTCCGTTCCAGGGGGGGAGAGTGTTAGTTAGATTGGGTAGGCGATTGGTTAACCTTTTACCTTTAGCCCAACGGACTAACACCTTAACAACACGGCAACAAACAGCACTATACCCTGGTACAGTAGTACGCGACATGTGTTAAGAAACTGGTAGTTAGGAAACTCAGACTGAGATGTTTAGAAAATTGAGAAATTACAGGTATGAAATCGTGCTGAACTCGAGGAGGAAATAAGAAATCTGCCAGAATTTACTCCAGCCCCCCTACGAATAAAAACCTGCCAGAATTTACTCCAGCCCAGACGAATAAGAATCTGTCCAAACACCCTCAAGCCCGTATCAGGCTCCCAGCCAAACTGTCTCTCCTCCAAACTGACGTAAAAAAAAAAAAGGAAACGCCAAGTGCGAGCCCTCACACCCTTCTGAAAGCATGAAAATACGAAGTATGCAACACCATGTTTTCCCCGGCACCACCGGAGCCGCCGGCTGCACGCGCTGTGAGTCGCACAGCAGTATTGCCGTGACTTGTATAGATAATTGTACAACATTGTGGTGGTCGATTCGCGGTGGTGAGGATCCGCTGCGATGAATCTATCCCATGACGCTTTGCGGGACCTGACAATCCTATCGCCGAGTTACAATCTGAAGGTGAGATTCTTGATCAACACTTCCTGTTCCTCAAGGAACATGTGATCAAGGATGGTGGCCTTGCTGGTGCCCCTAGCTTGGACGGGCTTCGCATGTCATTGACGCTGAGGCGCATTGGTGGTATATATGAAAAAGAACACGCCGTGGACATCGTCGACAAGCGTCCCAACTATAGGTTCAGCCTGTTCGAGAAGACAGGGAGCCTCGTGACGGCGGACGGAACAGGTCACGAGCGAATCAACCTCGAGGGGTTGACGGAGCCTTTGACGTTCATGCAAAATGGGAGCGAGAACGAAGCGGGAAGGGGCGGGGCTGGGGGCGGTGGGCGGGTGAGGGTAGCGGGGAGGAAGATCAAGGGCGGGGAGCTGGTTGTGGAAGGGTTGGAGCAGTGAGGGGGGGGCAAAAGGAAGAAACGGAGCACGACCAGGACGAGGGGAGCGAGAACGACGACAGCGAGAACAAAGAACAGCGAGAACGAGGACAGCGAGGACGAGGATGGCGAGGACAGTCAAGAGGTAGACCAAGACAGCGATGAGGAAGATGAGGACATTCCAGAAGGTACCAGTTAAATAAGATTATTTTATTGTACCTGTTGTGTTGTTGCTTCTAGTCTCGTCTGCTGTTTTGTGGTTGCTTGCCTGCGAATTGTATATTATTGGTGTGGTTAGATACCACAAGTTTTTCGTGGGAGGCTGAAAATATGTTTCTTGAATAATATGTTTCTCTTCTCAAGAACTTGCAGAGGTGTTCTTGTGAACTACGTAAAATACGACCCCGTTTTTCCTGTTTGTCGCTACGAACTACGCTATCGTCGTCTGGATTTTAGGTGGTGCTGACGATGAGAGGGACCCTCTGACTCGGCTAGACGAAGAAGCCGACATGTCACCGGAAGATGATGTGGTGGGGATGGCGGTTCCAGACGGGGTTTGCCTCCAAGAGTCGAGACCGGCTGCTCTAGACAGTTCTTCAGTCAAACGTGGAGTGTCGGTGAGACTGGGCATGGGGTGGTTTGGTGACCGGATCACTCGCGAGAGTCAGGAGCGGACGAAACATGGCGACTACCGCGGGCAACTCGCAGAAAACCAAAGCGCGCGTAGTATGAAACTACCGTTAGATGCATACAGCACGGAAACAAACGCGGTGGTGGGTGCCTGGGTTTTGCTGGAGCCAAGTGACGAAGAGCAGACGGAGGGTACAGTCGGAGGGGGCAGGCAGAAGAGGCGGATCGGAGTTACAGAAGCAGGAGTAGAAAGACCGGCGGTCAGCAGCAGGGGAAGGACCTTAACGCCCAAGGTGTGTAACGTAGATCGTGTCGGTTGAGCGGCTGTTCTGGCTACAAGCCTGTACAGGGAAAATAGAGTCGATGAAGGCGGACAACGTAAACGATGTCACCTGCAGTCATGAACAGCATACGGAAGTACATACTGCTGTAACCATGAAATAAGTGTCCTGTAAATTGTGAATATGGATTCGATGTGGTAGACGCGTGTCTTGCCAACCGCCCAAGAATGAAAATGCCGCTTTGCGCGCCTTTGCAAAATGGGAAACTGATTATTAAGAAACTCGAGTTTTGCACCACTTCAGACAATACGAAACTTGGTTTAAGAAATTCTGCTGAAATCTCCTGAGCTAAAATAAAGATTGAGACTGAGCCAAAAAAAGGGTTTCTTAACACCTGTCGCGTACTGTATATGAGTATAATATCAGGTCGGGCGCATATAACACCGTAAAATTACTTGGTTGAGATATTCAATACCATCAACCAGGTGTATGTACGTGGTACGCTTGCAGCAGCACTACAGCAGTGTGCTAAAAGAAAACTAATACTAAGAAAGGAAGGCTAAGATTAACAGGAAACTATGATATTCGGGAGTCGTTTTGCTGGAAATAGCGGATAACGCGCCCCTTTTTCTCGAGTAAGAAACTAAACCTGGGCAAGGTTTTTTGCTTCCTATTGTGTCTCATGCGTATTTTGTGCGTTGATTCTGGTAAACTACTCCTCCTCCTGGTGTTTTATTTACCGGCATATGTGCATTTTTTGTTGTATATGCATACAACGCGATAAACAGCTGAGCTATACCTACTAATAGTATCTACATACTAGGTACGTAGTATCTGAGCTATACCTCGTATATGCATACCAGGTACGTAGTATTACGGGGGACAATAGTAAATAGGACCAAATATTGTTAGTAAAAAAAGTAAATATATAGGTCCTATGTACTATGGTCCTCCGTAATAGTACAGGGTGGCTATTTAGAAAACGAGCAATGAAAATGGCAAGCCAAATATTATCAAGAAAAAAGGAAATTCGGGATTGGTTACTATCACGGGGGTCGATAACAGAAAGGACCTACGGTACTCACAAAAACCTGTATATTTCGCTGTTTTTACGAACAATATTTGGTCCTATTTACTATTGTTCCCCGTAGTAGATGCTGGAAAGAGTATATAACTCACCCATCCTCATTGAAGAACTCCATCCTGGGCCAACTTTCCTTTTTGTTATCGAGGGTGTACACTTCGGATACCAACGCAATATAACGATATTACGATGACTGGATAGCGGTGTCATCATATGTATGTGTAACAAGGTACACGGTGTAGAGTAGAGAGGGAATAAGGCTACAGACGAGGCAGGACGGGGTGGGAAGACTGTGCTAGGTGCGACATTAAGCAATACTGGGCAGCTGCACCGCACCTTCGGTGCGTTGCGGGTGAAACCCGGCCAGTATTTAGAACAGCGAACTGTCGTCCGACCTGTTTTATTGATATGCGGGGAGAGAACGTGGCCCCTGCTGATCAGGGCGGTAGGTGCAGGGGGTGACGGGAATTACAGGAGGGTTAAGAAAGGGCGGGTGGAAGTGATTGCAGTATTCTATGATTGGTCGTTTCTGAGGTCATGGGCTTATGGATTCCCTTCTGTATGTGGATGGTGTGATTGGAATAAGCAATATACTCTAGTCAGATGGCAAATAAAAATAATAAGACATATATAACAACGCACCGGCGCCAAATACCAAGGCATAAAACGGCAGCACCGACGTTTCATACCAGGACCACCGCAGCTGAAGAAGCAGTATGAGCGTGTTTTTTAGTACGTTAGTAGCGGTGTCTTACCCGTCTCGCCCGCTATAGGACCTGTGGAGGGAGCGCAAAGACATTCTGGTAAGTTGGTGAGAGGCACAGGGATGTCGATGCTGGATAGGGCACGCTGCTTGTAGTTCACGATATTGTTATCACTGCTAACAATTGGCACCCGAAAACAACGCACGCACACACAATGTACATGATGACCTTTTGAGGACTTTGACCTCCGACCTGTTTGTTGTGAAAAACAAAACACCCACGGCGGCCGTGTCGCCTGGAGTACACGAAAAAATTCAAACACGTGATGGGGTTGAAGCAGGAAAAGGCGTGGTACTACTGATACTGCTGTTGTGTCGTCTTTTTCATTTCTTCCCGTAAACATCCAGCACAACAACGAGTGTCTGTGCCGATTGTTCAATCCTAAAAAGAGTCACAGGCTAAGGCCACTTGTTAATATGCAGTCGGATTTGGAGCCAGTTGAAAAATCTCTTTCGGCACGTTCGCATGAGCTTTTGCCTCAGAATGTGTTGGAGTTCCCTCCAAGATATATCAGGGGGTGTTTCTCGCTTCTCGAGGGACCCGGTTGCAAGAAATCACCGTCCGCACTTCTCCGGTCCAACTGAGGTGAATACGATTGCGATCCGATTGGGCGTTTGGATCGTGTATTTTGACCGAGTTGAATCGAAAAAGCGAGGTCGGCAATTTCATGTATGTGAGTGCCTGGTACACTCTGGACAATGGACACAACAATAGTATATTGCTTCGACAATAGACGAGGGGGGTAATCTATCGATGCATTTTGTCTACGACAAGATATTGTGGAAGGTAGCTTTCGATAGATAGTGTCGGCGACAATAGATTGTGGAAGGTATCTTTCGATAGATATTATTGGCGACAATAGACTGGTGATATTGTTTATCGATAGACATTGTCTAACACAATAGGTGGTGAACTTTGTCTATCGATGGCCATTGCAGGCCACAATAGAATGCGCCAGATGTCGATCGATGGCCATTGCCGGCCACGATAGATTGTGCGAGATGTCTGCCGATAGCCGTTGGTGACCACAATAGATTGTGCGAGAGGTCTATCGACGGCCATTGCCGACAACATAAGATTGTGCGATATGTCTATCGATGGTCATTGCCGGCCATAATAGCAATGGCCATAATAGATTGTACAAGCTATCCATCAATAGCCATCTCGAGGATACGTTGCACTCGTCCCACGATATACGAGGTATGTCATGTTCTGTATGTATGTATGTGGCAATGTGAACCGACGTCATCATGTTGTGGACACCATACGCTCTCACACTCATTTGAGGAAGACATTATATATAGATGTCGATATTAATAGAAACTCGCGCACCAAGATATATTGGTAACTGTCATCAACTTGTGTGCGCTGGTAGTTTCGGGAAATGACCCGATTAAATACCCTCACTTTGTCCTACAGTCCACTAACTCCACTTTGAATAAAACGTGGATCATTAAACTCGAACCACCTCACGCTGAAAATTCTAATATTTCCGCTCCTCATCTCGAGTTTGTTTGTCCTATACTGAAACCAAGTAGGAATTATTTTTTCGGATGCTGGTCATCTATATTTTAGATTATGTTTTGGTTCTGAAATAAATTCGATTTATTTCCCTTACCTTGTCTTGGATTAACTGCACTTTTAAAACTAATCTGGATACTAAAAATATAACCACCTCGACAAGAAAATGATCAGCTTTCCGTTTCTTAACTCGCGGTTTTTGTCTCGTACTGAAATGAAGTAAGTCAGATTCATATTCTTCGGAGCCCGGTCAACAATCTATTGTGGGTGGCGATGCTATTGCTGGACACAATCGTGTACCCATTGTTGGCGGCAATAGAAGCTTCGGCTGTCGCCAAGAATGGCCATCGACATACATCATTCCACGGCATACAATAGGTGTAGGTAATGCTATTACGAAAACACGCCCGACAGTCTGTTGTGAATGACGATGTCTATTGATGCAGACAATTGCGTGTATATTGTTGGCGGCAATAGCCATCGATAGGCGAACGTTTTTGTCTATTGTTCGAACAATATCTATCACGATTGCTTCCCCAACATTGATTGTTCAGGACAATGGCCATCTATGGACAACCTTGTGACTCCATTGTGAGGGCAAAGGCATATTGTCTCCATTGCCTAAAATATATTGTTCCCTGGCAATATCTATCGATAGACAGCGTTGCCAGTCTGTTGTCGTGAACAACATCTAACAATGGACAGCGTTGCCAGTCCATTGTTGTTAATAGTGTCGATCGATAGGGAGTGTTGCCAGTCTATTGTGGTTCACAATGTCTATCGTTAGCCAGCGTTGCCAGTCTATTGTCGTTAACATCCATTGAAACACGCTTTTTCGGGGCTACTATAGCGGCAATGTTCTATTTCCTTTCTATTGTCCAGGGTACATGCACATCTTACCTCATCTATCTTATCCGTACAGAGTGTAACCGATTAGGAATCACTATTAGTAACACAGAGTACCAACCACAACAACACAGCCGACCCCCATGATGCCCACTGCCTTGTTGAGACACACAACGTTGCAGCCCTCCTTCACGCTATGCCATGCACCGTGATTGCTACTCATCACGATACACCATGCACTCATTCCATACTGGTGGTGATCACAAGATGAAAATATGGCATTGCTGCGGCACAAAATATTGCGTTGCTTAGAATTCTGAGTGCATTGTGGGTGTTGAAATAGGCCGGTGATGGTGTCCATCGTTATACATTGTCCACCCCAATCGATTCCCAACGGTGTCCATTGATAGCAATTGCCGGCCACAATATATTAGAGATGTATCTATCGATAGCCATTGCTAGTCACAATAGATTCAGAAACATATCTATCGATAGCCATTGCCGGTCACAATAGATCAAGAAATGCATCTATCGATAGCCATTGCCGGCCACAATAGATTAAGAAATGTGTTCATCGATAGCCACTCTCACTGTGGACCGCACTGTTTTCTGCAAGCTATCCGTCGGTAGCCATTGTCAGTGACAATAGCTTTCAACCCACGGGTACTTCAGCACACTCCTGCCTGAACAATATGTTGGGGACGTAAGCTATCGATAGACATTACCGACGACAATGGATCGAGGAACATGCCAATCGATAGCCTTTGCCGACGACAATAGACCCGTCCATTGCACCAAATTATATTGCTACTGCAGGGGCCATTGTCTATTGTCCAGGGTGCGCCTAGAGAAGCGGGAAACACCGGGTTACCCCCAGATAGATGAGAGGTCGGACACATTCTGAGGCGAGAAAGACCAATTTACAACTTTTCGGAGACAAAAGCTTATGTGAACGGGATTTTTTCAACTGACTCACATTCCGATTGCATAAGAAGTAGCCTCAGAGTATATCCGAGTGTTGCGAGTTAGGGGATCCCCCTGGTTAGGGGATCCCCTTTGCCTTAGGGGATCCCCTCCCAGCTTAGGGGATCCCCTCCCAGCTTAGGGGATCCCCTCCCAGCTTAGGGGATCCCCTCCCAGCTTAGGGGATCCCCTCCCAGCTTAGGGGATCCCCAACGAGCTTAGGGGATCCCCAACGAGCTTAGGGGATCCCCTCCCAGCTTAGGGGATCCCCAACGAGCTTAGGGGATCCCCAACGAGCTTAGGGGATCCCCTCCTGTGGAGGGGATCCCCTACAAGGTCAGCGACTATAGGGGACCCATATCATGTGTGTACTGTGATATACGTCTCAATTAAACGATTTCCTTCAAAAATTATTGTGAAACTTGGGGGATGCCCTAACACATGGATGATATGAATGATATAGGAGACATCACAAATGATATAGGAGATACATCAAATCCCTAAGCCAGTTAGGCAAATGTCCCTAACAGGCTTAGGGGAGGTTAGGGGATCCCCTACTAGCTTAGGGGATCCCCTAGGATGTTGGTGGATCCACATATGAGGTTAGGGGATGCCGAACGACTTTAGGGGACCCGTATCATGTGTGTCCTGTGATATAGCGTCTCTATTCAGTTTCTCCTTCACAAATTATTGTGACAATTGGGGGATCCCCCAACACCGTATGGATGATATCCCTATATCATTTGTGATATAGGAGACGCACCAAATCCCCACGCCTGTTAGGGGATCCCCTCAAACCTTGGGGGATCCCTGCTTACCTTAGGGGATCCCGGGGATCCACAACGGCTTTAGGGGACCCATATCATGTGTATACTGCATGCACACCCAACATGCACAAATCGTGTGATATAGCGTTTCTATTCAGTTTCTCCTTCAAACGTTATTGTGACAATTGGGGGATCCCCTAACACTGTATGGATGATATCCCTATATCATTTGTGATATAGGAGATACATCCACATTTAATACGGAAAAATCATGTTGTCAAACCTGGTTGTTGGAAGTGTTGTAAACTCAAGGCGAGAGGGGATACTTCCTTTGCCTGTCGCGGATCCCGTAATAAAATTAAGAGGACCCCCATATCACTATGTTGAGGACTGGACCCCAACTCCAAGATACCACGTAGTAGTTATTATGGGGGCCCCCAAGGCAAATGGGGATCCCGTAAGACACAGCCCCCTCACTATGTTTGAGACTGAGGCGAAAGGGATCCTCGAACTAGGGGGATCCCCTAACTCGCAACACGGTGATCCTCTAAGCTATTTTTGGACATCCCGCAACGAAAATAGGATATCATCGAAGTAAGGGCTGGGACCCTAATTTCAAGCTTAATGCCATGCCATCGTTGACATATTATGTAATGCACCCACTGTATTTGCGAGTTGGGGATCCCGTAAGACGAAAGGGATCACCTCATAGAGGGGATCCCCTAACTCGCCTTGAGATCCCCTAAAAGCCTGTTGAATCTCGAAATGCAAATAGGATCCCCTAATTATGATAAGGACTGTTACCCTAATTTCATGCCAATGTCGACAAATGAATACTGTACTGACAACCTCGCAGAACATGTAGGTTGTAATACCCCACCCTCGCCCGATCCCTACGAGCTGTCCATGCCTAGGACAAGTTCCACTCATAGGTCCCTTGTTCGTCTTCCCTACGACACGAACAAACAACCCATTCGCTGCCCTTCCTTATCAATGCTCATTACTTTACGGACTGATAAAATCTAAACCCAGCATAATATTCGCGTTCGAATACCCTACCTACGTTCGACCCATACGACCTGTCCGCCCTCCACTACCTCGTCCGTTCATTCGCCATTCACTGCTAACTGCGTCTGTCTTTCCGACTACAGGAACAGCAAAGTCACCCGCTCCCCGGCACGAACAACGCTCGTTTCGCGGACTGCTGCACAGAGAACTTTGCGTAATACCTAGGTTGGGATACCCCACCCTCGCCGGACCCCTACGAGCTGCCCGTGTAGAGTACTTGCACAACTAGTTGCTACCTTCCGTGTCTTCCCGAAAGCAGGAAACACCAAAGCACCCGCTCCCCTTTCAGGAAACAGCAACAACAAACCCACCCGCGCCACGACCGGGATAATGCTCTTTTCGCGGGTTGCTGCAAATATAACCCACCATAATACCCGCGTCTGAATACCCCGCCCTCGTCGGACCCCTACAAGCTGCTTGTGTAGAGTACTTCCACCACTCATTGCTCCCTTCTGTGTCTTCCCGAACACAGGGAGAACTAACGCACCCGCTCCCCTTCCGAAAAAAGCTAATTTTGGGGACTTTTGCTAGTAGAACCCAGCACAAGTTATAGATTTGACCCCTAACGAGGTGATTTAACCAGGATAGTATTTGCGTCGGAATAGACCACCATTGCCAGACCCCTAACGAGCTGCCAGTGGGTTGTACCTTCGCCATTCATTGTGCCCTTCCGCGTCTTCTCGACGCCTGCAACAACCAACCCACCCGCTCCCCTATCTGAACAATGCGAACTTTGGGGACTCCTTCAATGAGACCCCAGGGTATCATCTAGATTGGAATACACCACCGTCACCTGACCCCTACTGTGCTGCCCGTGTGTGACACTTCCGATATTCATTGGTTCTTTCCCCGTCTTGCCGACCAAAACAAACTATAAACCTACCAGCTCTGCTCCCTGAACAACGATAATTAGTGGGACGCCTGCATTAAGCACGCCACGTAGTACTTGGGTTGCCATAGTCCACCCTCCCACGACTCCTCATGACCTTCCCGTATCTAGTACCTCCCCCATTCATTGGTCCCTTCCCTCTCTCCCCGACCACCAGAACAACCGGCCAACCAGCTCCCCTTCTTGAACGTAGTATGTAGACAATTGCTCCAGTGAAAACACAGCCTAGTAGTCATCACAACTTCTACATCGAATCAAGTTTTCGCTTTATATGGGGGTTGGGCTTGCGCCCCAAGTACGCAACACAAGATACCCCCATTCTTTTACACGCTTCGGTCCAGGCACCGAACGGGTCCGAGGCCGAGGCAATGACGACATCTCCATCGGACGTCGCGGCTCCCGCTCGATACAGAATGCCTTCCAGTGTAGCCACGCTGGGATGTTCATGCCTTGTCCTGGTCTTTCCTTTCCTTTGTTTGCCGCCTGCTTTGTTGGGACAGGGTAACGAGTAAATGGTTGTTCACGAGCAATCAGTGGTATGTTCCAAGCATGACGCGTATTCTGCGGTTGTGTATAACAAACTAATCACTTAAGGGTTGCAAAGACACATTAGGGAGACGAATCATGAGAGTGCATGAAACACAACTCGACCATACGCCTTCCTCCTATAATGCATATGTCAACTCTCGTCCAGCATGTTTGGAACGTGGGAGAAACAAACGCTTGTAACACCTCTGACATATTTGTCCCACGTTCCATCTTGCTTGTGCGCCATACATTCGCTCCCCGGATCGTCACCAATCCGGCAAATTCTCGGTCCAATCAGCAAAAAAGGATAAAAGATTCCATCGCCTATGTCCTTGAGTGACGGGTCGTCTCTTCGAACCATCGACACCTGTTATTTTGACGGGACGATGACACGTAGCAGTGTAAGCCATTCGTGTAGTTCAAATACCGAATACCCTACGACAGTATGTGCGCACGCCCAACAACACATACTTCGTACATGTGAAACACGAAGGGGTTAAGGGCTAGGTGGATTATAACATCCTGATGTACGGGGTTGGGGTGAGGGGTGTCCGAACCAATTCTTCTGTGAGTCGAAGCGAGACTGTTCAGCCTATGGGTTGCACGACCCCACCTCAGGCGATCCCATGTGCACCATGAACACTTCGATAGGCAAGAGAGTCGGTGGGAGCAGCTTGGGTCGATGCTTGGGGCCCTTCCCATGTTCGACCCATTCATCCGCCCGTGTGTACATCGCTCCGTCTGTTCTAGCCTCTAGTCGTACGACAGAAACCTCTTGTTGCTTGTTGGAGTCCTGTACGTTGCATCGTCGGAATACAAACGCGCGCATCTCGAAATGGTTACATTTTGCGACGCATGGTGTCATGGGATGTATTTTTGCTAGAGTTAGGCATGGTACACCAGACATGGTTAGAGCGTACAAATCGCTTATGGTAGTGTTTTACTACATGACACTAGCGAACGGTAAGGTCCACGTACGTGTGTCGTGCACCAGGTCTTGCGTCTTACCAGAGCCCGTCCTATACAGCATTCCGTATCTGTGTTAGCGTCGACGATATATCCGGCCTTTGCGAAATGAGTTTTCCGTTTGTTTTACGGGAGACAAAGCAGCTCCGCACTAGATTTGATCTGCGTAATTAGCACCGCAACGTTGCGAAAAACAAAGCGTACATATGTTGTACGTATTCCCTAAACCTGCCTTAATTTCCGCTATAGCGGCCTCGATCATCTTGGACAGGAGTTCCTTACGGCCGGTCCCGTCGCCGTTGTTGCCCTCCAGGCGATGTATAGGGTCGTTCATGATGATGACCCGCGTGTCGCTGATACGAAACCACTGCTGTGATTTCCTCAGCGCTAGTAAATACTCCCTCAATTGCTCTGGGCCTGGTGATTCGACGATATCCCACACAAGTGCAAATAATCCCCCACCAGCCTTACTCTTTGAAACGGCGTTGGTGATCGACGCAGCATTCAGCGCATCCACCATAGCATATGTCGGGTTGTCCGGCAAATGTCGTTTCTTCGACATCGGCGCACTTTCGCCGCCCTGGCATTCTTCGCCCGCCGCCGCACCATCGACGATCAAAGAAGGGACTCCATCGGGTCCCTCTCTCGCACACGACCCAGCTGCGTTAGACGAGGAGCTGGTGTTCTCGTTCTTCCGTTCATCCGCCTTTTCTGATGTCAAGACTATGCGGCAAGACGCGAGACGTTCGCTTTCCTCCTTTTCAGAGCTTCGTGAGGTAGTACCACACAGAGCTGTTTGAAGGGCGAGCGGCAGCAAGTCCTGGACCTTGTCGGAGGAAATGTCTCGGTGTCCATCGTTGTTGATGATGAAGGCGTCCAGCTTGTCCATCAATGCGCCGAAGCATGCAGTGATGGTGTCGTCCATGTTTATTTTTTTCCCGATCTGTTGCGAAGACGATCGGTCCGCCGTTAAATATATACTTTGTATTCTACCTCTGGTACTTTTCAGGAGTAATTTGATCGCGTAACCAACTAACACAATGTTTTTGCCCACTTGGTCGTAGTCGCCTATTGTTTAGCCCGCGCACAACGCCATCGCCCCACTGTATGTAAAAACGTAGGCTAACGGGATGTGTACGAGTTGGGTCTACCGCCTATCAGTGCTTTATGCGCTATCGACGGCAATAATGTGCGGTGCCGGTTGATTCACTGTGGACACCAGCATCTTTTACGAATTGGACTCGCCTTCTTATTGTTTCCTTCCTGTTTGTGTTTGCTTCGTATTTTTTTCTCCAGAGAACTCTTCCTTCTGTTCGGTAAATCGATAACCGTTATGTTTATCTAGTTTTTTCTGTGTATTTCTGCATTTACTAGGACCGGGGCCCTCGCTACTGTCTTCCATGCTTTCATCCACACCAGTGCTGCAGTCGATCCTTGGCTGTCACATTGTGCGCCACAAGAAACACGAGCATTTTCGAGTGTACGAGCATCGTAAAGACTAAAGGTGGACATAAAGAATACGTTTGTCACTAAGACTGACGCTGCCCCCACCTGCTCCCACCGTTGGAATTCTGCCGGTTACTGTGCTGCTGCTTGCGGTCGTGGGATGGCTGTGGCTGCACAGCAGTCAACTCTGGCACAGACACCGTTGCTGGGCTGCCGTTGCTACTCGCCTGCTGTTTTCGTTTTAATTTGCTATTTCTTTTGTTGCCGTGTTGCCGCTCAGCCCTACTTCCGTCCTCAAATTCGGGGGCATCGCCAGCAGGATTTGATTCACATCGTCTCAAAACAAACCAAAGTCCCTATCGGACTGACATTTAATTCTTTTAGGAGGTATTGATCTTTTTGTTTACTTCGGCCGTAAAGATTCGACTGTCGCCTGATTTTGGGCACGATTAACCGGGTGTCTACAGTATTGTTCTTTGCGAATGGGTGAACTAGGTATCGGTCAAGGTTAATCGATATAGCCGCTTAACTATCTGCGTTATGTACTTGCCGCCTTGATAGCCGTCTCGCTCGATAGCCTTGTCTGTAGGTCCTTCACCATAGGCTCGATGGAGTCCGCGCAGCGTTCCATTCCGGCTCTGTCCTGTGCACTGAGTCTGTCGACAAGAACTCCTCCCTCATCTCTGGGTTGGTACTGCAGAACGTACACGACGTAGAATAGGTCTCCAAGTTTACGGCCGATCTTTTGCCGTAGTTTCGGCAGCGAATTGTCCTGAAAATTTTAACAAGTACTATGGTGTCAGTTATAGTCTTCGTCGAAGCGTTAATACCACGGCAGCAGAGTCATAAAGTGTTGATCGTCATTCGATTATTGTAGCTTCAGCCATCCTCTATCGCCTCGGATGACTACGTCGACTGCGTCCGTTGCTACATAAGCCGCTTCTTGCGAAAGCGAGCAAATATTCCAACCGAGTGAAAGCTAATGCCCGATGCATCTGCCAAGTGTAGTATCTCTGCCGAATGAGCATGGGACACGTTCTCACCGAGCGGAACTTGCTCGTTTGGAAAAAACCTGTGTTGTCGACGCACGAATCAAAATAGGCGCCCAGCTTCGCGACGGCCTGCTCGTTCCGGCCAAGATGTCTGAGAGCCGCTACGTAGAAACGCCCCGTATTTGGTGCGAGGTTCCTGAACTCCGTGCACGTCTCCCGGATACTCCCAACGGTGCCGCCGGCGGCCCTACGCATCAATCGAAACAAGGACCGAATGTGTCATGAAGCTGGACAAGATTGCCGAGATTTTGTTAATTGCTCTACGCATATAGGTCCTGAAACGCGTCAGCTCTATCAAGGCATCAGAAATCGGGGATACCACACAATACCAATGCACCTATGACCAGATATGACCTAAATCCGTATGGTTCGCACGATCTTGCAAAAGTACTTCGAAACAAAAGCCAGTTACTCGCAGTAAACCCTTGGTTTTCAGTACTCACCACATAGTTGTGTAAGGAGTACACGCCATGAAGGGTTTACAATATAGGCAGGGTTTTGAGAACAGTTCACGCTGCAGTACACCGCCCTTAAACACTGGGCAGCAACGAGAACGGCTCAAGCAACAGCGGTTCCAGATGTTCACCAGGCCACAACATCAGACAGTCTGGTGTGAGTGATATTGAACGGTACGCTGCGTAGTGAGCAGTAAAGTATGCGCACAGTAGTCGAACGACACGGTATCCTTTCTCACACTCCTACACAACACGTATATGTGCTTTGAACGACAATTGCTTGTGCGGGACCTATGAAAAGCTAGACATAGCTCATGTCAGCGTGCGGACGATTTCCAGCTTGTCGTGAAAGTTTATGGGAAACATCGAGAGGTTGCCACTGTTGAGAGCCAGACCCACGTTGACGTGCATGCGTTTTGCTTGCTTCCCCAGGTATAGAATCGTCACGCCGATCCTTGAGTCTGAGAACGCTCCCTTCATTTCGCCGTTCGATTTTTCCCACTTTGATCCCTCCCACTTGAAGCAACGTCGGTCCGCTCGTGCGTTGTAGAAGGCAACCGCCGCTCTGGATCGGTGGTGACCGCCGATCGCCACGAGTTCGACACCCTGTGAACACGTTGTGAAAGGAAGAACAATATTTGGTACCCATTTATTCGAAATATTCATTCCTAAAACCCCCCTACGGTGTCATTACGACGTAATGCACCCTGTATCGTGACATATACTGATGGTTGTTGCCGATGTACCCGCTACATGGAGTTTGTCGCAACATCACTATACACTGGCTGAAGGAGATGCGAACTTCCAGGACGTCTAATGTCGATTCCCGGCTTGGTGTGTATTAGTCTATGATTTATAGCTGCTGCGAGGGTTTTTGGTTGCAGACCGCACTCGAAGCACGTACATTTCCGGCCAACCCCTACGACAACCCATACACGCATTCGTAAACGTTTAACATGTCGAGTGGTATGCCAAAGAAAAGCTTACGCCCGCAGAAATCGATGGAAAGTTGTCTTACCCAGCTATCTTGCTGAGCTATACGGCTCCCGCGCTCATGCCACACGGCTCCATGACGGACCAATAAGCTACGCCATAACATGTTGTGGATAGCTCCCAGACGAGCAATGGACTCCTTAGTTCACACTTCTAGCTCGGAACTGAGCAACACGTTGCAGTAACATTAACGCTAGGAATGATGAATGCATTCACAAGGACAACCGTCTCACATCTATATTATCGAAGTCGAGATAAACCACGAGAAGGTCCCCCTCCCGGCGCCTCCATGATGCCATTTTTGAAAAAGCTCCGTTGCAGGTTCGCCACTCGGGCAGAGCTGACTGGCCGAACCGGTTCCCCGAAGCAGACGACCCGTTGGATGTCCGCCGGGGACATCCTAAGAGAACCCATCCGAATAAACTTTATGAGGTCAGCGTCGGTGACGTCCTCTTCAAATGATGCAAGTTGCGCGAGTCTCTTGTCCCGTGCGTCCTGGAGCGATGTTTTCATATGCTGTAGATCTCTATATTGTAGTTTCTTCGCCAAGACGCCGCCGGACATGGTGACGCGCGCTTGCTTTAGCTGGACGCCGGAGCTGCCTCCCTGCCCCATCCTGCGCGACACGCGAAGCGCTAGTTTCAACGCTTATGATAGTGACAGAGAATCGTGACGGGACGGGACGGGACAGATTTGACTCGTTTGGCGTACATATAAGTTGAGAAGGGGCGGATAAAATGAGAACATACGAAGTTGGCGGGAAGTGACAGCGGATGCTAAAATTCTCGACGGCACAGAATGGGAAAGGTAAACGGGGCTGATTTTCACGACGGGACGGGACGGAAAATATTTGCCAATCGGCGGGACTGGACGGCAAATAATTTTTTCGTAGGCGGGAAGGGACGGTAATTTTGTTTCCCACGGCGGGACGTGACGTAAATGTCTTCCGTTTCGGCGGGGCGGGACGGAGAGTATATATTTTCTCTCCTGAACGGGACGGTAAATCTATTTCGTTTCTTTCCCGCCGAAAGGTCGTCCCGGTTGTACGTAACAATGTTTCCGCACACTGCTGGTTCCGTGAAGGGATCCGTCCGGACGCAGACGGTTTGTTCTCGACCCGCAGCCCAAGCCCCGAAAAGTGCTGTCACTACACGGGCGACGTCTTTTGATTTCTTCCTGGCCCTGCCCCAAGCACTGTTGTTGCGTTGTCAGCTCATGGTGGCTGTTCTGATGGTTGTGCTTGGGCTGTGTTGCTGGTGGTTGTGGAGGTGAAGGTGGTGGCGGCGGCGGTGGTGATTGTAGTCCCATTACTGGTCTATCGACCCGGCCCGTGAGATAGGCATTCACGGCGTCCGTGCCGGTAGCACAAAACATGTTGGGAAAGAGCACTTTCACCCCTTTACAGACAGCAACTTTGCGTTGATTTGCTTTGACTGCCACCAAACTAGTAGGTTTTAATGTGGAAGATTCGGCCCATACTACCTTGCCCGAGCATGTTTTGCGTCCCGCTTGATGACATGTCTCCTGACTTATTTTTGGGCCACACCAGTGCTGGTGTGACCGTGACTTGAGTCGTCTCTGTGCTTTTATCGAGCATTGGCTAACTCCGACCCCTTTGCGTTGCTCGGAGGCTCGTACTCGGTACTGGTTGACCGTCGGTTGTGTTGCTTGCAAGCTACTTTTAGGGATCGGGAACCGGTACGCTAATACTCTGCACTTTGTTGTTGTGAAGAGAAAATGGCGTCATGGTTCCTATTATTTGCCTGAGTACGCATCCGTCGGACGTAGCTCACTTCGACAGCAGCCGCTGGCATTATTTGGTGGATCGCGCGTGTGAGAGTATCAAGTGGATACGGCACGAAGTGGTGCTGGCAGACTGATAGAACATGCGAACAGACAGGGCCGTGGGTTGCACATGGACAGCGTTCTCTCGCTAGGCCAGGGATTCGTGAGTTCTGATTCATCTGTGGGCGGCAAATCTAGAATCATTTGTGCATAGTGACATACATATATATCCCGCGCCCACGTTCAATTCCCGTGCAACGCCAAACGGGTGATAGTTCGCCACTGTGACACGGAGTATTGTGGTGCCCGCTCAAGTTGCAATGAGGGCACTATTGTGTCAGTCATCGCTTTTTGCACACTATCTGGCTGTTGCGGGCAGCGGCACGCGGGAAAGTCACCCTGTGTCAGCCCAAAGAAGCCCCTGGTTGTCGCGCCAACCTTTGAGGAGCAAGCAATGCGGCCGGGATCTCGCCCTTTCCATATCATGCTGTTCTCCCACGACCCCGACAGCGCATCATCCTCAACCTAAAGTAGAACGCCACCCTGCACTCTTACCCCTCCCCCAACGTCAGCGTTTCCGACGCTGCTTTTGCCCCCCTTGCTCGGGACCGTATACACCGTGACGAATGAACAAACCAAAAAATATATAAAGTGATTGCCAAAAATTATAAGTCGCTGCCAGAGCCATCTGACCACTGCTCCACGGTTAAGATGTGGCCCCTCTACTGCTGAGGTATATACCCTCTCCTCGACGAACGATGCCCTACCATACCCCCACTGCAGGTACCGATTGTGCTTGCGAATCGCATACCCTTCCCATCAAGAGGGTGACTTGCTTCTAGATGGTTGATATATTAGATAATGGTACCAAACACATTGATATACGACACCGAATAAATAGCAGTCCACACACGCGTGTATGAAGCACATCAATATACCGGTATCGCAGCGGTCCTATCAATAGAAACCGGAGAACTGGAATAATATAAATTTAAAATTAACCGATATGTGACCACTGCACTGCTGTGATTGAGATTTGGTCTCTGCGCTGTGGTTTTGTCGCGCCCCAACTCACACCAGGTACCGGCTGTTTGCATAACCACTACCCTTTGCTCGGAGCATGGCGCGTTACCGTACCCTCACTGCTAGTACCGATTTTGCTCGCGAATCGGGTGCCCGTGCTATCTTGGGGTTGACTCACTTTGTTATGACTGACATGTTGTCTACTGGTAGCACCTTGGTATGCGGTACCGAAGCCATATTGGTCCACACGTGCTGGTCGTGTGCTATACATAGATATCCTGCAACCGCAGCAGTACTATTAATAGTTCCTACATATTGTTTCCGAGCAGTAATATAACACTCGGGTGTCCAATTTATATGCCGCAGCAGCGTCAGACTTAGACATGCAGCACTAAAGTCTCCACGGAGCAGCAGCCCCCTCCGCGACCGTCACAGACTACAAGCCGGTGTCGCCGCGCGTACATGCCCGCGAAAATACAGCGCAGAAATATCTCGAATTGTCTGTTCTCCGAGTTGACTTGCTTTATGATGATATACTCCTATTAATGGTATATTTAGAGAAGCCCCCGCGGAGCAGTGGCCGCCTCGGCCGAGCGCGGCAGCGCTATGTCGCCCCGACGGTTATCAATAGTGTATTCCCGGGCATGTGGAACATGTAATCAAGCAATTACCCGAATGCATCCTACTCCGCTTTCCACCCGGCCGCGTACCACCATTTTGAGGGGGAAAGGGGGGATTCCCCTTTGAGATAACACATTACTTAGAATCAGTGTCTGATGTGAGCTAGATGTATGGTCAAGTAGGGCACAGGATAATTGTGCCGTCCACATGTCTTCATAACGAGTGACGCATGCATGTGGAAGCCGAACTACCGGTGGCAGCTACTGCTGTTGGTAAGCTATAGGGCTCGCCAATGGGGGGAGGTTCTGCTGTTCGCGCATGCAGCCACGCGTAGGAAGTCGGCAGCTGTAGTGAAAAGCTTCAGTCACAAAATTAGGCACTGACTACAATGCCCCGGCGGCTGTTGTCAAGCTCAATGCTTGGTATCTGGGATATATACATATACCTAGACGTCGGCAGCTGAAGATTTTGTCTTCCTCATTTGATTAAAATGTTACGAGTGTTCCGGCGTGAACATACATGTACAATACTTATACTGTATATAAGTACACTTCAACCAGGTATAAAACTGTTGGCACGTGCCTATTTGCAGTGATTTTCCAACTGCAGACTGTGGGTAGGCCCACTGCCTGGAATTTAATACACATATTTTTTGCGTTTATATGAACAATACATTATTGCTGTAATGTGCACTATCCTCGTTCATGTAATGTGAATGGGTTGAAACGACGCTGTAAGCCTGAGCAAACCGCCGAGAAAACATACCGGCCGCGCAGACACGAGCGCGGAGACTCCATATGTTCTACGTACTGTCTACTAACCATTGTATTAGTAATACATGCCAGTTATGCAAACAACGAACGCTGCGGGAGTCGTGGAAGAGTCCTAAACACCAGTCTGAATGAAAATTGGAGCACCCGTGTACCAGGCCACCAGCGCGGAGCCGCGTTACGAGGTAGTGACCTGTACATGCATATCGTACCTGTATTAACGGTGGTAGGACTGGTCTCACTGCAACCCAGCAAGAATCCACAAATGCTATGAAGAACGACTTGTCGCGTGTTCCGCCTTGCTCCCGAAACGTGTCAAACACGCGTATGGCTACCTTTTATGCTGCGGCGTACTGGGGAAAATAACGACTACAGCAGCGAATTTTGAGTCGCAGTCGCTTGTTTTCACCATGCTTCATCTGCGGGCCCTTTCGATACGTGTCTCGAATGTATCGAGGTACGTAAAATATTTATGTTTGATCGTAAACCTGTTGGGTCATCCCTCCAAGCAACATGATACTGTTGTTGGTACCATACCAGGTACTTTGCAAGGATAACTACTTAGACAGCGGGTGGCGCCAGGGAGGGAGGTTCACAGCGATGCGACTGTCGTGACCGGCGCTATGAGGAGGATAATACAGCGCGAAGCCACTGTCATGATCAGGGTCACGCATCGGGTCTATTCGATAGGCAGAGGGCAAGCTTCGGTGATACCTGTCCTATCGCCCCCCAGCCCCCTGGGCCCTGCCTTGCCCGTCGTGCCCGTCATCGTGTCTGTGGTGCTTCGTTGAGTGTTCACGCTGACTGCTTGCATCTACCGCATTGCGTCGTTCCACTTTCTGCGTTACCCGATAAATACAGCTTGAAGCCGCTTCCTCGAACTCTCAAACAACAGGTGAGCCCGCCCATGAACCGTTTAGCTGCTTCGATGATTCCCCGGTACCAGTTTCCCGTCTGTTTTTCTGCAGTGGGCCACAGTGCGGTCCCAACTCCAGACACAAAGGGGGAGTCTTCCCTTGATCCCTCGGTGGCTTTGAACACTCTAATATCCACAGCAATGGCCCTAGGCCAAGTCTTGAGCTGCCCGCCTGGTTTCGGGCTCTCCCCAACAGCGATCGTCCCGAACATCAACCGACTGGGCAATCGCCCCTCGTGTTGCCGCACCAGAGCCCCCGCAAAGAAGAGTCACCGTTTACGGATGGTCGTTTCGATACTTTCGCATCGTGTTATCCTGAGCGCCTTCGCGTACGAGAGGGTGGTGTAGTCGGTGCGTAGTCGGCGCTGGAAGCCAATGACTCGCAGAAGGACATCGTGGTGGGCTGTTCGAAGCTTGGCGAAGTGGTCCGCATTGAGGGTCCACGTCACGCAACAGTGCCGCAGGGTCTCAATCACCTCGGCCTTAAGCATCGTACTTTCAGACTAAGCGGTGCGTTCGTCCTATCGTACAGTTCTGGACCATACCGTTTGAGGCATGCCCGCAACCGACGGGTTCGTCGCTCGATTTCGAAGGAGTGGTCAGCGCCCTCGTGGATAATGCCTCCTAGGTATGAAAACTGTGTCCTCTGTTTATACTTCTGACCTGCAGCTTCTATCGCGAGCGGTGAGGTGGAAAACGTCTGATCCGGTGTTCGCAGGAGGTATACACATATACATCTCTGGTACGAAAAATTGCTGAACTCGGCGAGACGAAATCAACAAAACACAATACCCGAGAAACACACAGAACACATTCTATGAACTAATAGTTTTTTTTCAGTCAGCCTACTGCTGCTGCATGTAATAAATGTATGTACGTATGCGAGCTTTTTTTGCGCTGACCCTATTTTATTTTTCGTTTCATTTCATTTCTCTTATTTTCTCCGATTGATAAGCCTTATTGAAGGAGTCGTGTGGCCTGGGGGGATGACGAGGCTGCTTGGCGTGTTTCGTATTGTCTGACGCCGAGGGGCCGGGCATAGTTGACGAACGCGGGACGCAGGTGGCACACAGGGTGCTAATTACCAGGCGGGCCAGCAGGGAGACCCTGGCTGTGCTACTCGCACTATAAACTGCTGCCGCTACCTGGAGGGTGCTTCGTGCTTTGTTTAGTTCGCCTGTTATTTTGCCTTGGTTCTTAGTCTTACTCTTTTGACGACTACCTGGTATAATATTAATGGTGGTGTTTTCTTCTCGTTCTTGTTTTTTCTAGCTCCTTTTCAAGTGTCTGCTCGATCCCATCCCGGGGGGGGCACGATGGTTTGTTGCTATATATACATATACCAGGTATTGTGGAGGACAGGGTACGTAGATACCGTCAATCTCCGATCACAAATGCCAACCATGAAGATACGTTAACCAACGTCCGGTCTATGAGATCTGCCATCACTGATGGACCTTCATAATGGTTGACGTTCGGGCCATGAAATCCGAACGCGCCAGGGAGAAAAGGGTCCTTCACGACGACAGGACCCGCACTCTCACAATTTCTATAGGTTCTCTCCTTGCGAGACGCAAGGGAGGCTTGTGGAGGCACCTCCTTGCCACATATCACGAAATAGAACGTGCACGTCAAGGCCTCGGCCAACCCCGTCAAAGACGAAGACAAGACCGACACCGGCAACGGAGCCACCCTCCATATTGGCGTCGACGATGAAGCTCAACGCACCGCCCCGACGAACACGACAGCATATGAGCACGCATGGCACAAATCCATGATTGCATCGTTTGGAAATGGTCTGCCCCCCCACCTTCGCATCGAAATGATACGCGAAGACGCGGCACCATCATTTCAAGCATCTCGAACACGCGCGAAAAAACACGAACGAAACGCAATACGTGGCAACACGACTGAACACCAGTCCACTACCTCTGCTATACACGGCGGCCGAAACCAAACCCCCCAGTTGCAGGCCACCCTGGCGGACACTGTGTCCGAAGTGGAGGCAATAAAGAAGCAAGTATCAGCGCTGCAATACTCGCGGGGCCGCGCTGGCAACAACCGCGAGGACAGGACGACTGGTCGGGACGGGGCCAAAAACGCGGCACGTCGCGACCGCTCCCTTAGTCGCGGGGGCGATAAAAGTGGCTCGAAACGTAAGGCGCCTTCTACCGCCACCAAAACCCCAGGCCGCCGGGCGGTCGACAACCCATGCACCTACATCGGTTGCCACCAGCCCTCATCGCATTCACGCCCCGACTGCCGATATGAGGAGTCGGACAAGAAGCGGGGGATGAACGTGGTAAAATCTGACGGATGACGGGGCCCATTCCGGGCCCCCTCACCTGGTAGTGGTTGTCAACCAAAGGGTTATGTAGCGGGAATCGTAGAACTGTCATCAGACAATGTCGACGGATCTGCAGCCGTAGCTATGCAAGTAGCCCGATTTTGTACGAGGGAAAAACGGAGTCGTCCGACGACTGCCGAACCTCTGGCGATGAGCAACCATGAGAAAGCAGATAATTCGGGACAAGCTAGAACAGACCTAGGAGTACTAGATATAGAACCCCAGGTACCTCAGCAGACCACCACAGCAAGAGCAACGTTAGGAAACCAGGGCAGAGCTCAAGGAAGTACTAGGCGTCATAAACGCACGATTTCTTCGACAGTAAGAAGCAAGTGGGTAGCTAAGGAAAGAGAGAAGCTGAATGAATGCATTTTTTTCCCCTGTAGCGCCACAAGCCTTGCACGTGCCCATGGTGTCCGAACATAATATGAAACAACGGTCGACAGGTGCGACCAAGGCTCAGAATGAGAGTCAGTTTGCTGCTTTCCATGCATCAACTTTAAGTGGGTATCCAAAATACCCCTCTGCTCTGAACGCCTCGTCAAAACGTGTACGCGTTCCAGCCAGAGTAAATCAGCGGCTTGTGGATGACATAACGGTCGACACAGCCTCTGATATTCCATGCATTGCTGAAAATTTTGTGCGTGCTCACCCAACTTTGGACGAATCCGAAATTCGTCAGATCCCACCCGGCGCGATCAATTTGAATAGCGCCGATGGATCTCCGCTCAAGATAGTAGGATATATCCGCTTCCACCTCACGCTAGGAGACATTACCTTGCCCGTAGAGGCCGTCGTGTTGCCTTCCTTAGGCCCAGATAAAGTGTTGCTCGACAATAGCATCATGGGAGCCTTTGGTGCCGTGCTTGATTGGCACACGGAAGAAATATCCTTCGAAATGTCTCAGATAAAAATAAAAGCAACGCATCGCTATGTTCGCCCCTCTCAATAAGACACTGACGCAACACAATGCTCAGTGGTACGACTGACTGGAGAAATCAACCCGGTGCCTGTTTTTCTGAGTAAAAAATGCTGTATACCTCCGCAACAAGACGTGGTAGTCGAAGTAGAAACAGCAAGCGCACCAGATGAAACAACGGCTGCGCTAATCGAACCGCTCATCGTGACATGCGATGACGCGCAATCAACGGACGTACCCGACGCTTTCCACAGAATCGTAGTAGCGCGCACGGCATGCCAATGGTCATCCGTCAATAAAACCGCCACGGTTCAAATCGCAAACCCGTCCGGCAGACACGTCCACCTGAAACGGAAAATGATTTTAGGTTATATCTCGCCAGTAAAATCAGTCTTGGCCCAGAATGTCAGTACCATAAAAAATGATAGCGCCAAGTCAGACTGTGCTCGCGAAGAATTACGCACCGCATTGAAAGACTCGTTTAAAAACACCACCTTTTCCGCAGATCAATGTTCACAACTGCTGGGGCTGTGCACGAAATATCGGTCTGTATTTTCCCTGTCGCCACAAGAACTAGGCAGGTGTACAATCGCGGAGGCTAACTTCCCCTTACAACCAGGAACACAACCTGTCGATCGATCAGCGTATCGCACAAACCCACGTGTACAACAAGTAATCGTCAAATGTGTCAAACAGATTGAAAGAGACGGAATTATTGAACAACGCCCGAGTCCATGGGGGTCAAGCGTAACCATAGTTGCAAAACCTGACGGAACTCCTCGGTTCTGCGTGGACTATCGATCTACCATCAACAAAAATCTCGTGCGTAAGTCGTCTGACATGAATGCACACATAGATACGGTAGCAGGCGCCAAGTTTATTACGGTCTGCGACGTGCACAATGCTTACCACCAAATTCCGGTAGCAGAAGCTGATCAAGACAAAACCGCTTTCGTGACGCAGAATGGTAAATGGGTCTTCAAAAGACTCCCTTTTGGCATTGCCAATGGACCTTTTCTCTTCGCACGAATGATGTCATTAGCATTTGCACACTTTGGTCCCGAAAGTGGTCTTCTCGTCTATGGACGACTGCATCTGTTCTTGTTCCACTTGGGAAAGCCACCTAACACTAATAGAAGACATGTTCAAAGCTCTGCAAGTAGCAGGTCTAACCCTCAAACCGACAAAAAATGCAGTTTGGACCTAAAGAAGTGAAATACTTGGGTCACATTTTGTCTGCTGACGGAATCCGAGTAGGTGAAGACCGAATAAAAGCTATTGTAGATTTGCCAACGCCCAGAAATATAAAGGAACTACGATCAGTACTTGGCATGGTTAACTTTGTGAGAAAATTCATCCCAAACCTGGCTGCAGTAATAGCACCCTTGGTTGATCTCACCAAAAAGGACGCAATAAAAGAAATTGCTAAACGTTGGAATCCCGAGCACGACAGAGCTTTTGCGCGAGTTAAACAACTACTCACTGAATCCCCTGTACTGCACTTTCCGGACTTTTCCAAGAAATTTATAATTCATGTCGATGCTAGTGAGGCAGGAGCAGGAGCATTCCTGGCCCAACAAAACGGTGACTTCCTCTCAATTATCGCATGTTTCAGCCAACGTTTTAACCAAAGCCAACGACACTATTCGGCTACACAAAATGAATGTTACGCAGTCGTACTGGCAGTACAGCACTGGAGACCCTACTTGTGGGGGAAACACTTTGAGTGTGTGACTGATCATGCAGCGTTGCGATACCTCTACAAAATGCATGACACTGGCAACATGTTGTGTCGCTGGGCAATAGCATTACAATCAAACGATTTTACTGTGAAACATAAACCTGGGAGATTACACGTCGTACCAGACACACTGTCGCGGTTATTCGCTTTTGAACACCATCAAGATACGGCAGAATTCAAACTAGCACCCATCTGTAGAAATGTTCCAGATGACCCCGCACTACAAACAGCGATACCCCCCAGACCATATGAAGTGTCAACAGATAAACTTGATGACGTTCAACTGGTCCGAAGCGATCGCGAACTTTTTCACTTAAGATCGGTGTATATTACGGTAGTGCTGCTAACGTATTCGAATCGGTAGACCACGAAAAAGTACGTGAAAAGCAAGCCGCTGAATACGCCCCATATATTCAATATATAGTGGATGACAACGCACCGCTTCCGACACAGGAAACAAAAACAACCATGTCATACTATTCAGTACAAGGAGGGTTGCTGGATAAGTCGTATTTGCGAGGCCACCTCAGGAAGAGAAGCACGTTTCGTGATCTGTTAGTGTTACCCAAAGCCCTAACAGGACTGGTTCTGCACGCATACCACGACCACGCTTTGTCCGGGGGCCACCTTGCATTCCGACCAACGTACGAAAATATTCGCCACAAGTACTGGTGGCCGACAATAAATCGTGACGTACGTGACTGGTGCCAAAAATGCCAAGCATGTCAACGCCGGAAGACGGCACACAACCGACCAAAGCTACCCGCGGGACACATACCCGTTAAAAGGCCGTTTGAAACGATCTCCGTCTACTTAGTCGAATATAAGGCAGAATCTGTTTCAGCCGCCGGTGTGAAATGCAAACACGTGCTCACAATGATGACCACCTAACAAGGTTCGTAATTCTAACACAAATACCAAATAAGTCTGCTCGCGTAGTCGCACAAGCACTCATTGATCGCATCATAGGTATCTTCGGAGCACCCGAGATCCTTCATTCAGATCAAGGTCCCGAATTCGAAAATAAAGTCATTCACCAGTTGCAGAGCATACTCGGATATACGAAAACCCGCACAACGCCATATCGTCCGCAGGGAAATCCCGTTCCAGAACGTGTGCATTCAACAATGCACGCCATGCTCAGCATGCACAGTTCCATTGAGCGCGACAACTGGGCGTCACTCCTACCGTTAATACAATTGGCCCACAATTCGTCATTTAGTACTGCGGTACAGGAAACACCTTTCTTCCTGATGTTCGGTAGACCAGCACGATTACCGGTAGACGTTATCCTTGGCATCCCTTACGAAGGAAGCACAGCAGATACCGAGGAATTAGCACAACAAACACGGGACAATTTACAAGTTGCCTTCGAACTAGCGCGCCGAAACTTGTCGGAACGTACAGCGAGACAAACGGCCAGGAACGAAAAGTTACTGCCGTACCCCGTGTTTCATCCTGACCAACAAGATCTAGTATATAGACCATATCAGGATTCGGATGGGCCAAGCCGGCGTTCCCGGTGGCTTGGTAGGTGGTCCGCGTGCCTATCAAGATCAATTTCGTGGGTTCAAATCTCACCGAGTGCATGCTCGTAGGGACTTTTTCTTGCATAAAAAATTGATAAGCTGAAAGCGCGAGAGCGTGAGTTAGCTACATTCGATGAAAATCGACGAGCAGTGGGAATGCTGAACCCTATGCGCGACAAAAAATAAAGGCACGTACCGGGGGGGAAAAGGGACGACACCTGTGACCACGGCTTGTCCAGAAGATCGTCGAGGGTAAAACCTCCTACGAGTGGGCTGGAAAGTAAAGGTGATGATGAAAAAAAAAAAAAAAAAAAAAACCCAAAGCTGTTGTTGCCGTGGAGAGGACCATACGTAATTTGCTCACAACTGCCACCCGTGGTGTACCGAGTGAGACGTACGAACGAAACACGAGAAGTATCCGTGAACCCTACCATCCGCGGGAAACACCACCAGCGCCTCAATTTGACAAGCTTGCTGAGTTTTTCTTTGGAAAACAAATCCCTCTGCCCGCGTTGGACCATCCTGATGAAGCTCAACCAAGAACTGAGTCATATGTCGTTGGCAAAGTGGTCGGTCACTTGGAAGCTTGGACTGGGCAGGAAAAGTCTGCACAATTTTAAATACCGCTTGCGCCTCAGGGGATATGGCCCCGAATCAGATCTCGAGTATCGCGCAGACGAAGTACCACAATGTCACGCATTAATAGCCGCCTACAGAACCAAAAACGGTTTACACATCGCGTCTCCCGAAAACACCACGTCCCGCGACGTCAAAAAGCGGAAACGGCAAAATGGTGGGGATTGAGTACAGCACCAACAGAAGGAGCTCCATCACAAACAACCAGTGATTTTCATGTTGGGCTGCGGCAAATAAATCTCGAACGAGCAGGTAACTAAAGGGTATCACCTACGGTAGGAAACAAATAGGGATACTAACGGTGACGAGAGTAGCAACGATAGTTTGTGCTCTATCAACGATTGTTTGGGCATTTTTGACAAGGAGGATGTCTCGCAACGGAAGTCTCTGTCTCAGGAATCCGAGAATAAGGAAACGACAGTTTCCAGGAATCCACAAAATAAAAGAGCAGACCGAAATACCACACGAGTATATACCACCGTTTTACCAAATATTACAGTTCGAAAGGACCCGGTCCGACCACAAAAATCTCAGCGAGACTATGTGGGCGAAACGAGGTCATCCATCAAGGGGTCCAGTCTCGCGAACTTACCCCGCACAAATCGATGTCCAGGCATGCGCACGCCGAACAAATAAAAGACATCAAATCTGGCACTTGCCCCATAACAAGTTAGTACCTTGTTCGAGCAAGCAGATATCAGAAACATTCGCCCGTGTCGTAATATATATATATATATGCAGCCGACACGAGGAACGCCGTCTGAGTGTGGCCACACGACAGATACGACGCGTTGAGAGAAAAAACAATGGGACAACCATTGCAACTCCGATATTTAGCTGCCGGCATTCTAACGGGACTGTACGAATCCCAACACTTACTGCCGTGTTTTCTCAACACGAAGTGTGCTGTCGTAGACAGTCAGGGGGGGGAATTTAGGTACATACCGTGAGCAGTGAAGAAGACGATACGTTCCCCTGTCAAGACTCCACCTACCACTAGCATTCCCTCTCGAATCCTCGCCCCAAAGTCACATACATCCTTAGCAAAGATGGACTTGAGGCGCATAGAGGGGGGGGCGATGTGGAGGACAGGGTACGTAGATACCGTCAATCTCCGATCACAAATGCCAACCATGAAGATACGTTAAACAACGTCCGGTCTATGAGATCTGCCATCACTGATGGACCTTCATAATGGTTGACGTTCGGGCCATGAAGTCCGAACGCGCCAGGGAGAAAAGGGTCCTTCACGAAAGGACCCGCGCTCTCACAAATTTCTATAAGTTCTCTCCTTGCGAGACGCGAGGGAGGCTTGTGGAGGCACCTCCTTGCCACATATCACGAAAGAGAACGTGCACGTCAAGGCCTCGGCCAACCCCGTCAAAGACGAAGACAAGGCCGACACCGGCAACGGAGCCACCCTCTATAGTATGTATGTTTAATTTTTCTTGTTTCTTTTTCTATTTCAAATTGTCTTCGTTTTTTTTTTCTCTTTGTTTCGTCTCGTTCCCCTAGGTCATGGAAAGTGTCTGTCGAGCCTGTGGTACGCAGTATGATCTCAGGGCACTGCGTTGCATACGTGGCAACGTAGCATCTGTGTGGCGTAGCTATGTGACCACAAAACTTGCACCAGGTATCTCTCTAGGATTGAAGAATCGGCACGGACACTGGTTGTGCTGGATGTGTGTGTGTGTTCTTCACATTAAACCGTTCTTCTACTCGTCGACATCCAGCAAGCCCAGTGTCCGTGCTGATTCTTCACCCTATTAATAGAAAGATACGAGCTCTGTGGTCACAGACTACGACACAGAGATAACACACCGTAGTGCATTAATAGCCTACGCAATACCATGCCTTCGCACTAGGTGCGGCCGACACAACATACATACATACGCCAGCAACACAAATACACCATAAAGAAAGAGAAGCAACGAAGAAACCAAACCGAGGCTATCCCTACCTCTTGGTCGACCCTAAAAGGGGGTCGACTAAAGAGGTCCGGCAAGTTCATGACATGAACACTGGTGGAGTGTCACGTTAAATCTGTGTTCTACAGATGGACAAGAACCGGTACACAAATAAGTGTGTTGGGCGTAAGCTTTTTTTACCCAGATCTCCAAGGAGGATAAAAAAAAAAAAAAAACAAAAAGTAAAAGAAAAGGAGAAGAATGCCAAATAAATAAATAAAATGGGAAGCCAAAGCTCAGACATATACTTACCCCGAGAATGAGCCAAAAGGGACGTGCAAGGGGGAAGAAACGAGAAGGAAAAAGGGGACTATGCATCCCGGTGAACACTTACCTCAGTAAAAAGAGAAATAATGAGTGGGCCAAAATACGCCCGTCACCCACCCACTATGTAGTACTTCTTTCATAAGGATAAGGGAAAGATATAAGAAAAAGTTAAGTCAAGGAAAAAAAAACAATGCACAAGCCAATACATACCGAACGGCCGCAGCAGTTGGCGGTACGAGTAGCAAAGAAAAGTCCAATCTATTAGTCGGCCTGGTACCTTGCTACCCTATCTGCGGTCTCTCTGCTACTCTCTTCTACCGCGGTTTCCCTTCTACTCCTCCTGTTCCCCCCCCTGCCCCCATACACTTGTACGGTGTTCCTTCTACCCCTCCTGCTGTTACCCCTCCCCCCATTCCCTCTAACACTACCTGCAGCGGATGCACGGCGCTGTCTACTCAGCTTTGCCTCAGCCTCGTGCCACCTGCCCATGAACTGTTCAGCTGCTCGACGGGTAGAAAGAACGGTTTAATGTGAAGAAAACAGCAAAAACAATAACAGCAGTATGTAGTTCGTATCATGTCTTCACACTACAGCAGCATAACAATTAATATAGCTGTCGTGGTGTTATGAACACCACGACGTCGTCATCCACACGTGAGAGCTGCCGCCGAATGGGCAGGCTTCGTGTGGGGCTTGGACAACAGTAGATAGGAGAAGGGTGACCAAAAAGGGGGCTCACTACCACGACAGTGTTCCGCTGACCCAGTGCATTTGAGTTTACATGGGAACACGAGTCCCTTTCAAGCGTATGGACTAAGAGACCAATACTGATAGTGCTCTCCGCTCTGGCGGTACTGGACGCGCCCACGTATTGGATCTTCGCGACTGGGTGACTGCCTAATCGAGTATCCTGGGGTAGATGACACTTAGCCGTGTAGGATATTCTCGATAATGTATAACTGCCTCGACGATCATCGGGAGAGGACGAGGGCAACTCTTATTATTGGATCTTCTTAGTGGTGAGACAGCGTCATGGAAGACCTACCCACCGGGTGCCTCCATGAGCTGGCTTGACGCCAGGGTTACGGTACCCCGGTCGGCGGGTTACCGTCGACGAGAGTCCCTGAGACGTGAGACATCGTCGACCTCGAGGACATGTCGCTGGAGTATTTCCGTACAGAAGTTGTCATGTTGGTTCTGTTGAGGACCTGGAACGTTACATCACTCCCCAGTTTTAGTGGCGTATGATCAGTACTCCAAACGTAAAAGTGAAATTGGGATACTCGTACAGGTTTCCTTGATTGACCGGCCCTGGCGATCCACAATCGCGAGCTCGTTTTGGGGCGGGTAGTATGTCCAGTAACTATGTGTGTGTGTTCTTCACATTAAACCGTTCTTCTACTCGTCGACATCCAGCAAGCCCAGTGTACGTGCTGATTCTTCACCCTAGAAAGATACGAGCTCTGTCGTCACAGACTTCGACACAGAGATAACACACCGTAATGCATTAATAGCCTACGCAATACCATGCCTTCGCACTAGGTGCGGCCGACACAACATACATACATACGCCAGCAACCAAAATACACCATAAAGAAAGAGAAGCAACAAAGAAACCAAACCGAAAAAGAAAAAGAAAATGAGAAGAATCCCAAATAAATAAATAAAATGGGAAGCCAAAGCTCACACACACACTTACCCCGAGCATGAGCCGAAAGTGACGTGCAAGGGGGAAGAAACGAGAAGGAAAAAGGGAACTATAACATGCATCCCGGTGGACACTTAACTATGTAAAAAGGGAAATAATGAGTGGGCCAAAATACGCTCGTCACCCACCCACTACGTAGTACTTCTTTCATAAGGATAAGAAGGGGTAAATATAGGAAAAAGTTAATTCATGGAAAAAAAATGAAAGCACCAAGCCAATACATACCGAACGGCCGCAGCAGTTGGCGGTACTCTACGCTGGGCATCCAGTTCAACTGAATGTAGCATGTACCGATGACGTAAAACTGATGATATTTTATACGTATAACTATGTCATGGTATAAATGTGTTTGACTGGTTGTACTCGTAACGCTGCAACATGCGGCGGCCTGCAGCACTCGAGATAGATAATACGTATTTTGTATGATAATCTCACACCACAGCATAATAATGGGTGAAACTCCTGAAAACCTGCCCGCAGTCACAAAACAGGCCGCAAAAGATGAAATGCGTCTGAATTACTGTATAAAACAAACAAGTACCAGGCACGAAATAGTGTCGTGCCGATAGGTGAGAGAAACGGTACAGCAGTACATATATACGAGCTATCCGATATGGTGTATCCGGCGTCCCCGGTGGCTTGGTAGGTGGTCCGCGTGCCTATCAAGATCAATTTCGTGGGTTCAAATCTCACCGAGTGCATGCTCGTAGGGACTTTTTCTTGCATAAAAAATTGATAAGCGGAAAGCGTGAGAGCGTGAGTTAGCTACATTCGATGAAAATCGACGAGCAGTGGGAATGCTGAACCCTATGCGCGACAAAAAATAAAGGCACGTACCGGGGGGGAGAAGGGACGACACCTGTGACGACGGCTTGTCCAGAAGATCGTCGAGGGTAAAACCTCCTACGAGTGAGGTGGAAAGTAAAAGTGATGATGAAAAAAAAAAAAAAAAAAAATCCACGGTGGCTTGGTAGGTGGTCCGCGTGCCTGTCAAGATCAATTTCGTGGGTTCGAGTCTCACCGAGTGCATGCTCGTAGGGACTTTTTCTTGCATAAAAAATTGATAAGCGGAAAGCGCGAGAGCGTGAGTTAGCTACATTCCGTGGAAATCGACGAGCAGTGGGAATGCTGAACCCTATGCGCGACAAAAAATAAAGGCACGTACCGGGGGGGAGAAGGGACGACACCTGTGACGACGGCTTGTCCAGAAGATCGTCGAGGGTAAAACCTCCTACGAGTGAGGTGGAAAGTAAAAGTGATGATGAAAAAAAAAAAAAAAAAAATCCACGGTGGCTTGGTAGGTGGTCCGCGTGCCTGTCAAGATCAATTTCGTGGGTTCGAGTCTCACCGAGTGCATGCTCGTAGGGACTTTTTCTTGCATAAAAAATTGATAAGCGGAAAGCGCGAGAGCGTGAGTTAGCTACATTCCATGGAAATCGACGAGCAGTGGGAATGCTGAACCCTATGCGCGACAAAAAATAAAGGCACGTACCGGGGGGGAGAAGGGACGACACCTGTGACGACGGCTTGTCCAGAAGATCGTCGAGGGTAAAACCTCCTACGAGTGAGGTGGAAAGTAAAAGTGATGAATGAAAAAAAAAAAAAAAAAAAATCCACGGTGGCTTGGTAGGTGGTCCGCGTGCCTGTCAAGATCAATTTCGTGGGTTCGAGTCTCACCGAGTGCATGCTCGTAGGGACTTTTTCTTGCATAAAAAATTGATAAGCGGAAAGCGCGAGAGCGTGAGTTAGCTACATTCCATGGAAATCGACGAGCAGTGGGAATGCTGAACCCTATGCGCGACAAAAAATAAAGGCAAGTACGGGGGGGAGAAGGGACGACACCTGTGACGACGGCTTGTCCAGAAGATCGTCGAGGGTAAAACCTCCTACGAGTGAGGTGGAAAGTAAAAGTGATGATGAAAAAAAAAAAAAAAAAAAAATCCACGGTGGCTTGGTAGGTGGTCCGCGTGCCTGTCAAGATCAATTTCGTGGGTTCGAGTCTCACCGAGTGCATGCTCGTAGGGACTTTTTCTTGCATAAAAAATTGATAAGCGGAAAGCGCGAGAGCGTGAGTTAGCTACATTCCATGGAAATCGACGAGCAGTGGGAATGCTGAACCCTATGCGCGACAAAAAATAAAGGCAAGTACCGGGGGGGAGAAGGGACGACACCTGTGACCACGGCTTGTCCAGAAGATCGTCGAGGGTAAAACCTCCTACGAGTGGGCTGGAAAGTAAAAGTGATGAGAAAAGAAAAAAAAAAAAAAAATCCCGTATCAATCGCAAATGAATTGACACCATGAACGTGTCCACGCTATTACATTTTACACCATATCGACTATGTACAAAAATAGCAACTACGTGCGTACGTACACGAACGAATACTCGACAGGTGCCCTGGCCGTGTTCGCGAGTGGATAATGGAGGTCTTGGCACATGTAAGTCGGGTGTTTAGTAAATGTTGTGACCATACATGTATTATTTTCCCTCCAGAGTGAGCGTCGCCGGCGGGGATGCCCAATTGGTGAAGCGCCCAGTACGCACTATCAATCTCTCATATCATGTCGACGGAACGAGGTTGCTTTTCCCGCAGTAAAATTGTGTACTCATGCCCAAAAACTGCACGCGACATTACGCCAGATTATATTGTGAACTCTCATCATTGATAGGCACGCATGATCACCTGGTAGACCTCGAGGCGCAACCCACAACCACAGCCTGTTGAGATGACAGCAGTCTCGTGCAAATCCGAGCGGGTCTTGGTCTATTACAGGGTCGCCTCTTGGACAAAGTTGTTTCAGTGACAACTTGCAGGGCTCGACCCTATGGTCGCATTTCGTCAGGGTTTCACGCGGGCCCGGCGGTGGTTGAAGTCCAAATTCGGGTTATTAATTGTGAGCTTCAGCTCGAACGATTATTTTGTTTCGCCGCTTCTGTTCGTGTGTATAACTTTCTAGAACATTCCCCGCCAAGTGTAGCGTTTCACTTCGAAAGTTTGTAGGATGTTTTCTGATCGTTGAAACGTTACTGACGCACACGCACACCACTTTCGTCTTATTTTAGCTGTTGGGTTTTCTTGAAGAAAGAGTAGCGGCGTATGCACTTCGAAATCGTCGTCCGCAATTGGGAAAACCGCCCAGTAGTTCAAAATTCTTTTTTCGAACTCTTCGCTATCAGCAGGGGAGTCGCGGGGAGAAGACGAGAGAGGCAGGGTACTGTAGACAGACACAAATTGGGCTAAGGCCTGGCGGCATCTGCTTCACGGCCGTTACAGTCAGCAGGGCACAGAGAGCTCTAGGAGATCAAGGTGTGTTAATGTAGTTTCGATTCGAGCCGAGGCACACGATGGTCATGTACTACGAGTTGATTGTCGCATGCTAACCGATCCTTGTGCAATGTATTCCGTATGGTTTTCTCGAGTCGCGCTGATTTGGGAAGAAGGATGTGGGTCCGTGAGCAGGGCATGAGACAGCTTCCACAGCGACACTATCCCCTCGGGACTTGTACCGCGTCATCAGAGCATGTTTGTGTCCACTTTGCCTGTTGCAGGTGGTGTCAGACCGGGGGGTAGTGCATGATAGCACGCAGCTGCTCGAAGTTTTGTTGTCATCGGTGAAGAGGCCCCCTGACAACAACAAACGTCTAGAAAAATGAGTACGTTTCGTGTAAGAGATGCAGACCGTAGGTCTGCGATTTAGACGGATGGGCACTCTGGCTATGACGTGGGCGGCGCCTTGTCGATCACCACCACCGGGGAGTAATTGTTGGTAATGAGGCGCGAGCTGAGCACCTGCAGAAGTGATATCTCCTAGTCATCGTGACGGGCGAATACGGCTGACCATCTGATGTTAGAGCACCGATTAAAACGAGCATCCATGTATCCGTCGTGTTGTGAATGCCAGCCTCCCGTCGATACCCAAGGGTCCCTGCGATGACGCCTACCGACATCGAAGGGAGCCGGTTATTCCTGGCGGTCGAGGGCATCTCACAACCTCGACAAAACCCTTCATTTTGTGAACCCTCCCTGGCGTGTTCGTATCATCGCGAGAATCCAGTGATTTCTGGGCCATCATTGACATAGTCCCATCAAGGCCAACACACCCTGGACAATAGACAAAAATCTAATTGTCTAGTAATAGATTCCTGTTGCAGTAGGCCGCCTATTGTGGTCTCTACTCCCAATTAATTTAAATGCCTCGTGTTCTATTGTCTGGACGAGTTCCATTAACAGGCACCCACCTGGTCCTATTGTCCACGCAACTTCTGTTGATGTACAATCACCTGAATCAATTATCGAATCAATTTCTGTTCATAGTTACTCACGAAACTATGTTGTTGAAACAATAGTCTATTGGAATTTACTACCTCAACCTATTGTGCAGGTAATAGCGTATTGCAGTGTGTTGGCCGCGCCAAATGTCTATCCATTTCCAATTGATGGACAGCATACCAAATCTATTGTCAGTACAATTCCATGTAATAGATAGCACTCTAAATGAAATCTATAGCCGGCACAATTCCATTGAATAGACAGCATACCAAATCTATAGCTGGTACAATCCTGTTTAATAGATAGCACCCCAAATCTATTGTCGGCACACTTCCATTGAATAGCCAACACCTCAAATCTATTCCCGGGACAATTCCATTTAATAGACAGCACCCCAAATCTTTTGTCGGCACAATTCCAATTGATAGGTAGCTTCCCAAACCTATCGTTCGGACAGTTCCAATTAACAGCGGATCTCTGAAATTAAAAGCTAACATTATATTCAGACGGCACAGTAGTTTTTTTGCTGTGAGCGGGACAAATCAAGAAGTAGATTCGTTCTAGAACCATGCCCACCAGTGTGGGTCCAATGGGGCTTCTGCCCCGAGATATTTATATGTCTAAACTGTATTGTACATATTTCACATTTCGCTTCGCGCGACGAATCCTCCGACGAACCACAACGGACGCCACACGTAGTGGTGTTTTTTTCGGTGGATGTAGTCGATATGATACGATGTGATACGTTGTATTAAACCTATTGTGCTGTTTTGCTGCTGGAGAAGCTTTGCAATGGATGGCACCTGCCGCTACGAGAAGCTCTTTTTGTTGGACTAAACTTGCCAGGTCCTCTTCAAACGAACTTCCGACCTCGTGCTGGAGGGCATTATCCTGAATTTCCCTCAAACTATATCCGCTTTGGCTCGAACGCCGGGTAACCAAGGCCCGAGAACGTCGGGGCTGATGTTGTGGTTCGCCTGCTGGCGGGTCTGTGCGGCTGTGTGGCCGTGCTAGCTGTCGGTTGGATGCTGTGTACGGCAGTCCTGATGTGATATTTTGACGTCGCTGCGCTGACTGAAAAAAGAAAAACTCGAGGCTATATGGGAGCGGAACGCCGTAAGTAGGAGCAGCATTACTAGTAAGTGGTTGTAATACGAACTCGACAATATCTGCAGCAGTTATATCTGCGATGCATCATGCTGGGCGTATACTGATTATTCTCTATTCATTATTGTGCTGAACCAACACGAACAAACGTCCACGTACGTATCAATTTCGTGGGTTCAAATCTCACCGAGTGCATGCTCGTAGGGACTTTTTCTTGCATAATAAAATTGATAAGCGGAAAGCGCGAAAGCGTGAGTTAGCTACATTCGATGAAAATCGACGAGCAGTGGGAATGCTGAACCCTATGCGCGACAAAAAATAAAGGCACGTACCGGGGGAGAAGGGACGACACCTGTGGCCACGGCTTGTCCAGAAGATCGTCGCGGGTAAAACCTCCTACGAGTGGGCTGGAAAGTAAAAGTGACGAAAAAAAAAAAAAAAAAAAAAGTATGTATCCGTGACGTTTGGGCTTAGGGCGTGTCCAAACAGAATCGAAAATCGAAATGATATTAAACTTGGCACTGATTGGTCCTTGGCCCAAACATGTCCCCGGTCGTTTTCTGGGTAGTCCAGGCTACGTACTACCTGGAAAACGAACGATTTACAATTTACAACCCAATACCAAAATCAAAAGGTTGAAGACTGGAAATCGAAAGCAAATCGAAAAACACGAGCAGCAACAATTCAGCGCGTCTTAATAGCCCCAGCCACCTGCACGAGAAATTTATATGTATAGTACGTATTGTAAATATTTCACATTTCATTCCCGGCGACGAACCCGCCGTGCGACCAGCCGCACACGACACACTGCCCTGCGGTGATTTTTTAGTGGATATACATAGTACGATATGAAGTGAAACGTCTCGTACTAAACCTGTTGTCCGGACAATTCCTATTGACAGCCGACCTCTGAAATCAATCGGTATTAGTATTGTATGAATACGACACATCAGTTGTTCTAGTTGTGCGCGGGACAAACTACGAAGTAGATTCGTTCTAGAGACATGTCCACCATTGTGGGTCCTCTGCCTTCTGCCTGATATATTTATATGTATAATATGTATTGTAAATATTTCACATTTCGCTCCCGGCGATGAATCGCAGAACACACTGCTGTGCGGCGATTTTTTTGTGGATATAGTACGATATAATACGAAGTGATACGTTGTGTTCAACCTGTTGTCCGGACAGCTCCTATCAACAGCCGACCTCTGAAATCGATCGGTAATATTAATATATTCATACCACCCAGCAGTAGATTCGTTCTAGAGACATGTCCACCATTGTGGGTCCTGTACCATCTGCCCGAGGTGTTCGTGTGTATAATATGTATTGTGAATATTCCACATTTCATTCCCGGCGACGAACTCGCCGTGCGACCATCCGGACGACACATTGCTGTGCGGTGATTTTTTTGTGAATGCAGTACGGTTTTATACCAACCAAACAACACATGGCGCGGTGCTTTCGTGGATATAACATGATACAATACGAACTGAGACAAGCGTTCCCAAGAAGAATTCGGAGTATTCCAACCGAAAGCAGAAGGCCTTGCCGCAGCAGCGCGTCCCCCAGTCTCCCGCAACGACAAACAACAACTGCCATGAGTTCTAGCTCTGGTCCTCAACAGGAGGGTATCGGGTCGACACCTGCTGCTCCAGCCGAGCACAGCGAGTACGCGCAGGAGACCGTGAGGCGCTTAGGTTGCTTCGATAGGCGCTCGTTTCTTGTTTGCTGAAGCATTCACCCGAACACTACAGATGCATACGACCGCGCTAATACGTACATGCTCGTTCGTGATGGTTCATCACAATCTGTATTCACTCGACATGCCCCATCACACATATAACCATCGCAGGTACTGAGGACCAGCCTCCATACCCACAAGTCCTATGTAGTTACTGCAAGGATGAAGACCAAATGTAGACAGCTATCTAGACTACTCACACCACCGCCTGCGGCGTTTGCATGTATTTACTTTCGTATGTTTGTTGTACTCCGGTTTGCCCGTCCGTTCAATATGTGAGTGGTCCTCTACCATTTGTATTTGATGTGGTGTGGGTGCCCCCCCAGGCCGACCCCCCCCCCCCCCCCCTCCTCCCCCTTAGAATGTGTAGGTCAGGTCTGTCGGTCGGATTAAGGACAACGAAACGACATTGCACTGTGCTCTACTCCGCCTACCACATGAAAATATAGTATCCCTGTGACGTTGCAATTTGACATCAGAGCAAATACCTAACCGGGATTGGTTATTTGTCACGGACACTGGTTGTAGTGCAGACGGGTAGACATAACTGTTTTTGTGTGAAACCGCACACGCATGAAGCTATCAACACGCCCACCACGATATTGTTATACGGGTGTTGCTGACTGGCAGTATTGTAACCTTGTGCCATACTGGGATCCCGTTGGGCACATGCACTTATCCTCTTGCCGATAACACCCGAACGTGTTGCGTGTAGGAATCATTCGCCGTGCGTTCAGTTTCGCGTTCGCATTGACATGTTAGGTGACTGGAACAACGTGTTCAACCACCTGTTCTGACATATTATCATCGAGGCAAGTCATGATGCTGATCCGTCCTCGCCCTTGTTATACTCACCGAACGCAGGTTGTAGGTAGTCCGAGAGACCCACGTTCGGCATGCACAAGGGAACTGATAGTGATATGGAAGAACTTGACACACTCTGGGGGCCGGATTACACCACTGCCAATGCAGATTTCTTTGTAGGCACGAATGGTCATTTCTATCACGACGAAGTGAACGATTTCCTGAGTGGCGAAATGCATGGCAAGCGGGTGTATCCGAGTCGCTTTCAAGGGTCAGAGAAAGAAGCCGCTCACAAGAAGAACTTCGTCAAAAACCTACGCAAATCCTACACTCTCCGACCAAACGGAGACCACCTCGTCTTGTATCACCAGACTAGGCCTGCGAACAGGGAGACGCATGGAATCCGGAGAGGCTTGTTCGGTTGGAAGGTCGTGGATACGAAGGAGGCGGCCTTGCATGTCGTGACGAGGGTGAGTGTCCAATTGTTTGCATTGTTTGTTCTCCAACCATGTTGTGATATCACTCTGTGTTGTCGAGAAGGTAACTGTAGGCATTCCATACAAGAGTGCGTAATTGGCCCCTGTACAAAACAACATTCACAAATGTATGGGAAATAAACGAACACATAAATTTAGGTGTTCGCGTCGATCAGTGTTGAGACACACCATCATAGCAGATGGGCATCGCAGATGTATTCGTAATATATGTCTGGCGAACCAATGCCAAATTCGGGTCAGGAACTACCACCCGTGGGGGAAGGATAAGACACAGCGGCAGTACATAGATTCTAAACGTGGCTGTAATACGTGTATATTTGCGTGGACTTCACACGGTGATCACATCATCACTACGTCTCGTTTCGATCTTTCGAACGGGGTTGCAAATACTCAGTGGAGAGCGTTCGCGGCGTATTCCAAATGGTGATTCACGTATGCACCGCTGGGTCTGATGTTCCGTTTTATTTATTTTTTACTATGGGATAATTACCGAAATGAAGTCGCAGTAGGTTTCACACACTCGCCTTCGGTGTCGTCGGGGTCCGCTTTAAACCTCCTTTGATTCGTGTTTGCCGATGTCGCGTGTGTTGAACCAAATACTATTATGTTATAAGGATCACATGCAGAAGCACAACGGGGGGAATCGCATGATGGCAGACATGAACAGGGAGCACTACCTTCCGACTCTGGCTGCGAAGTCCCTGTTGAAGGATGTAAAGGCGCGGTGCCCCCTTTGCGAGGCCAATGGTCGCGCCCCTAAGAACCTCCCGCACACACCAATCCTGTCCACTACCTTCGGTGAGCGGGTCCTGGTCGATCTCAAGAAGATTGGCACGAGGGGTTATCTGCTAGTGGTTATTGACCACCACACGTCATACTGCTATTCGAAGCACCTGGCGAAAAAGGAGGCGGGTCCAGTGGCGAAATACCTGAAAGAGGTCTTCGATGACGTTACGAAAATCAGGGCCGGCTGGGTGGCAGCACGCAGAAAGGCTGAGGCGAGCGAGAGGTCATTGCCATCGTCTAGGCCTGCAAACGATGAAGACGACGTCATCAAATCGCCGTTGGGCGTTTTGGAGTTCACCCGCATGAACGAACGATAACCAAGACGTTAGGTTGACCATCGACGAGGTTCGTGCTCGTTTCGAACTATGGTTGCACTATGATTCAGATTTCATTCAGCTGTTCAAAACCTGCCGGAGACTTTTACTCTGGAGAGCGGCTCACCGTGGGTGCCTTTGGTATGGTCGACGATAGTTCAAACCGACAAGCGGTTGGTGAATAGGTGTTGGTCTCGATGGGGAACTTCATGATTCTTTTGGTGTTTGCCTATTGTATAGGAATAACGTCCGTGTACTGACCTTAACCGCTCATCGCAACCACACACCTCGGAGCTGAACGTCAACCGCATTGATGTCGTCGCATCACTCTTGTGTCCTGAAGGGCCTGCATGCATGCATGGCAAGCTTAGAGAGAAACACATCCGGAAGGGTCAGGGTGTTCCAATCAGATCAGGGTGAGTGAAACTTAAATTCAGCCTTCCGCAAGCCTGCAGGGGCGCGAGTAAGACCTTTGTTAGGATGACTTGAGACTTGAAGTATTGTTCTCGCGCATGGGCATCTATATGATATTTCTTGGCACGAGTCGGAGATGCCGGCACGGTCGATATCCGTTCAATGGTCCTCCATCGGCCGAACAAAACACCATGACCTCGACCCAGGACGATTGGTATTTTTCGCTTAACAACATGCAAGGCAGAATATCGCGAATTGTTCGTCTCGTAACTGGCGGTTTGCACTTAATTCTTTGCAGGGTGTTCCAATCAGATCAGAGTGAGTGAAACTTAAATTCGGCCTTCCGCAAGCCTGCAGGGGCACGAGTAAAACCTTTGTTAGGATGACTTGAGACTTGAAGTGTTGTTCTCGCGCATGGGCATCTATATGATATTTCTTGGCACGAATCGGAGATGCCGGCACGGTCGATATCCGTTCAATGGTCCTCCATCGGCCGAACAAAACACCATGACCTCGACCCAGGACGATTGGTATTTTTCGCTTAACAACGTGCAAGGCAGAATATCGCGAATTGTTCGTCTCGTAACTGGCGGTTTGCACTTAATTATTTGCAGGCACAGAATTCAAAGGTGAGGTCAAGAAGGTGGTGGGAGATGACGAACGAGTGACAATGAAGAGCCAGCCCTTTTCCCCGCGCGAGAACGGGAAGGTGGAGAGAAAGGTATGTAGTGCTGGATAATTCTCCGTTGACGCTTTGTATGAAGTAACCCCAACAGTAAATAGGACCTACTGTACACACAAAAATCTATATATTGCCATATTAATACCTACAATATTTGGTACTATCAACGCCTTTCCCCGCAATAGTAGTAACGTTTATCAAGCACGTACATTATATAGCCACCGCACATTTTAATTTTAATGAATACCGAACGACACTTTGAGATGAAGACCATTCAGGGATCACCGTGCGGTCTGAGTATGCACGTCATGTCAAGGGATGTCCTCGTTGAATCGTCGGAGTAAACATCCACCGTATCCTGTGGTCGCCGTCTATGTGGGCACTCACATTCGTCCCTTACCAGACTACACAGATATCAAATATTTGTATCGTCCGTGCTGCCATGTTGACTTGTGTTCTAGAACCGGGCGCTGGGAGACAAGTTTTACGCGATGGTGGATCTTGTCGGGGGTTTCGCAAGCATTTCGTATGCACGAATTGAACAGTGCCTGAAGGCCGCCGTCGACATCGATAACCACGCTATGCACAAGTCAGGCCACAGACCATGCGAGGTGTGATCCCTGCTTCGTAGCCCTCACATGCATGTTAGGTGAATGGGCCTTCCCGAGGGAAGTGGATACTTGAAATAATCAGTGAAATAATGTACTTTGATGTCCAGGTGACGGCGTATTGTTGTACAAGCACAAAGCTGTGCATGTATCGTGGGCTGAGTCCCTGCGGCGCTCAGCGTTGAGGTCAATGTACATGTTCAGGGTGCGGCCGGAAACCACGTCATTCGTCAGAACATACGATGTATAACCGTTGGTCTTGTTATTTTTACACCGAAACTGGAACGTCACTGTTCGTATTTGAGTCAACACGGAGATATTGAATTGTTGTACACAAATCCTACAAGTGTCAAATAGCGTGAAGACGTACACGACCGCGAGGATATTTGCCCGTATGTATGTTGCTGTCGTGACTGTATTTCCTCCCGTTTCTGATTTAGGCGGCGTGGCGTCGACGAGGTGTGCTCTTCGAGGATTCTGAGGGATTCCAAGCGCTAAAACAAGGAGACCCACTCACGGGGCTGGAATTGTTGGAAATCTACTACAGGATCAATTACCATCAGGCCGTGTTTGCCAACTCCATCGTGACGAAACAGGTCTCCTACATGAAGCAGCACCACGCCGAAGAGACGCGCGACGTAGCGGTAAGTGTTCCTAGTATGGTGGCATAACCACTCATATTCGCTTTGGACTAGACCAGCATCGATCTTTCTTTTCGTACTGCAATGTGCTCTTTGGGTTTTACAGTCGCGCTTGGCGTCTTTAAGTTAAAGGCAAGCGAACGTCATGTGAGCGCGTAAGCACGGCATATGGAGCCAGTATTTTGGCGTACTTTCGCTTTGTTTCCACAACTGCTAGGTCGAAACAATACTTGTGTAACCGGTCTGCTTATTGAGATGCCTTTAAATCCGCTCCTGTGACTATACTTTGAAAAGATCGGTTCCAAGGTGTGGTTTGCGGACCTGAAGCGCAAGAAGCTAGCCGGCGATAAGGCACTCCTACAGGGAACCGTTACAGACATCCACAGGGATGCCAGCGGAGGCCCTCCCTTCCAGCTTTTCTGTGGAGACAACGACCGGAAAGCCGGTTGTTGTCCCTGCTCGCAAGATCCTGCCTGGTCTGGTTTCCGACGAGGCAAGCTGTGAGAGTCCTCTCCCAGAGTGACTCACTACAATGTACAGCATGAACGCGTCTCGTGGCGTGAAAGTCGTATTAATAGGTTATTAGGGTTTGTAGAAGTGCGAGGTTGAAAGTTTGTTGAGAATACAGTACTACTCGTGAACGTAGTTTTTTCTCCATCATGAGGGCACCTACGTGGAGAAGTCTGTGTTACGTGGTATGTGGGAAGGTAGAACAAAATCGACTTGGTACGCATTTCATTCGATTTTGTTTGTGTTTTCGTACGGAATATGACATACTCGTAAAACGTTTAGCGTGTATATATATATATATATTTGTTTACGCGCGCTGACCAAGCAATTTGATGTACTTCTATTTCGCGGATCGAACTTTGCATCTGTAGGTCATCGATCAGCAAGAGGGATGGGACGTCTCAGGGAAAATGTACAACCTCGGTATATATTCTGCTTGGCCTATCGTGTGTGCGAGGGAATGTGTGTGACCAAACGACAGTGGTTACATAACATAGTAACAATCGGCCCCTTACTAAAGACCAATTTTTTCACCCTCGCTCCCGTCCGCTGATCATGCCTCGCAGACAATTAGTCCGCTTATAGAGGCATACGGGATGGTAGCCAATGCACGAGCCAACAAACCTTCAACGGGAGAAGGTGGCCGTCGTCGCGCAGAGGATATGGTTGGGATTGAGATTGGTCAAGGACGCCTGCCCTCCACGACGCAGCCCGAAACCACCGCCTCTGGGGCGTTGCCCGAGCCATCAGTGGCGGCAACGACGGACGGCGTTGACGCCGCCCTTGCCTCCAATATCGACGGGCACGAACAGGTTTCCAGCTTGGCCGGCGACATCGTGGCTGACCCTTCAGTTTTGCAGAATGCCCTAGACTCAAATGCGTTGCCCGTATTTACCGCGTCTGGGGCGTTTCCGGGCCCATCAGTGGCGACAACGATGGACGGCGTAGACGCCGCCCTTGCCACCAATAAGGACGGGGATGATGAGGTTCCCAGCTTGGCCGACGATGTAGTGGCTGACCCTCCGTCTTTGCCCGCTGCCGTTGACTTGAAGGCATGCCCCGTACTTACAGCGTCTGAGGCGTTGCCCGAAGAGGAGTTTTTACCTACTCGCGAAGGAAGGAATAGGACGTCGGCGACTACACCCAACGAAGCAGATACCATCCGGGCAAGACATGACGCGTCCGACGACCACGGCGTTACGATGTATAGATCGACGTCTTCTTGGCCGAAGCTCCCGGGGTTTATCGACTCCGATACATTGCCACACAACAACTCGTATGCTGCAGGAGACAGCGGCGCTCTCAGCGTGGCGACCATGAACTACGACGTGGCCGGTACCCGGCCTGCCGACAGCTTCGTTTGCAAAGAGATCGAGACAATCGTGGCAGACGCAGGTATCGCTTCAAACAGACTTGGCCGTCTGTCTTCGTTATGTCTTGAGAACAACCGACGTTCCTACGACTCCCGTACGGCTGCGGCACCTGCTTCGACTGGCGTATCCAATGCCGGAAAACAAGCGCGGAGCGGACCCGGACAGTCGCTGACCCAGGCGTCGCCCCGCGGGCACCTTATGCCCGTTATAGCAGGTTTCGGGGACTGCGAGGCGCCGTTTATGGGTTTCCTCACCAACTTCAAGTGGGGATGTTACTTCAACGTCGTGTCCGCTATGACTCTCCATCTGCTTGAACTTACCGACCAGTTCGACGACGATGGTTTTACCCCATCCGCGACGACGTTTCTGGCACACGTGCGGGAATTGTCGTCGTCTTTGGCGAAGGGGCAGGATCGACATATGAAGGTTGGTACCTTCCGTTGCAGTCGTAGATATTTATATATATATGTTTTTCGAGCGTGTGCTGATACGTCATGATAGTAGGACAACGCGAGTTTCATTGGTGAAGGAAGGCCATGACATCCAGTTTTTGGGCAGGTGATGCCTACAAACCTGCTGTTCGTAGCGATAATTATGGTCGACCAATACATGAGCAGTGTCGGCGTGGCTTTCCCTGCTGAACTTGAGTACATTATATGGCGGCAGCATTTTTCTTTACTCTTGCATGTTTACTCCGGCACAGATGTTGAAATACTCCCCCAGATACTGTCGTCTAAACGCCAAACAAACACGTGTTGTTTGATAATGTGCCGTTTGCTAGCGTGCCGGTCTGGTACCCAAGTGTCCATGATAGTCCGCTAACATCACCGTGTCCTTTCAATTTCTGAATCAACGAATTTAAACGCAGCGAATAAATGCGGACGTTTTACGGGAAGTCCTAGGGGGAGAGCGGCAGGGGGGTGCCACCTTTGGAACAGTCGTCGGAGTGGGTGGTGACCCAAGCGAAGTATGGAAGGCGGTATGCACCAGCTTAATGACAGAGAGCACCTCCGGGAAAAGCGTCGGAGAATGTCACAAATCGCAGCGTTTCTTCGGTACGACGGAGAGGTCCACCGTTATCGACTGCCCGAAGCACCACGGCATGCCGGTATCAGAAGAAGTCAACGCAAAGCACGGCATGGCCGTTATTATTCAATTGGACTTAACGTCATCGGGCGCTGCGAGCATTGGTGAACGATTGGACAAGATTAAGTCGAAGAGCCGCGACCTCAACGGGGAACCCGACTTCAACAGTATAATATTACGGGATTGCCCCCTGTGCTTAGAGGATGGGGTTGTGCCCACCGACCCAGTAAGGGTTGCACGTTGCTTCGACGACGGTTCGCCCCGCGTCTTTCTTGTGACGATTGGGTCCAACTGGCACAGCAAGAAAAAGAAGACTGGACCTTGCGCATGTCGTGGAGATGTACGGATCGACGTATGACCTCACCGGCGTCATCTACCGCACGGGTGGGGGGGGAAACACTTCGATTGCCAGTTATATCTGGGGGGGTGCTGGCGTTCGTACAACGACTTGCGACACGGGGGCGAAATCATTCACACGCACTGGTTTGATCCATACCTGAACCGAGGTTCGGAGTACCAGTTCATGTATACCAGGCACGACCTGGTACGTGGCGCTGTAGAAGGGATGACGCGGGATCTCTTAAGCACAGCTGTGGATACGGGGACGACCCTGTCGACCATGGGGCATCTTTACCTTTCCCCACAGGAGGGGAGAGAGGCGCTACCGTTGGGTCGGCGCGGCGGTTGCCAAAACGCGGCGCAGCGAGCGTTGGTGGAGTGCAGGATGACGACACACCGCAGGAATCGCGCCAACGTTGTCAACGGGCGTGTACGAACCACGTACAAGCGCGGATGTCTCACCCACAAGCATGTGGCCTACAGGTGCGCTAGCATAACCAATGGGCCGTAGCACGTACTTAGCGTGGAAAAGATCGGGTCATTGATCCGCACAGCCGATATTCAGTAGCCCATGGATATCATCCAACGACATACACTTCGCAAATTAACGTAAAGAGTTCAAAACCGAACGGGAACTCAAAGTAAAACAGTCTTGTTTAGTGCTCATTAGCACCCTCGCGAGTTCGTAAACTGTAGCCCGATCATATACTGGGCCCACGAACGACATACAAATTGAAAAAAAACTGTAAGCACTTACACACACCAGCGGTCATAGGGCGGGTCTGTGCCGAGGTCTGAACAACTACGTGCGTGCTGGTGCCACCATAATGACGTAGACATGCACTTCCCGTGCAATACACGGCATCTACTCCTGTGAGACCGGCTAGGGTTGGTAGACCTGAATGCCACCGTCTGCAGGGTAGTACAACCGCAGGTCTCGCACGTTTTGTACGTCGATGTAGCCAGGTTGACACGCGCATTCGTCGTGCTCTCACAGGTAACTACACCTTTTGTAACTGCTATGGGGGGTTAAATCACGCCCCCAGTTTTTACAGCTTCGTCCAGATGGTAACCACACCACAAAGGTGCAAAACATGTACGCTTACTACAAAAGTCGTCCAACGTAGTCCCACCTCCTTTTAGAAATACTCTCACACCGTGGTTCCCCACTATTTGAAGTTAAGACAAACCAACGACATCGGAAATCGGTGGACTTGATATAACCTGACAGGGTGACGTTTTGCAGTGTAACGCAAACGGTCGCGATTCGATGTTCCTCACATGTATTTTGCAGAGTGGGCAATGTGTAGACACACTGCTTCCCCTGCGTCGATATAATGTTTCACCCCACGCACACGCATATCGGTCAGCGCCCCAACAAACAATCGCGCAAAAAATGTAGCTGTGCCCCGTGGAAGGCACGGGGAGAAAACAAATCACGAGTACCTCCCTTGCACGGTTGGCGCCTGGCGGTTCATCATTCACCTCCGACCCATGCCGACCGCCAATCAGAAGCCCGACTACGGAGTTCCAGACGTGGAAATCACGGGAGTATTCAGCGCTGAAGACTCACAGGACGATGGAAGTAGCGTCGAGTTTTTGTACGAAGAAATCGCTCCCGCACTCCCATCTCTTCTGACCGACAAGGAACTGCGGGAGAGGACACACGAGATTGGATGGGATCCTGACGACCTTTCGCGAGTCGACCTGGTTGATACTTCTAGAATTTGCGAGAACGAAGAGTTTAATTTGACTCCGCGCCTCATCCCAAACGATAGAAACAACTGTTTTGCGACGGCGCTGCTCCTGGCCTTAATCGCGCTTTCTTCACAGCCTGGCATGAAATATCCACAGCCAGACGAGGTTACCCATCAAGCAAAACCGTTCTGGGGAGTCGTCGCGAAAATACAAAGGGCAAAACGCGCCGGTGGCTACAGCTCCGTCGAAGAGGCGCAGGTGATGAGGATACCACGAGGCGTCTGTGTTTGCAGACGTAACTCACGAACGATATCCCGTGTTACGAATGGTGTGTTTCATGGCGGCGTCACCGCCCAGCACTTCCTATGTTATGGTGTTGTCAATCTATTGCAGTTACTGACACGCACGTAATGCTGTTGGATTTTGTCCATATCAATAGTAATTCGTCCAGAACTAATACTTGGTCGTCCAGAATGAATTGTCATAAAATATGTTGATCAGTGTGCTGTACGTACGGCCGATGGATTGGACTTAACACTTGATGTAGTCCTTCCTGAGACGCTCCGTTGGGGTCGAAGACGTGTTGTGTTGAATACCTGAATCGAACTTCCCGCAAAGATTGTTTAAATATTGGAGTCGGGCTAACCCCAAGCGTGCCGGTTACCTAAAGGACACGTTGCATCGTGTTTGTCAAGTCGTGAAATATGTCGCTCTCAATGACCGTTCAATATTTACCTCGTGTTAGTTACTCGCCATCTAATACCTACAAAGAACTCTTCTTTCAGGATGATTTGAGCAATGCGGTCGATGTAGCTCTCACGGGCACCAACAGCTCGACGCCGATTGCGGGTGCGGGGGGTAGCATGGGCGACCCGGCGAGTCTAATCGAGGCTTGTTGCAATCAGGGGAAAATGCCTGACAACGAGGTGAGATTCGCACTCTATGGAAGAGACCAGGCTTGTTAGTATGGGTGAAGCTACCTGCTCATTGACATGTCTCTAAGTGGTGACTTCGCGACCGGTCGATTGCGTCCTAGAGGCGCCGACGATTACGTCAGCGTAGTTGGTTGCTTCGATTCCGTTATATTCTCTCGGGTCATATAAACCGATCTGACGCAGTTCGTTCGCACTGGATTGTGACTCCCCAGGACACTTCGACGATCGCAACAACGCGCAAAAGCTTGGGGATGGACAGCGATTGGTTCATTGATGGATGCGACACTCACGGCGGACAAGTCGTGGGTCCCCCCCTCACCTACACTAGCCCTGTAACATCCCCAAGCCTCATCATACTTCCCAGGCGCGACCGAGCGCACGATGTTGCCCAGGCCATCTCCGCCATCGAAGACAGCAGCGAACAGGGATTCTCGCCTTCGTGTGTGAAGACCGGTCGTTGCCCTATATGCCCGAGTGCGAGGGCCCAGACGCACTGCTGGCGCGTCGTGACCGGCAGTAAGGACCCCCCGCGCGCCTTGTTCCTGAAGGCAGGACGAGGCACGGCCATAGATGGCGTAACCAGTCCCTCGGCGTCAGTGGCAATCGTGTCGCAGGGAAAGCCGTATAAGCTGGTCGCTGTCATATACGACCATTGGGGCGCGTTTCATTTTTCCTGCCAAGCACGATTCTGCGGCCGGTGGATATACTTCGACGACTTAAACACGCGTGACGGCACCCCGACACACTACGGTGACTTCAACCCAACGCCCGGGGGAGGTGCCGCGGGGCCGCCATACATTTTCGTGTATTCACGAGACTACGAGGCCGAGGAGAAGAAAAGAAGAGCCGACGAAGCGGTGAGTAGAGACCAACCCACCACAAAAATGCTTTATCTGGCACTAAAAAAAAAGAAGCGACAAGCACGACCTGTTCGCATAGGTGCAATAAGTGGAGCAGAGTCGAGGAAGTGTTTGTGTTTAGACCGTGTTTTTTTTTTTTTAGTAGTTTCGTTACGACAAGGAATAATCGGAGCGATTAAGACGCGCATAATAACACATGATTCTTGATCGAAAGTAGACAATAACGTGACTGACACTACATTCCCCGTGCGTGCACGTGTTGATCAAGGTATTTGACGCACTCGCCGCCGATGCATCGAACCCGGCGGACGTCCTGGCTGAGAGAATAAAAAATCAACGAGACAGGCAGATGGACGCCTTGATAACCGCCGGGAACGCAGCTATCCGTGCATCCAAACGCAATAAATTGCACGACCGCGTCCTCGAACAGGAAGAGGATGGCGACAAGACAGGCCACATTGGCGGCACAATCAGCTTTGCTCCTGAGATAAAGGCAAGAGACGGTTGACAAATCGAGGGGTGAAACGTAGACATAAACGTATTCGTAGCATTCTTGACAAATAAGACATGCCTTTCAAACAGCCCAGTTGTTTTCATTCAGGCTATCAATACCATGTACATCAACATTTGATGGGGTTGATATACAAAAATCCCATGATGATTTTCAGCCATATCCGAGATGGTTTTGGTCGGCGGATCTCTACAAACTCTGCCCTTTTTTGGCGCTGTTTCGTCGCCGGGGCGTGCCTCATCAACGCATAGAACGCACGGCGCAAGAGTATCTGCCCGCTCAGCGCCCTAGCAGCCGCGCGAGGCCGTCTGGTTGACACCTACGAAGGGATTTCCCAAAATCCCTCCACTGTCAGTGATTTGGCCGATTGTCTCTCGACAGTGTATGCGTGGTGGTTCTGTTCGGCTCTTTTTCTCCGACGTCCGACTCCAGGGGAGGGTAATCCACCAGGCCGGCGAAGCAAAAATGAGAGCTTCCGCGGGTGTCTGTATCTGGGGCATCGATGGAACGGCTTGATATTACTAGCCACTTAGGCCGGGTTGAGAACTGCCATTTCATAGAGAATATGCCAGGGGTATGCGAGAGAGATATCGCAGGTCACCTACCCACCCATACCCCTAACGACGGCCAGCGGCACTCCAGGTGTTTAGGCTATTGTACAGCTGCAGTGGAGGTGTACTAACCCTAAGAGAATATGTACGACAGCAGCAGCACAGCTACAACTGTGACGGCACCTTTGCAGGAAGCTGAGCGATCGTTACAGCGGCTGCTGCGGAAGTTGTTAAAGTAGTCACACCGTCTTCTGGCCTTCCGTCATTTTTCGGGTATACGGCAAGCAATCGTCAGCATCCTGCAGCAATTTAAGTTCCCAATCCGACGTCAGTCCGAAGACATGCAATTAAAAATCTCACCATGCTTATCAGAGTTGACTGCGGCACGCACCCTCTCAATATCTCGGCATCCAGTCTAAGACTCCTGTAACTGCTCTACTGTATTCTCGGGCGCGAGTCTGCGACTGGCAAGTGTCCAAGCCGCCTTGCTTATACCCTTCGGAATCCACAATATATTTATACAGCATTTTCCTGTCAACACCACCCTAAGAGGCGTTTGCCGATCTGGAGAGGTCCTTGGACAAGGCCGGCTATATCGAACTGGGACTAGACAATGCCGGCATGGAACACAAAGTGGCGGGGTATTGGTTCGATTACGTCGTGGATCATTTCTTCGCGCGCGATTCAGAATCGGCCATGTCTGTCGCGGAACGCAGGTGAACGATGCTCCCCTAAGATGTGCTTTATACAGAGCCAAAGGAGTAAGCGTACGAGAGGGGGGAAGGGGGAGTTTTGTTTCGAACACCGGCTGGTCGGGACTATTCGGTTTTAAACTAGTCGACTGTAAAGTTGCATCTCTTCAGCAGTTACTGGCGCGTAACTTTGAAACGCGCCTCGTAATATTTACTGCGCACATACCGGAGACGTCGCCTGTCCGCTCACCCCGACGAGCTGCGTCACCGCCCGTCGTGTACCCTTAAAATAGGTCCAGCGATAGCTTGAACAGATACAGATACAAAACGTTTTCTCGATGGGCGATCATATCCAGCGTATTAACTCGTGTAGTACATAGGCACGCCAATCAGTTTAAAGTGTTTCTTTGTTTTTTTATTTTAATCCTCCGGCGGATTGGTAAAAATATAGCTTTATTCTCACCACACTTGCACGTTCCAATTTTGTGCCGTGTGTCAATTAAGCCCATAGCTCCCGTTGTATCAGAACAGGCTATTACCCCTGGAGTTTGGACACGTTGACCAGACCTGACCCCCGAGAGGAGCAGGTGCGGTGGAGATAGCCACCCGCGAGAGTCGTATCTCCGGGGTAGTGTGGGACTTGCGCAAGCTCACCCACTAACAAGACCCGAGGCCATGAGGCCTTCCTGCCGGACTTGGTCCATTTAGGATCCACCCTATCGGTTGGGCCGTTGAACGTGTTTATTAAGTCCATTGAGGCAGACCGGTATGTAACGTCTGACATGCCTTGCGTTACAGTAAAACAAGGACGTGGGTAAGCCTCTACAAAGGTCCCCCCCCAAACGTCATCTCGAACTTATTTTGTTTTGGCGATCCCTGACTTCCACTTTCTTTCGAGACATGTCCGCCTGACCTCGCTGCTTCCACTATTATTGCAGCTGAGTGTAATGTTCGTTTACTGACGCCCAAGTTCGTATACTCGTGTCCCTTCTGTGCGTCTCCTTGAACACCAAAACGCTTACTATCGTGTATTTCATACCGAAACAGGGGATGCCCTGTGGATATTCTTGGGGAGTGTTTCGACCGCCACGCCCCCATTCTGAATGAGGATGGAAGAAGACGTCTAAGTACTCTGCACCAGGAATATCCTATCTGGGGGAAGGGGGGCGCAGTAAGGACGCTCGACAACACATTGAAGTAAAACCTTAACGTTTGGTTTCCGCAATGATACAATTTGATGGACAGGTTGCATCTTGGCGTTGGCTGTCCCTCGTTCGATCCGTTTCGCGGTCTAGCACTTCGCCAGAGCACTGATGGTTGACGTATTAATACATGAGGTAGCAGCGCGTTCAGGCCAACCCAGGATTGTAACGATCGGTATTCACCTATTTGCGGTCCGTCGCGCCTGATTTGGGCCATCAGTAAGCGCAAGAAGGTAATGTTGCGTGCTTTTGGGGCACCAGCGTTCGCGGTATGGCTTCAAGCGGGAGTAGAGTTGGTCATCTGGTAGGTACAAGGTTACGCCAGGGTGGCTGCTGTCGTGTAAGCTTAATGATGTCATAATCCGTGTCGACAGACGAGGTGGCGGATTACAGGCCTCGGGTGATGGGCGTCGCTCGGTAGCCCCGATGAGTCTCTTATGATCTATGCAATAGTAAAGTGGCATATGCCAAAACCTGCTTCTTTTGCGCGTCTCTCGATCTCTCTATAACGCCCCCCCCTGCGTTTTCACCACAGTAGCCCTCGTTGAGCTTCTGCTAGAGGATGTCACCCATAGTGCAGGTGGAACCATACTCGGGCCAGGAATAGGTATCCCAACCTACGTATCATTCTAGGTCTCCATTGCAGCAATCCCATTAATTAGCGTTAGTAATGAAGAGGAGTGGGCGGGATGGTTTTTCATGTGGCCGGGAGACAGACGCAGGGAGTAATGGCGGATGTACTGGACATGGGCAGCGTGTAGGGGTTGAGCATGGGTGGGGTTTTCCAACTTGATAATTGTTTGGGTTGTCGTTCCAGCATTCAGCTAAACTGACGTAGCTCGGGAATGGGAGTTGGCGGGTTCGTGTTTCCTGTGGTCGGGAGGACAGACGCAGGGAGCAATGAATTTACGAAGCTTTGGAAACGGTCAACTTGTAAGGGTCACGCGGGGGCGAGGTACTTGACTACATACATATCATGCAGGGTTTTCATTGCAGCAACCCCCTATATTTGCATTATTCACGAATGAGAATGGGCGGATTGGTTGTTCCTTTGGTTAAAGAGACCGCCGCAGGGAGCAACGGCGAATGTACTGGACAGAGACAGCGCGTACGGGTCATAGGAGTGGCTGGAGTATTACAACCTAGATGGATGTTATTGAAAGCATTCAGCATAATTGGCGTTGTACAGGAAGAGGAGTGTGCGGGTTTCACCTGTGATCGGGAGGACATCCGCAGTGAGCAGTGAATCACCGAGGCTTTGGACACGGTCAACGTGTAGGGGTCCGGCAGTGAGCAGTGAATTACAGAGGGTTTGGGCAGGGTCAACTTGTAGGGGTCGGGCGAGGGCGCAGTGTGACAACCTACATATCTGGCTGGGTTCTCAATTTTTATACCCTAAAATTAGCATCATTCAAAACTGTGAGGGGGCGGGTTGATTGTTCCTGTCGTCGGGCAGACAGGCGCAGGGAGCAATAGCGGGTGTACTGGACACGTGGTGCGCGAAAAGCTCGATCGTGGGTGGGATTTTCCAACCTGGATGCTATCATGGGTGGTCTTTGCAGCATTCATGGAGATTTACTTTGTTCAGGAACATGAGTGGGCGGGTGTTTGTCATGTGTGGTCGGGAGGGCAGGAGCCGGGTGGAATGAGTTGCGTATGTTGCGGACAACGGCAACTTGTAGGAGTCGGGAGAGACGGGGTTTTCCAACCTCTATATTACAATGAGTTTTCCTGGCATGATTCCGCGCAACTAGCATTGGACAGGAAGGGGAGTGTAAGGCTTTGTTTTTCCTGTGCTCAGAGAGACAAGGGAGGGAGTACATAATCGTGGATGGACTAGACAAAGGCATCTTATAGGGCTCGGGCGGTGGTGAGGCATTCTAACGTTGATATCATGCTGGGTTTTCGTTGCAGCTATCCGCAAATAGATCACTAGACGAAGGCGGGTTATCTTAATCTTCGGTCGGGAAGACAGTGAAACGGGAGACTGTGCACGGGCAGCCCGTAGGGGTCGGACGGGTTCGCGGTTTTACCAACTACATTTTATCCTGGGTTTTCATTGAAAAAATCCTCTAACTCATCATTGTTGAGGAAGAGGAACGCGTGGATTGGTTGTTACTGTGGTCGGGGAGACACGGAAAGGAGCAATGAATGGCAGGGGTACTGTACACGGGCAGCTCGTTAGGGGGCCTTTTTCCCACCTTGACTTGCATCCCCCAAATCGCACCTAGGTGCTTTACATAAACTACATGATATTCAGTACGAAACTAGGGCCCCAGTCTTACTGTAATGAAGAGATCATGTTTGCCTCGCGGGATGCCCAACAGGCTTAGGAGATCCCCTATTGCGAGTTAAGGGATCCCCCTAGTGAGGTGGTCCCTCTTGTCTTACGGGATCCCTATTTGCCTTGGGAGATCCCTTTTGACCTACGGGAACCCCATTAACCTTAGGGGACACCCCGTAATGACTCATGGTATTCAGTGTCAAATTGGGTACCTGTCCTTATTATAGTGAGGGGGTATGACTTACGGGATCCCCATTTCCCTTAAGAGATCGTCCATAATAACTACGTGGTATTCATCTAGGAAACGGGTCCCGGTTCTCAAAATCGTCATTTGAGGTTCTCTCAGCGGCATCCGTGAAACGAGCATTTTTCCTGCCGGGGAGCGAGTGAGTTTGCTGTTCCTGTAGTGGGGAAGACAGACGCAGGTGGCAATGAATGGCGAATGAACGGCCGAGGTACTGGAGGCGGACAGCTCCTATGGGTCGAACGTAGATATTATGCTGGGTTTTTATTCCAGCAATCCGTAAAATAATGAGCATTGATAAGGAAGAGGACCAGGTGGGTTGGTTGTTCGTGTCGTAGGGAAGACGAGAAAGGGACCTATGAGTGGCGGATGTACTAGACATGGACAGCTTGTAGGGATCAGGCGAGGGTGACGTATTACAACCGACCTTTCCTGCGAGGTTCTTATTGCAGCATTCCTCGAAATTAGCTTGAAATTAGGGTCCCAGCCCTTACTTCGGTGATATCCTATTTTCGTTGCGGGATGTCCAAAAATAGCTTAGAGGATCACCGTGTTGCGAGTTAGGGGATCCCCCTAGTTCGAGGATCCCTTTCGCCTCAGTCTCAAACATAGTGAGGGGGCTGTGTCTTACGGGATCCCCATTTGCCTTGGGGGCCCCCATAATAACTACTACGTGGTATCTTGGAGTTGGGGTCCAGTCCTCAACATAGTGATATGGGGGTCCTCTTAATTTTGTTGCGGGATCCGCGACAGGCAAAGGAAGTATCCCCTCTCGCCTTGAGTTTAAAACACTTCCAACAACCAGGTTTGACAACATGATTTTTCCGTATTAAATGTGGATGTATCTCCTATATCACAAATGATATAGGGATATCTCCTATATCACAAATGATGTAGGGATATCTCCTATATCACAAATGATATAGGGATATCATCCATACGGTGTTAGGGGATCCCCCACTTGTCACAATAACTTTTGAAGGAGAAACTGAATAGAAACGCTATATCACACGATTTGTGCATGTTGGGTGTGCATGCAGTATACACATGATATGGGTCCCCTAAGGCCGTTGTGGATCCCCGGGATCCCCTAAGGTAAGCAGGGATCCCCCAAGGTTTGAGGGGATCCCCTAACAGGCGTGGGGATTTGATGCGTCTCCTATATCACAAATGATATAGGGATATCATCCATACGGTGCTAGGGGATCCCCCAATTGTCACAATAATTTGTGAAGGAGAAACTGAATAGAGACGCTATATCACAGGACACATGATACGGGTCCCCTAAAGTCGTTCGGCATCCCCTAACCTCATATGTGGATCCACCAACATCCTAGGGGATCCTCTAAGCTAGTAGGGGATCCCCTAACCTCCCCTAAGCCTGTTAGGGGCATTTGCCTAACTGGCTTAGGGATTTGATGTATCTCCTATATCATTTGTGATGTCTCCTATATCATTCATATCATCCATATGTTAGGGCATCCCCCAAGTTTCACAATAATTTTTGAAGGAAATTGTTTAATTGAGACGTATATCACAGTACACACATGATACGGGTCCCCTAAAGTCGTTCGGCATCCCCTAACCTCATATGTGGATCCACCAACATCCTAGGGGATCCCCTAAGCTAGTAGGGGATCCCCTAACCTCCCCTAAGCCTGTTAGGGGCATTTGCCTAACTGGCTTAGGGATTTGGTGTATCTCCTATATCATTTGTGATGTCTCCTATATCATTCATATCATCTATATGTTAGGGCATCCCCCAAGTTTCACAATAATTTTTGAAGGAAATTGTTTAATTGAGACGTATATCACAGTACACACATGATATGGGTCCCCTATAGTCGCTGACCTTGTAGGGGATCCCCTCCACAGGAGGGGATCCCCTAAGCTCGTTGGGGATCCCCTAAGCTCGTTGGGGATCCCCTAAGCTGGGAGGGGATCCCCTAAGCTGGGAGGGGATCCCCTAAGCTCGTTGGGGATCCCCTAAGCTGGGAGGAGATCCCCTAAGCTGGGAGGGGATCCCCTAAGCTGGGAGGGGATCCCCTAAGCTGGGAGGGGATCCCCTAAGCTGGGAGGGGATCCCCTAAGCTGGGAGGGGATCCCCTAAGCTGGGAGGGGATCCCCTAAGCTGGGAGGGGATCCCCTAAGCTGGGAGGGGATCCCCTAAGCTGGGAGGGGATCCCCTAACCAGGGGGATCCCCTAACTCGCAACATCCGAGTACAAAAACTACAACTCAGAGATACTTTATATATATAGTACGAAATTGTACCAGGTTATGCAGTAACCAGAGTAGACAACGCAATGCCATGTCATAGAATCCCGGAACACCGAGAGTTCGACACGCAGCTTTTTTTATTGCTTCCGATGAAAAGCGTCGTCATCATGGAGTCGCGAGGATCGTTCCCACTATCAACCAGCTTATCCAGACCTGTAATATATATATATATCAATACGTCTGGTATGTTCGAACTTTTCACCACGACTATTTTCGATTGAGGTCACCAGAGAGGTACCACCCCCTGCACGTGGCCACCACAGACGTGGATGGTGTGAGTCTACCGAGACATCGGCCGCATTTGCATTACAACAGTAGTAGTATGTAGAGCGAGGGAGGATGCGCGACAATTCTTGCATGCATGTCCACCCCCGAGATCGAACCGCGTGAAAGACACTGACTGCGATCTCCCTGTGCGAACCTGCAGGAGGTGATTCCTGCACAAGAAGTGTGTGTGTTCTTCACATTAAATTAAATAAAGCGTTCTTTCTACCCGTCGACATCCAACACAACCAGTGTCCGTGCCGATTCTTCAATCCTAGAGAGATACAAGTTCTGTGGTCACAAAACTACGCCATCATTCGCAAACGGCGGTTCTTCTTTGCGGGGGGGGTGGCACGGCAAGCAAGGAGCGAATACCCAGTCGGGTAATGTTCGGGACGATGGCTCGTGGGGAGAACCCCAGACCTGGCGGACAGTTTAAGACTTGGCATAGATGCATAGTCGAAGACCTTAGGGAGTTCCGCGCCACCGAAGGGTCAACGGAACTTGCCCCGTTGGTGTTTGGAGGTGAGACCGTGCTGTGGTCCATTGCTGCAAAAATGGCGTGGAAGTGGTACTGCTGTTACGGCGGAGGGACGTGGGAGCAACCAAAAGTACGACGAGTCGACGCATGCAGCCACGAGTCGTTGGGCGCAGAGTAGATGCGGAATACTCTGTGGGTGTGGGATGGGTGTTTTGTTCAGCAGACGGTTTCAGCCTGCTGAATGCAAAACGCCTGATCAAGGTGTACAGCGCATGCAGCGCGTGGACCAACACTAGGTGTCTTTAGACGCTACCCAGGCAAGGAAGGTAATACGTGCAAAACCTGAAAAAGTGAACTAAAGCACAAAAAACTAAAGGAATAAAGGCTAAACCGACTGTTCGCTCGCGTATACGCATCATTCCGCATGATAACGGGCATAATCGGATATCTGAATTGCTCGCAATTGGAGGTTTCGGTCGTCATTCGCTTCGCTCTCGCCTGAGCGAAGCTCTGGAGCCACTGGGACTGCGGAAGGGTCCAACGTACGAACTGAGGAGGCGAGTCAGGTGAGCGTTGACAGCCCACCCCGGGGAGCTTGCTGTGACATGATGAACCCGGAGATCGACCCAGGCAAGATCAGGATGTGGTGATAGGGCTACGAGCACCATGCAGGTCGGAGAGAGCAAGTCACAGGAGTACCAGCTGCTCGAGGGATGGTGTCTGCAAAAACAATATTTGGGGGTTCGGCGAACTGATGGAATCTGATGCTGTTCTGTAATGTTTGCTTTGCGGACTTGATGGAATCTGATAATGCAATTGGTTCGGTAAATCTTGGGCCTGGCGAACGGATGGAATCTGATAAACATTTGTGAGTCGTCGTTCGCAGCTGGAAGGCGAAGGTGAGCGCCCTATAGCCACTGTGGCAGTAGAAGAGTCGCGGGGTGAGCGCTTCTCGGGGGTAGTGCTCAGGGCGACGGTGAGCACTAACGAGCCGGCACGGAGCTTTTACTCTACTATATACCCAGGCCATGATACTGATCACATCTACGTAGTGACGACCTACAGCTGGTATACTATTATGTCGTATAAAAATGAAAAGCCACTGCGTTGAAAAAATACAAGTGAAATTGAAAAATAAGCTCATCGTGGATCGGTCATGGAAGGTGTTGTAAGAGGTGCATATTCGGACAGGAAATAGGGTTCGGCCAGACAGACAGCTGGTAGCTGGACTGCCTTCCGTGTGGCGCTGTCATTTGCATCTATGAAGCACCTAACTGGCGATACGAAGACATTGAGTTATGCCACGTGAACAGGACCAAATCTGCCATATTCAGAGGAGATACCAGCAGTAATATGGGATGAATTATCGTGTGCGATTGATTGACGGATTTTGTACCTACAACAATCTAGGACGTGCTGCGGTGATAGTAAACATATACTTTGTAGGCATCTATATACTGGAGAACAGATTAGCGACCCACGATAGTTTTACAGTGGTACATGTACTGCTGTATACATACTGCAGCTGTCGTTGTCGCGTGCACCGAAATATGATAATACGCTGTCCTTCGTCATAAGCTGGATATAGCTCGGCATAGCAAGTGAGTCCGTATCAATATCACACTGGCTTGCGGGTTACCTGTGTTTGACAGGCAGCTTGTGACTATCGGCAGGAGCTTGGGACGAGAGAGATTGCTTGCGATCATGTTTACGTCCATATGAGCAGACGGAAAGCATCGAAAAGCCGGCTGGGTGTGTCAAGATCTTAACACAACCTTGGAATCGTCTCCCTAGTGCTGATAGGCACGTACAGTAGATAAAATAAATGCTGACGTGATGCTTGCTGTCGGTCTCGAGCAAACAGAAGGGGGTGGTAGGCTGACACACACCAACGCTAAAACCTATGCTTGGAATCTGAGTTGTGATGTGTTGGGTCTGCTTCAGTTAGCTCGAGTACTACCTGCAGTGGGCTGCATGGGAACGTTTGTCCTGTCAACAGTAGGGCGGTGCCACCAAACTCATGTACTGATGATGGAAAAAATCTCAAACTGGCGACCTGCAGTGCCCTTACTGCATACGTGGCAACGTAGTATACTCTCTTCGGCCTGCCCCGTCCTTGGGGTGGGCCGAGGAAGTCCGCAAGGATCTGCAACGGTCTAGCGACAGTCACACGAACATCGAGCTTCTGGCTGAGTAGAGAGGATACCTTGCGCGGTCCGGCTGGTGGCCTGGTCGCTTTAAGGAACGCGTGGGGTGGTGATGTTTTTTCTTCTTAACCCCGACGCCAAGGAGTTCATCCCTCTGGCGGGACGGGTACATCACCACAGCAGGGAGCGCTACACGGGCAGTCGGGGGAGTGGAGAGGCTGGCCACAGCGTGGGTATGCATGCACGGCAGGAAGGATGGGAGTGACGGCGTTGGCTGGGACGGCGGCACTCCGCCAACGGAAACCAAGGCGCGTACCGGGCTACGAAACGGAGAGCCATTTTCGCCATAGAGAAAAAAAAAAAAGAAAAAAAAGAAGAAAAAAAGGAGGCGGGGACGAGCCTCACGTCGGCTGGCAAAGAAAGCAGCACGCGAGCCTTGTAAGAGACAGAAAGAGGCACTGGTTGCGGTAGCGACCTACAATGTGCGCACCCTGGCTGTAAAGGGGAAGAACGGGTACGGGCAAAACGAGAGTGTACTGGCGAAGGGACGGCAACTCGGCTGTGACTTCATTGGCCTGCAGGAAACCCGGAGGACCGGTAGCACGACGTTTCGTGCAGCAGGGTATCGCGTTTTCTGTTCAGGCCAGGAAACAACAGCTGCTAGGCAAGGGTTGTATGGAGTAGGCCTAGCTGTAAAGGCATCGTTGTGCAGTAGGGCTGTGTACACTAATCAGTTCATTGACGAGCGGCTAATGTCTATGCGCTTTGAGCTGATTAGCAAATGCGAGGCAGTTAATTTCGTCGTTGCGTATGCTCCAGCTGATTGTACCAAGGACGTTGAACTGAAACGTAGTTTCTGGCAGAAGCTGGAGGACTTGGTGGAAAAGATCCCGACGAAAGAGTGTCTGTTTGTACTGATGGATGCCAACGCGCGAACTGGACAGAGGATGGAAGGGTGTGGTGATGATGAACGTAGAGTGCTTGGAGCATATGGGCGTGATGTTCATAACGATAAGGGCAGACGACTCCTGTCGTTCGCCACTAATTGCAAGTTAGCTCTCACCAACACGTTTTTCAGCACGCGCAAGGGTGGGGTTTCGCATACACACAACGGCACCAGCCCGAGTGACCGGAAGCGGATCGACTACATCCTAACCCGTCAAGACCGTCGACCTAGAGTACAAGATGTTAAAGTCGTCCCACAGCCTCTTGCCCCAGCTAAGGCTGACTCAGACCACAACATCTTGTATATCAAAGTCCGACTCAGTGGTCACTTTGCGTCCAACAGACAAATACGTAGACCGACAAAACGCCGAGAGTTCGACAGGCAGTTTTTTATGTCCGATGGAAAGTGTCGTGAACGAGTAGTCGCGAGGGTCAACTCCACTCTCAACCAGCTTAGCCAGCCCCGTAATAAGTCTGGCATGGTTGAGTTATTCACTGCGGCTATTATTGATGCGGTCGAAAAAGAGGTACCACCCCCTCCACGTCGCCGCCGCAGACATGGATGGTGTGAGTCTGCCGAAACCTTGGCCGCATTCATATTAGCATGGACAGCGAGGGAGGATGCACGGCAATTCTTGCGTGCCCACTCCCGGGATAGAAACGCGTGGAGGACACTGAGATCTGCGTGTGCGAACCTGCAGAAGGTGATTGCCGCAGGACTGCATGCGTACTTCGAAGCGTACCTCGCTCAAACCGAACGACTACTAGCGAACAACGACCAGAGAGGCTTTTACAAGCACGGTAGGATTGGAAGGGACTAAAGCGAGAAGCGAACAGTTCATTAGGGACGAGGATGGCACGCTGTTGCGGGATAAGGTGCGAATTCGTGAACGGTGGGGGGGGTTTTACCACAAGCGTTTGAACACGATATCGTTTACCCTCGATTCCACGATCATCCACCTCTTGCCACCACGACCGCTTAAACTGTCGCTCGGAGATGAACCATCCATGGACGAGATGACGGAAGCACTTAAGGGCATGTCAAACTGGAACGCTGTCGGGCCAGATGATCTCCCGGCCGTGAACTCCTGAAAATCGACCACATTCGCCCAGTGCTTTCACAACATCCTTGTCAATGTTTGGGTAACAGGAGAAGTCCCCCAGCAATGGAAAGATGTGATCATCAAGGTCCTTCACAAAAAGAAGGACCGAACTGATTGCAACAACAGAGGGATTTCGCTTGTTGGCCACGCAGGCAAAGTCTTGTTGAAAATCGTCGCGTCCCGCCTCAGCAACTACTGCGAGACCGAGGAATTACTCCCGGAGGAACAGTGCGGCTTCCGCCCCGCACGATCAACGATTGATATGTTGTTCGTCGTGCGCCGGTTGCAAGAGCTTGGAAGACAGAGGAAAATCCCCCTGTACTTGTGCTTCATCGATCTGCAGAAAGCGTACGACTCTGTCGACCGAGAGCCGTTATGGGAAGTACTCACACGTTTTGGCATACCAACCAAGATGTTGAGAATTATCCGTAATTTCCACGATGGCATGCGGGCTCGCGGGCGTACGGATGACGGCGAGCACTCGGAATGGGTTGATGTCACGCAGGGGCTGCGGCAAGGCTGTGTGCTGTCACCGTTACTACTGTTCAACGTATTTTTCGCTGCTGCGTTGCACGTCGTACTAGTACGCTTTAGCCATGGCGAAGCCATCGTCAGGGATTTGGTCCAACTCGGTGATGCTGGAGTAGTCGGAACGGAGCAGCAGGAGCCGTTGGCGTGCGTGCGAAGGGCTGTATGGGGCATGTTGTACGCCGATGACGCAGGGATTGTCTCTCGGTCGGCTGAAGGGCTCGCGAAAATGATGACAGTCATCGTGACTGTTTTCGAAGCAGCAGGCCTTACGGTGTCGGAAAAGAAGACAGAGACTATGCTTCCACAAACGCCAGACCAGAATACCCTTGCACCACCGCTCGTTATCGAAGCAGCAGGCCAGAGGTATAAGCAGACGGCCCAGTTCTTGTACCTAGGCGGCATTATCCACGAAAACGCTGACCTCTCGCTCGAAATCGACCGACGAATCCGTCTCATGCGAGCATGCCTCAAACGGTTCGACCCGGAGCTGTATGATAGGACGACCGCCCCCCTTAGCTTGAAAGTCCGAATGCTGAAGGCCGAGGTGATTGAGACCCTGCTGTACGGGTGTGTGATGTGGACCCTCAGAGCGGAACACTTTGCCAAGCTTCGAACGGCTCACCACCAAGTCCTGTCGCGAGTCATTGGCTTCCAGCGCCGACTTCGTACTGACCATGCCATCTTCTCGTACGCGAAGGCCCTCAAGAAGACACGTTGCGAGAGCATCGAAACGACCATCCGCAAACGGCGTCTCTTTTTCGCGGGGGGGGTGGCACGGCAAAGCAAGGATCGATTTCCCAGTCGGGTAATGTTCGGGACGATTGCTGGTGGGGAGAACCCGAGACCTGGCGGACAGGTTAATACTTGGTATAGATGCATAGTCGGAGACCTTAGGGAGTTCCGAGCCACCGAAGGGTCAACGGAACTTGTTCCCTTGGTGTTTGGAGTTGAGACCGCGCTGTGGCCCGCTGCTGCAAAAAGGCGGGGAAGTGGTACCGGGAGATCCTGGAAGCAGGCGAATGGTGCATGGTGAGGTGGCACGAGGCTGAGGCTGAGCTGAGCAGGCAGCGCCGCGCATTCGCCGTGGGTAGTGTCCAAGGGAATGGGGGGAGGAGGGGCAACACTAGTAGCAGAAAACCCGACCAAAGGAATGCGGAGAGGGATGGGAAGAGGAGTAGAAGGGGAACTGCAGTGGACGAAAGTAGGAAGGAGATGGCAGATAGGGTAGCCAGGTACCGGGCAGACCAAGAAGTAGAACATGACTATACTACTCGTACCACCAACTGGTGCAGCTGGTTCGAACGTGGTCTTCCTTTGTCTTCCTGTTGTTTTTGTTTATTTTTGTTTTATTTTATTTTCTTCTTTGCGCTGACCCTATGTGATTTTCAATATATATGTTCTTTCTCTTCCTTTCTCCGATTGATAAGCCTTATTGAAGGAGTCGTGTGGCGTGGGTGGATGATGAGCCTGCTTTGCTTGTTTCGTGTTGTCTGACGCCGAGGGGCCGGGCATAGTTGACGAACGCTGGGCGATGGTGGCAGACAGGGTAACAAAGTACCAGGCGAGCCAGCAGGGAGACCCTGGCTGTGCTACTCGTACCGTAAACTGCTGCCGCTACCGCATGCCTTGTGCTTCGTTTGGTTTGCCTGTTATTTTCCCTTGGTTCTTAGTCTTACTCTGTTGACGACTAGTGGTGTTCTCTTCTTTTTCCTTTTTTTTTTCTACCTCCTTCTTTTCAAGTGTCTGCCAGATCGCCCGGGGGGGGGCACGATGGTTTGTTGCTATATATACATATACCAGGTATATATTTGTTTCTTTTTTCTTGTTTCTTGTTCTCTTTCGAATTGTCTTTGTTTTTGTTTGTTTTTTCTTGATTTTTTTCTGTTAGTTTCGTTTAGTTTCTCTAGGTCATGAAATGTGTATGTCGTGCCTGTCGTACGAAGTATGATTTTTTTTTTTTTTTTTTTTTCATCACTTTTACTTTCCAGCCCACTCGTAGGAGGTTTTACCCTCGACGATCTTCTGGACAAGCCTTGGTCACAGGTGTCGTCCCTTCTCCCCCCCGGTACGTGCCTTCATTTGTATCGCGCATAGGGTTCAGTATTCCCACTGCTCGTCGATTTTCATCGAATGTACAGCTAACTCACGCTCTCGCGCTTTCAGCTAATTAATTTTATGCAAGAAAAAGTCCCTACGAGCATGCACTCGGTGAGACTCGAACTCACGAAATTGATCTTGATAGGCTCGCGGACCACCTACCAAGCCACCGGGGTGGCATAACATTGTTGTTGTTGTTTTCTTCACATTAAACCGTTCTTTCGGCATAACATTGTTGTTGTTGTTTTCTTCACATTAAACCGTTCTTTCTACGCGTCGACATCCAGCACAACCATTGTGTCCGTGCCGATACAAGTTATGTGGTCACAAAGCTATGCCACAGAGATACTACGTTGCCACGTATGCAATGCAATGCCATGTCATCATACTGCGTGCGACAGGCACGACATACCCATTCCATGCATTGCATTGCTTACGTGGCAACGTAGTATCTCTGTGGCGTAGCTTTGTGACCACAGAACCTGTATCTCTAGGATAGAAGAATCGGCACGGACACTGGTTGTGCTGGATGACGACGAGTAGAAAGAACGGTTTAATGTGAAGAAAACAACAACACACAGCAGTATCTCTGTGGGGCGTAGCTTTGTGACCACAGAACTTGTATGTCTTCTATTGATAGGACTGAAATATCGACACGGACACTGGTTGTGCTGGATGTCGACGGGTAGGAAGAACGGTTTAATGTGAAGAGCACACACATAGATACACCGATGCCACGTATGTATGTATGCAGTAAGCACCGTGGACAATGCAATGTGTACATACCAGTTATTCACAGTCGCGCAAATGTCTGAAGTATTCTGATTGGCTGTTTGGTGTGATCTATGAAGCTGTTGGTTTTGTGCTTTCCCTAATGGGTTGCATGTTGCACAACAATATATTTGGATCGTTTTCTAGGGTCACGGGGAAGAGGGGTGAGAGCCCCCTTGACCTCACGACTCAACTCAACCACAACTCATCGACGACAAAAATAACAAGAACAACAACACCATATCTTCTTTTGCTCCCTCGCCTCATGGTAAGGTTGAGCGGTACCACACCCGCTGCACGTATTTTCCCCTTACGCTAGCGTACGTACGGTGCGCCATGGATTTATCCTCGTTCTCGTCGCGGTCTGTGGACGAACGTCAAGCGATTGTAGAATACGTCATAAAGGTGAACCGTGAAGCCCGAGCAGAAGAGCGCGCAGCTGCAAGAGAGACTGCGACCCCAGAAGAGGGCGAAGGGACGAAGGAGGGTGCGCAAGCCCAGGGCAAGGAGCCCAGGACACCTCGGGGGTTCTACACTATTTGACCTTGTCATGGGCATGTCGTGGCATTGCCATGGTACCGCCCGTGGCATACCATGGCATCACCACGGCATCCCATGGTGTGGCATAAGAGTCCATGGCACGCCGTGGCGGTTGCCATGACATGCCATGGGTAGTACCATGGCAACCCCCGCGGCTACTGCCACGGCACTCCATGGCAATCCCACGGAATATCATGGCAACCCCCACGGCACCCCAATGTCCACAGCACCTAGGATGGGGGGGTTGGGGTTAGGGTTAGGGTTAGGGTTAGGGTTAGGGTTAGGGTTAGGGTTAGGGTCCCATGGTATTCCGTGGAGGTCCGTGGAAGGTTCCGTGGTATGCCGTGGAAGATGCCGTGGAAGGTTTTGCTGCAGGTGGTGCCACGGCACGCCCCGGCATGTTGCGAAAAAAGTGCCGTGGCATTGCCATGGTACCGACCATGGCATACCATGGCATCACCACGGCATCCCATGGCGTGGCATAGGATTCCATGGTACGCCGTGGGGGTTGCCGTGGCATGCCATGAGTAGTACCATGGCAACCCCCGCGGCTACCGCCACGGCCCTTCATGGCAACCCCACGGCATGTCATGGCAACCCCCGCGGCACCCCAATGCCCACGGCACCTAGGTTAGGGTTGAGGTTGGGGTTAGGGTTAGGGTTAGGGTTAGGGTTAGGGTTAGGGTTAGGGTCCCATGGCATGCCGTGGAGGTCCGTGGAGGGTTCCGTGGTATGCCGTGGAAGATGCCGTGGAAGAGTTTGCCGCAGGTGGTGCCACGGCATGCCACGGCATGTCGCGAAAAAAGGCAATAATGTACATAATACCTGCCCAGGAGCAGCAAGAACCCATCCCAAGCCAACCCACTGCAGGTCCCGACAGTATCCCTCCCACGCCCCGCTACTTCTACTACACAGGCAGGCACGTTCCACATTAGCGCTCACTACTACCCGCAGGACCACGTCCAGCAGGAGCAGCAGCAGTACCACCAGCAACAGTAGTACAGCGACCACTACTACCCGCATGACCACTTCCAGCGGGAGCAGCAGCAACCACCAGCAACAACAGCGACCACTACTACCCGCAAGACCACTTCAAGCAGCAGCAGCAGCAGCAGGAGCAGCAGCAGCAACAACATGCCATTCAGCGAGACCCGGCCGACGTTAGTTACACACAGCAAGTAGAAGTTAGAGCAGATGGGAGGGGAGCACGAGCCCAGGAGAGCAACACCCCACCATCAAGTGAAACGTCCTTGAAAGCGATTTCGTTGAGCGAAAGACGGGACGCAGCGTATGCAGTTGCATGTGATTTTCTCGACCCTGTCGCTAAAAACATCATAAACAGAGACGTGAAGCTATGCAGAAACACATGGAAAAAGCGGGTGTAGCGGCGACCATAGGGGGTTTGTCATCGCAGAAGCCGAAGCAGGTGGTCAATGCTCCGCTTAGAAAACAGGAGGAGCAGGTGGTAAACGTGGAGGAGTGCATGCAGGAAGCAAGTGTGCAGCTGAGCGATGGGGACCTGGTGGGGCGTGAGGAGGAGCTGGTTGGAGGTGAGGAACAAGTGGAAAAAGATGCGAACCGTGAGGAGCATGGACAGGAGGCTATGGAGGAACACACCCAGCCGCAGCAGCAGCAACCGTTTCAGGAAGAGCCACCAGCTTCGACCTTCCCCACGCCGTGGCCGCCGCCATTGCCAGCTGAGCGCGAGGGAATGCAAGGTTGGGAGGAGAAGGATTTGGGCCATCGGCCGTTGACTGTGGGCAAGACGCCTGACGTCGGACTGGTCGAGGGACACAGCCAGCCGCAGCAGCAGCAACGACGCCAGGAGGAGCTACGAGCTTCGACCTCCGTCGCGCCATTGCCGCCCCCATTGCCCGGGTTGACGGTAGGCAAGATGCCCGACGCTGAACTGATGGAGGGACACAGCCAGTCGCAGCAGCAGCAACGACGTCAGGAGGAGCCACCAGCTTCGACTTCCCCCTAGCCATGGCCGCCCCCATTGCCCGGGTCGACGGTAGGCAAGATGCCCGACGCTGGCCTGATGGAGGGACACAGCCAGCCTCAGCAGCAGCAACGACGTCAGGAGGAGCCACCAGCTTCGACATCTCCCGCGCCATGGCCGCCCCCTTTGCTCAATGAGCGCGGGGACGAGCAAGGTGTGAGCGGATTTTGTCTTTTTAGCAGCTTCGTGGGCTGGGGGACGGACCCGGGACGTCGGCATCTTACGCGGCCGAGGAGGATGCGAGTACGCGAGAAGGACCAGGTCACCTCCTACAAGTTAGAGTAAGGAATGCATTCTTCACTTTTCTCTGGTCTGATTTTTATGTTGGGAGGATTTGTGATTGAATGGTATACCAGCAACTCCAGTTATTTTTAGTTTCACTACTACCCTGATAGACTCTACTGCATCGATTGTACCACGTACAAGTAGTTGTAGCGTTTCGGCAAAAAAAAAAAAAGAAAAAAAAACTTTGCTCAGGGTTGGTGCTTCCAGGATTTAGAAAAAATTCGAAAAAACAAATTGCTCGGGGTGGGAGGAGGAATAAAATTACGTGGACCTGCGTTCAAGCTTCCCCACTTTTCACGGCAAGCTTCGAGCATCGTGCAGTCGACCGCCGCGTGTTCCACCACCTTCCGCCCCGACCTGCCCCTCCCGCTCCTCCATCACTATAACACGATGTCCACCGTCGCTGTCCTCCAAGCCGCCACCCAGCTAGAGGTTGCGTGTCTTCGTTTTCGTGTGCAGCGCGATGTGCTTCTATTTATCGAGCTACTCCTGCTCACTTCGCCTCGCCTGCTGCGATTACAGCAGTAGTACTTGTAGCCCCATCACTACCAACGGCCTACTGGTGGAGGAGGTGGTGCGCCCGGTTGCCCCAACGCTTTTGTCAGTGGTCGTCCGCCTCGCGTACCTTCTACGCCATCACCGCCCTCCTCACAGTCTCGCGGCGTGAGGTTGCTAGGTCGATTGTCTTCATTATTTTTTTCAAAAGAGAGATAGATGATGCATGCTCCACGTCCTTGCCTGCTGAGATTGCCGAAGCTACTCTGTACTTCCTCGCCGCCAAAATCACGAACCAAACGACGACTGGTTCGAGGAGATGGCACGCCTTGTCGCCCTAAGCTATGGCGGCGAGTCAGTGTCAGTCCCGGGCTGCTTGTGTGACGGTTCAGGCATCCTTTAGTACCTGTGCTCTGTGCCATGACCATTACCCTGAGCAGCTTTAAACCCTGTTTTGCAGCCTCTAACCCTGAGCATCTGGAAAAAAAGAATCTGCTCAGGGAAAAAAAATAGCCGTCAACGTATTTTATGCGGAGAGACTTCGACAAACCCTGAGCAACAATCACCCTGGTGAGCACTTTTTTTTTTCCGAAACTCTCAATTATTAATACTAGGTTCGTATTGTACGACGTTGCAGAGGTTGACTGTTTGAGTTGTTTTTGGTTTTTCCTGAATGAATGTTGTGATTGGCAAATGGACGATTGTGAATTAGCATCCCTATTTGCGTAAACATCACAAATTCATCGTTTTGGTTCAATGTTTTGGTGCTCAATCTACCAATGGATGAACCTGATATGTTATACGTACACACTATTACGGGGGTCCATAGTTAACAGGACCTATGGTGCACATAAAAACCTATATATTTTCCTATTTTTACTAACAAAATTTGGTCCCGTTAACTATGGACCCCCGTAATATCTCAGGATGGAATGCGCGTAGATTTTTCCAGTGGAAATTACAACGTATCTGGTACATATTTTTCATGACCTTTTGTACTGGTTTTGGAGTGAGTATACACTGTAAGCAAGATATTGTATAATAGGAAGGACAGCAGCAGTATTTACTACGTATAGGATGGTAATATTTTACATGCTACTGCTGTAGCATAATATACTCGAAAATCGCCAGATATCTTGATATATGAATCGCCAGATATCTTGATATTGTTTTACTGGATCAGCAAAAACGAGTGTATGGTGCTCTCACGTATCCCTACGGTATCTGCCCCGTGCTTTCGTTCAGTTCAATCCTTCGGGAGCGACAGTGCTATCACCCAGGCGGACAAGATGACCTGAGCCGCGGCCGGAGATCAGATTAGAGAACGAAGGTCGTGGGGAAGGCATCCGTCTCAGATTAGTAGCAAGGGTGGGGAGATGATGCACGTGTGTATGTACGGACATACATACTTGGAGTCGAGATCCATGAATTTGTTTTGTTCACCAGGTATCGGATTTTGACGTGTAAAGCTGGGGAATTTATTGTTGGCCGATCTAGTTGTGAGCAACTTGATTGTTTTGTAACCCCCCCCCCCGCCCCGTTATGCAGCGTTTGGGTAATACTACTGCTGTTGTGTTATTGATGTCTCTGCATAAAGTACGGTCACGTACGTAGGGAGGAGCTATGAGTATTGTACTACTATACTTCGCCCGTGCGCGTACCTATGCATTGTTTATTACTGTTTTAAATTTTCAGTGGTATGCAATGAGTATTTTTAGTGGTTCGTTCGTAAGGAAGACATAGCTTTGGACTGTCGAGAGATTCGGGTGGTACTATACTGACTTCGAGGAGTAAGATATTTTGAATTTTATGGAATTTACTGACCTCGAGGTGTGGGGTATTTGGGATTTTTGCGAGTTTTTGAATATCGCGGACAGACGTCCGCAGTTACGGCAGTTGAGTGTTTGGTTCTGCGTGTGTACTAGTTTTTCAACTGATGACGGTTTGAATATCGCGGACAGACGTCTGTAGTTACGGGAGCTGAGCGTTTGGTTGCGTGTCCGTAGTAGTTTTTCAACTGATGACCGTTCGAATATCGCGGACAGAGGTCCGTAGTTACGGCAGTTCAGTGTTTGGGAGATTGTTGATGCTCACACATAAACAGTATGGTTTGGAAATTTGCATGGAATTTGAGGTATTGGATTCTAGATGAGTTCGGCAATAATTGCTTAGCAGGGAGGCACCTGTTCCGTGGGTTTTGGGATTTCTGAGTTTGAATTGGTGGCACTATACAAACTACTTGTACGTAGTGCCACGACGACAGCACCTATGATATGTGTTGGATGACTGTAGACCTGCAGTAGTACGGCATTGACACTATACTATATGATCATGGCAGCGTGCCGCGAATGGGGAGGCTGCAAGAACATAGCAGCTGTTCACAGTCGCGCAAAATGTCTTACGTATTTTACAAGTTTTGAAATACGTCAGCTGTGTGAGTTCGACTGATTAAATAGTTGATACTGATTGGTGTGATTTATGTAGCTGCAAATTGTCCAGGAGACGTATGCGGTGGGTTTTGTGCTTTCCCGAATGGGTTGCATAACATTATATTTGGATCGTTTGCTAGGGTCACAGGCAAGAGGGATAAGAGCCCCCTTGACCTCATAACTCAACTCAACCACAACTCATCGACGACAAAACTAACAACAACATCAACACCATCTCTTCTTTTGCTCCCCCGCCTCATGGTAAGGTTGAGCAGCGCCACACCCGGTGCACGTGTTTTATAGTAGTGCTCGATACGACATGCAAGCCATACACATTCTATGAAATAGAGAAACGAAAGAAAACAAAGAAGACAAATCGAAAGTGGAAAATACTAAAGAAAAAATAGATGAAACAAACTGCCGTGCCGTGCGTGCGTACGTACGTACGTATTCTACGGAAGTCTTGGGAGAACAAACAAAAAATCGTGAAAAAAGAACAAAAAAGAAACGGGAAAAGAAAAGAAACAAATGTCCTGATCCCCCGTAGGTCCCCGTGGCACACAATACAGGACGATCTAAAGAAACATACAAATTACTGCAATATTGTAATTGTGCACAACCCCCTTATTGTAAGCGTAGTATCTATACGTTCACGAGAGATGCATGTTTATTTCACAACCGACGGAATTAATTATTTATAGTCATGGGCTCTACCGACGAAACCTAATAGCTGAAGTTGCCCAGAGGCAGAGAGAAGAGAAGAACGGCCACATTCGTCCCGCGCCCCCGCCTAGCTTATCGTGGTAGGTGCACAAACAGAGCACGGCACTGCTCGCTGCCGATTGATAGGCCTAGAGGCTAGGTCTACTGTTGTGGTTTCTCCCACCCACCCACCCCTTTCTTCTTTCGAAGGTGGGCGGAACGGAGCGGCCACAGGGTGTTGGCCACACCGTATTATACTTGTATTATTATCTGCGATTAACTGGTAACGATTCGGGGCTCTCACCAGGAGAGCGGGGTGTCAATGGTTTTCTACCATTGGGGGTCTCGGTCGTCCGAGGCTGCGTTTGTTAGAGCCCCGGCCAGTCGGCTGGGGGGGGGGAACTCCCGGGTACTGGCAGTACGATAAGGCAACGGGAGTCAGCGGCCAGTGCCGCGGCTCTCGTACCACGCCAGGAGACTCTCCCCCCCCGACATCGGAGAGAATAATAATAACATGACAATTCGAAGGATATACAACAAAATGAAATATGGAACAGGCGTATTCATTACGCAGCTTGCAAAGCTGAGTACTAACTATTTAATCAATCGCACTCACAGCTGACGTATTTCAAAATTTTACTGAAAAGGAAAGAAACAGGCAAACTGAAGCACAACGAAGAAAATCAAATGTACTCTCAAGTCCATGTACTGCTGTAATTTCCCACCAAGTATATAAGCCAAAACCCAAAGTATCAACACTACAGCAACAGCAGTAGACATGTGACCCTGCGGGTACCGGTCAGAAACGGGTACCAGGTACACCTGTGGACGAATCGTTTTTGGTTGCATGTAGTGGGTTAGCAATGTCTTTGCAGGCGAATTTTATATGGCATCGTATGCGTGGGTGTTTTCTTGACACTAAACCGTTCTTTCTGCCCGTCGACATTCAACACAACCAGCGACCGTGCCGATTCTTCAATACTATTACAGCAGTATTATTAATAGAGAGATACAAGTTCTCCGGCCACAACACTACGCTACACGCCACAGAGAGAGATACTACATTGATACGTACCGGAATGCAGTAAGTACAGCAGACAAGGCAATGCCGCATCATCATACTGAACACGACAGGCCCGGCATCCATATTATGTGAAAACATAAAAAGGGAAGAAAACATCGAAAGAAAACAAGGAATAAAAAAAAGAAAACTGTCGTGCCTCCCCGCGGGGATGTGGCAGACACTTGAAAGCGTGCTAAAAAAAAAAAACACCATTCTACTGATAAACAGAGTAACAAAATAACCAAGGGAAAATAACAGGCAAACCGGAGCGCAAAGCACCCTTCAAGTAGCCGCAGCAGTTTGTGGTACGAGTAGCATAGATAGCGAGGGTCTCCCTTCTTACTGTTAATAGTCCACTTGGGACCTTGCTACCCTGTCTTCCGTCTCCGTACTGCGTTCGTCAACTATGCCCCACCCCTCGGCGTCAGACATACATAGTTATTTCGGAATATTCAGTGGCGCCAGGTCAGACATCCCCATTTTTGCTGAAGTTTCCGTTAGTCTGGGGATCTTCTGTACGACAACGTCCCGATAGACTGTATCTGCGTACAGGTGTTGGGCATGACGACGTCCCGATCGACTGTATCTGCATACAGGATAGTTTTGGTCAACGTCAGGACTGAGTTGTGTCCCCGACGAAGCCCGCCCTCGCTCACTCGAGTTCCCTCTCCCTGTTCGGAGTGCTCACGTACTTGGTGTATGGATTCATGTGTAACGGTATTTGGGAGTTCCACACAAGAAATATGCGTGTTTCTATCCGCCGCTTTCTCCCTTCTTCTTCTTGTAGCTGTGTGTACTTCATGCTCTCCCCCTTTCTTCCTTGTCTTGTGTTTTCTAAGCGATAATATATATATACCCTGGAGGGGCTTCTACGAACTGACTCAGGCTTGGCCTATCATATCAGTGAGTGCATCGAACACGCTAGCGTCTGTTCCAATTGGACGCACTTGCTGGTTGGGGCTACGCCGGGAGAGCAACTCCCCGTTCGAGGACGAGCGAGAGATTTTCAGTTTTTCGGATGCAGAGGCCAGAGGGTCCTCAACCGAGCAGAGGCACTGGCGACAACGAGGTCGACAGAGCCAGGAGAGCTACAGGAGTGGCGATAACAGCGGCAGCAGAGGCAGTCAGCAACGCCGCGGCAGAGGCCGCGGAAATGGCTAGTAGCGCAGGAGCGCGAAACCCTGTTCCGCCTGAGGGCGGAACTGCTCCGCCAGAGGGCGGAGCAGAAACGAGTAGAAGGAACGAGGCTTCGCGGGAGGACGGAGCCGCAGGCCGCGATGATGAGATCGCCCGCCTGAAACGAGAGATGGCCGAGATGTCGCTCCGGCTGGAGATCAGAGAGGAGGAACGAACGAGGATGGAGAGGCTACAGCAGGGGGCTGGAGGAGGAATGCGCCCACCGGAGCCACATGGTCAGCCAGGCACGTTTCTAGTTGGTTGTGGTAAGCCTTCACCGAAACTTGACGGTAGTAAGGAGGGAAATTATTTCAAATGGTCGAAGCAATTTCTATCATGGGCTGTTACTAACACTTGCGACGATGTTTTGAAGGAAACTAGCGACCCGATAGTCTTGCAGGGCCCAAATAGAAGGAGTCAACAAGACCTCGATTACCGTTTCGGAACGGCAAGGGTAGCCGCTGCTCGCAGGGCATACGAGGGTATCACCAACGCACTGACTAATTCGTCTCTGTTATACAAGATCTATGACATAGGCAGCCCTAGTCTTGCGATGGCCGAGGTACGTCGGCACTACGTCCCAAGCGACGACCTCGGCAAGCAGGCATACCAGAGAGAATACATCAATGCTCATATGAAAGAGGGGGAGGACCCCACCCTTTATTTCGAGAGGATGAGCATCATCCGAGAAAAGCTCTCCGAAGTAGGGATCCCAAAAACGGATCAGGAAACCAACCTCCACCTACTGCAATGCCTGACGTCCGAATACGAGGTGGACAAGAAAATCCTGCAATACGCCCAGAACTTGACCTTCAACATGATCGAGGACCGGGTTCGCATAACGTACCGGGAGTTGGAAGCGAGTAAGAGGAAATTGGTCGTTGGCTCAGCACAGGTCTTGATAGCCACAGGCGGAGGTGGAGCAGGTGGACAGGGGAGTTTCCCCGGTCCCAGCCCTGGCCACTACACGGGCAGCAGAGGTGGCACGGCGAGTGGTGGCGCCACTGGGCACTGGGGGCAGCAACAGCAGCAACAGCAGCAGCAGCAGCAACAGCAGCAACAGCAGCAACCACACTATCAACATCAGCCACCGCGTCAACACCAACAGCAACACCAGCATGGTCAAGGCTGGGCAGGCCAGGACTGGGGAGGGGCACGCTCGGGGAACAAGAACGGGAAGCCGAAAAAAAATCGGCAGAGGCAGGATTCGCACGCCAGCGGCGGCGGCGGACATCAACCATGGCCGCTATACGCCGGCCGCGGCGGAGGTGGGAACCAGTCGTGGCCGCAGGTACGCGACGCACGTTTCATCGGGCCCGGAGGACACCCACCAGGTACCGACCGAATGTACGACGCCGTCCGGTACCCCCCTAACCTACATCGGCCACAAGGCACCGAGCCGGGAATCCACGCCGCTGACCCCCGCCCAAGATGTTACAGGTGCGGCCAGATAGGCCATTTTGTTGCGAATTGCCGCGCTATCGTGACGTTGGTAGATGACCCGAATCCACCTCGTGAAGTTTACCAGAGCCACTTCGCGGCGAATACCGCGAATACCGCCCAGTCTACAACACCGCTCCTCCCCACCCCAGACCCCATTCCGCAGCAGCAGCCGCAGTACCAACAGCAGCCACAGCAACAGTCCCACCATCAATCACAGTACCAAGCACAGTATCAACAGCAGCAGCTCCAACAGCAGTCACAGTACCACGAACCTCAACAGCAGCCACATCTTCAGCAACCACCGCAGTACCAACGTGAGCAACAGCAGTACTACCAACGTGAGCAGCAGCAGTACTACCAACATTCACAGCAGCAGGCTCAACAGGCGCAGCAGGCCCAGCAGGCGCAGCAGGCGCAGCAGGCGCAGCAGGCGCAGCAGGCGCAGCAAGCAAAGCAGGCGCAGCAGCCACCGCAGCACTACTTGGCTCCTGAAGAGCCATCACATCTACTCACAGCACAGTCTGCTTTGGTCGGTCAGTACGATATTTTGGGAAGGGGGATAGAGAGTTGGATTGCGGACAACGGGGCGACAACGCACATGACCCCGAACCCGGACCACTTGTATAACAAGCCCCCCCCCTCCCCTGAGAACGCCAAAATATTTATCGGTGACGGAACAGAATTAGCAGTGGAGTACGTAGGCAGCGTGGATTTAATTTTTCACAGCACGGAAGACGTACGCGTAACCTTAGAGAGTGTTTCATTTATCCCTAGCCTAAAGGTAAACTTGCTGTCGCTGCACACTGTCCAGGCCAAAGAGACGATCACTCTAGATGCTGCTGGTGTCTACCTAATGGGTGGCCGCTGATTTTTCCCCAAAGACAGAGCCGGATCAAGGCTGAACGCCACGCGTCGCCCCCCCCCCCCCCGTACAGGGTACACCAGCTTTGATGGCCTTGTTGCAACCCCCCCCCCCCCCCCCCATGCGCCGGTGCCTGTGACGTTACAACCGGTGAGGACGCCGGGAGTATCTACTATGCCGCTGTCGCCGGGGGTGATGGTAGCGGTAGACCCGCCGGTAGCGATGGATGGTACAACGGTTTGCAACCCCCCCCCCCTCCCCCCCATGCGCCGGTGCCTGTGACGTTACAACCGGTGAGGACGCCGGGAGTATCTGCTATGCCGCTGTCGCCGGGGGTGATGGTAGCGGTAGACCCGCCGGTAGCGATGGATGGTACAACGGTTTTGCAACCCCCCCCCCCCCCCCCTCCCCCCCATGCGCCGGTGCCTGTGACGTTACAACCGGTGAGGACGCCGGGAGTATCTACTATGCCGCTGTCGCCGGGGGTGATGGTAGCGGTAGACCCGCCGGTAGCGATGGATGGTACAACGGTTTTGCAACCCCCCCCCCCCCCCCCATGCGCCGGTGCCTGTGACGTTACAACCGGTGAGGACGCCGGGAATATCTGCTATGCCGCTGTCGCCGGGGGTGATGGTAATGATAGACCCCCCGGTAGCGATAGAACCAATGACAGCGGTAGCAACCCCTCACACACACCCTGCGACAGTGCCGGAACGTAGTGAGCCAGCGCCATCGTCAGCTAATCCCCCGGAAGAATGCCTTCCCCCGCTCCCCCCCGCGTTCCGCCCGGCGATTGCTGCTGCCGTACTCGTCCCCGGCACTAGATGTTTCAAGGAGATGGATATCAACGTCTTTCACGTGTGCAACGCCCACGCCCACGAGGGCCTTTTGCGCGAGACGGCCAAGCAGCAAGGCGTCAAGCTCACTGGTACTCTGGTCACTTGCAGCGGATGTGTGCAGGCGAAAGGAAGGCGTGCGTCTATACCTACGACTACATCGTCTCGGAAGACACTCCCCCTGCAGCGCGTTTTTGTTGACCGTGCCGGCCCCAGGAAAATCGCGTCTGCTGGGGGGGCTCTGTACCTGATCCTGTTCAAGGATGACGCGACACGCATGGGATGGCTATACCCCCTCAAGAGCAAGAGCGCCGCCGACGTGACCGCGGCGACCCGAAAATTCCTGGCTGACGTCGGCGGAGACGTCAAGTGTTTCCGGACGGACAACGGCACAGAGTTCGTGAACGCACTCTTCGCAAACTTATGCGCCAATGAGAAAATCCGACACGAGCACACCGGGGTCGACGGACCGAAACACAACGGTATGGTTGAACGTGGACTCGGCCTCATCCAGGAAGGCGGTATGGCCGCTTGCCTTGAGGCCCCCCGGCTGTTCCCCGGGCAGCTCCCGAACCTGGACCGTTACTGGGTGGAAGCAGCCATCTACATGAACGACTGCCTGAACACCACGGCGACGTCGGCGAACGCCCATTTCAAGTCGCCGCACGAGGCATTTTTTGGGACACTGCCACCGCCCAACACACTCGCCTTCATGCAGCCCGGATTCCACCGTATCCACCGCACCCACAAGTCTGACCCCAAGGCCGAACGGTGTTTTTACCTCAACAGGGGGAGAAACCATCCGCGCGACTGCGTCAAGGTGGTCACGGCATGCGGGCGTACGAGCAACTCGCGGGACGTCACCTGGGAGGTGGAGCGCAAGCCGATCATCGAGGCTGCGCCTCAGGTGAGGAAGGTCTCGGTGGCGGAGCCGTGGGAGGCCGATCTGCACATCAGGTATTTACCACCGGAGCTGGCGACTGTGCAACCGGGGATACCACCGATGATGTCACCGGCACCACCGGCGGTACCGCCGACGCCGGCGATGACGCCAGCGCCAACGGAGGTGCCGCCACCGCCGACGCCGACGCCGGGGGTGCCGCCGCCGCCGCCGGGGGTGACGTCACCGTCATCCCCACCGGGGGCCGAGAACCATCACGTCGAGGACGACGAGGGCCCCCGGGATAACGAGCTCTTCCAACTGGGGCGGACGCGCGCTAGGACACGGGCGATGACGAAGGCGCCGCTTCAAGTGGGGATGCCACCGGTGATGACGCCGGCGCCACCGGAGATGCCGCCGACGCCGGGGGTGATGTCACCGTCATCCCCACCGGGGGCCGAGAACCCTCAGATCGAGGACGACGAGGGTCCCCCGGACAACGAGCTTCTCCAACCGGGCGGACGCGCGCGAGGACGAGGGCGTACCACCAGGCGTCTACTGGTACATCGCAGCCAGCTGACCACGCACTTTTCAACCAGCGCCCGCCCAACCAACCCGCCCCTGCTCTGCCAACATGTGACGCGGGACAACTCTCGGAACCCGCGACCTACCAGGAGGCGATGCTCTCGCAATACCATGCGAACTGGTCCCATGCAATGGAGACGGAGATTGCCGGACTCGAGGGAGCTGGGACTTTCGGGGATGCTTAGCAGCAAAAGGGAGGGAACGTGGTATCGGCCAAATGGGTGTTCACTTGGAAGGTAGATGAGCATGGTAAGGTAGTGAAGGCGAAAGCGCGACTAGTGGCGAGAGGATTTAGCCAACGCCCCGGAGTTGATTACTACGAGACTTTTGCCCCCACCCCCGCCGCGTCATGTATCCGTATGATGGCTGCGATAGCCTGCGAGTTACAGTTAGATTTATGCCATTTCGATGTACAACAAGCGTTTGTCCAGGCCGAACTACAGGAACTCGTTTTGATGCGAATGCCACAGGGCTGTGGTGATCTGAGCGGCAAAGTAATGCGCTTGAATCGTAGCCTATACGGCTTGAAACAGGCGTCGAGATCCTGGCATAGACACTTGGTCACCCGCCTGAAGAGTCTTAGTTTTGAACAGAGCCTCGCAGATCCGTGTGTTTTTCGATTAATCGAGGCGGGGTCTGTTTCCATCATTGCTGTGGTTCACGTCGACGACATTTTTGCGGTAGGCCGTAAGGAGAGATGTGACCGTTTCTGCGAGGACCTGAACCGCGTAGTCCCCATTAATAACCTTGGTGAGCTGCGATGGTATGCCGGTTGCCACTATTCCAGAGACAAGGTCGCGGGTCTACTGACAATTTCGCAAAAATCTTTTGCGGAGAAGACGGTCAAGCAATTTGGCGTGACCACTGGTAGGAACACCCCACTTTCCCCTGATCTTTTCCTGGAGGTGTTTGACGAGGAGGAGCCCACTGGTGACTGGCCGTATCGTGAACTAGTAGGCAGTTTGCTGTGGCTTTCTAACCAGACGAGACCTGATATCTCAAATGCCGTAAGGGCGGTCGCGAGGTATATGCATGCCCCCAAACTCAAACACTGGTTGGCTGCCAGAGGGATTTTGGAGTATCTGAAGGTGACGAGTAGCTACGGTATTACTTTCCAGAGGGGCAGTGGATTAGAGTTGGTGGTTTATGCAGACGCAGCCTATGCCCCCCGAGACACTAGGAGGAAGTCTGTCTCGGGTGCAGCCGTGATGTGTGGGGGGGGTGCGGCGATTCAATGGATTTCTAGGACGCAGAAGACTTCCACACTCTCCACGAGTGAAGCAGAGTACGTTGCGATGGCAGAGGGTTTCAAGGAGGCTCTTTTTCTAAGGTCAGTGTGGCGTTTCCTGTTGCCTGATTTTGGGGATCCGTGCATCCAGGTTTTTGAGGACAACAAGGGTGCGATCCAAATAGCGGTCAACCCTGTGACGAACTCTAACTCGAAGCACATAGATGTCCGCCACCACTTCCTGCGAGAACTTGTCGAAAAGGGAGAGTTTGAAATCACGCATGTGAGGTCGGAATACGAACATGCGGACTTCTTGACGAAACCCCTTCCGAAAGACGCTTTCCGTTTCCACAGGAACTTCATCATGAACATGAGTTAATTTGTTTGTTTTGTTTTGTTTTGTTTTTGAGTCAATGTTTTATGTCTGACGCGGCCGATTTTTGTATCTTTCTGTGATTTGAGGGAATTCGAGGAAGTTATCACAAATCTCATGAGATTTGAGAAGATAGTTTATGGATTTTATTGAGCTTGGAGGTCATGATATTTTATTGCTGAGATCTGAAGAGTTATTGTTTGGGCGATTTGACTTCATGCGGTCCTATGATTTGTGATTTAATTTTTTTTTTTGGGGGGGGGGGGGACGAGGGAATGAATCCGACATGCCACTATGTACCATTCTGGTTTGAGTTGAGGAGTCGATCGTGATTCATTAGTGGTGCTTTTTATCCCGTTCCGTTGGGGCTGGAAGACTGCTGTGCGTAGCAGGAAAACTGAAATATTTGGAACTACTGTATAACATTATTATACTGAATACGTATCTACGTACGTAACGCGAAATTGAAATCTGTAGTATACTACGGCGACCGCACTAAACTGGGGCGTTATTTCAGAGACGAAATTCTGGGTTTTTGTTGCCATTTGACTGGATTTAGTGTGTCCCCTGTAGAGAGGCTATGTCGGATTGGTGTTTGATTCAGATGGAGAGATAAAAAAAGGGGGGACTGCAGTACTATATAAATGATGCAAGGACTCGATTGATTGTTTTCTGAGATTTTGAGGAGTTGCTTTGTGGGCTTTTCTGGGCTTGGCGGGCTTGATCTTTCTGTACAGTCGAGATTTGAGGAGTTGATTTCTGTTTTTTTTTTTTCTCCGATTTATTATTTTTCGGGTTTTGAGCAGCTGTTCTTGTGGTACTATTTTCTGAGATATGAAGATCAAGTTTGTTTCTTTGTGAGATTTGAGACCTTGATATTTGTATTTGTGATATTCTGATTGGAGGCATTGGTGGACTTGACATATACTTATCTTTGAGTACAATACCTTGGATTTGGATTTTGGGTGATCGTGGTCTATCATCATGGCATGGTACTTTATCATGAGCGATGTGTGGTGATCCCATTCACCAAGCAGCCAAGTAGAGAACAGAGGGGCTGTTCGGAGTGCTCACGTACTTGGTGTATGGATTCATGTGTAACGGTATTTGGGAGTTCCACACAGGAAATATGCGTGTTTCTATCCGCCGCTTTCTCCCTTCTTCTTCTTTTAGCTGTGTGTACTTCATGTTCTCCCCCTTTCTTCCTTGTCTTGTGTTTTCTAAGCGATAATATATATATACCCTGGAGGGGCTTCTACGAACTGACTCAGGCTTGGCCTATCATATCAGTGAGTGCATCGAACACTCCCCCTCACCTCTCTTGTGGAGCACTATTGATAATATGATGTTCGTGTAGTACAAGTAGCGTGCCCTAGCCGGCATCGACATGTCTGTGCCTCTCACCAGCTTGTATACCTCGGCACCCTCTTCACAGAGTACTGTTGAGGTTGAGGTCGACGGGTTGAGTAGCCAGACGAGTATGGATATAACAAAAAAACAATTACCTAAAGATGACACCAACCAACAGAGGCCACTAATTTAGTAGCGTGGGTAGGATCACTTACAATTAGACGAGGGAAGGAAGGGGTGTCGCGATACAAACACACACCGTAGTAGTAGTAGTAGTAGTAGTAGTAGTAGTAGTAGTAGTAGGAGTACTAATAGTAGTAGTATTAATAGTAGTAGTAGTAGTAGTAGTAGTAGTAGTAGTAGTAGTAGTAGTAGGAGTAGTAATAGTAGTAGTAGTAGTAGTAGTAGTAGTAGTAGTAGTAGTAGTAGTAGTAGTAGTAGTAGTAGTAAGGGGGGCTGAGGAGAACCGGATCATTCAGAGTTCAGATATGAAGGAAAGAAAGAGCACTCCACTGTGCACTGCGGTGTATATAGGCGAGAGCGAACACCGCGTGCCCCGTTGCCTGGTGCAATCTGATCCTCACGTCTTCTAGCAGCCTTGGCCTAGGCAACATATATCAGGCAGGTGACTCGAGCTAAGTAAGTACACCACGGCGGCTCTACTTTGAAAGGCACTGAACGGGTTTTAGTACCACGCAGCGAGACCAATTGCCTTCGTGAAACCGTCCAAAAAACTCGGCGATATTGGGTGAGACACACGACGAGCGCCCCCCGTTTTTCTATCAACTGCGCGACGCGCACGTACACCTCCGTCGCGGTTGTGTCGGCCCCCAAAACATCCCGATTCAAGCGGGAATGAACCAAGCTCAAGCGTTGTTGCGCCATGGTGCAGTGTGATCTCTATGTTGGATGCAAGAATCCTGAACTTGACGGGGGTAGCCACAAATGAAGGCTCAAAATGCAACGATACACCGCACAACCTCTGTGTGCAAGCTGCCTTGAAGATTGACGGCCGAAGCTTCACCTATGTGTCGAACCCGATTGTCGTCGTAAGGGAATATAATGCAGGTACTGTCGGAACTGGCTAGGAAGGCAGCTTCTCTTGTGCAGGAAGCTTCTTCTTGTCGTCTTGTCGTCTTGTTTCTCATGATGAGAGAAGGGAGTTGCTGAGAGAGTGATTCCATGGGGGCTTGATTCAAGGCATTAACGCTACTCTGCTCTCCATACGTTAACCGGCTACACGGGTAAAAACACGTGTAACCGAAACTTTCCTCGGGAGCTTATCTGCTCTTCTCCTATCGGCTATCCTAAGCATTTGATCGTACTGCAAAATAATCTTCAGAGCCTCGGGAATACTCTTAGGGTATTCAGGGGTTTGATACTACGGGCTATATCATAACCACTTCTATAGCCCGATACTATATCATACAACATTAGCCCACCCTGAATAGTCGTATATGTAGACCACACGACGGTCAGTGGATGATATCGGAATCATCCGAAAATACCGGAAAAGGAGGTCGAAGATGCGGCTATTCGAAACAACGAAATGAGGCTATAGATTTACCCACACCTCGTAGTGAGGCCTAGGCGTCACGGACAATGAAAGTTTTAGAAACGCCCGCTGAAAGAGGGGGTAAAAACCAAAACAGAAAAGGACAAGAAAGACTTGCCCAAGTGGTCGGAGGAAAATCTGAGTGGGCTGCTCCAAGTTGATCTCTTTTTTTGTATGTATTGGTCGTCTGCTTTTGGGCGCCATTCCTTCAAGTAGCGTTTGGTTGGGTTTTTGTAGACCAGTCGGTGTGATGGACGGTTCCAAATAATTCGTCTACCCGAACGCGACGGAGCCTCGTACTTTTATCAACAAGCAAGTCCATATACTGTTTTTTCTGACCACATCTTGTCGTTGGTTTGTTCAAGTTGGATTAAGTTGAAACGAAAAAAACGATTTATGTGTGTCTGCCTTGGCCAGCCAATCGTTTGCACAACCCCTAAACAGTAATTAAACCAAGATTAAACTAAACTAAGAGAAATACATAAACTAACTTGAAAGTCGCACAATCACATCTCAACCGCACACATAGCTCTAGACATGAACAAGATCTTAACAACACAACGCACCTACGGCTTAGATGTAGAGCGTTTCGACAATATCTTGCTGACCAACTGGCGTCAACAAGGCGTCGAATTACATACTTTTTCGAGAAAAAAAACATGTTTTTGGGCCGACCGGGGAGGGGGGGGGATTCCCGGAATGTTTCTTTCGCTTTCCATTAATTGTGGTTCCTGGACGGTTTTTGGCGTGGCTGTTGAATTATTTGTTTTAGCGTTTTCCGATGTTTTAACCTGTTTTCGTGTGGTTCTTCGTTGTTTTTTTCCAGGGCTTTTCGCGGATCATGACGCGACCCGCGGGTCGGATCACGTGGCGCTAAAAATGTCACGGGTCTGGTTGGGTCGGGTCAGGAAGTGTTCAAACTCTCACGGGTCAGGTCGGGTCAAGGTTTTCAAGTCTGGTGGGTGCGGTCAAGTCTTGTTCAAATCTCACGGGTCGGGTCGGGTCGGGTCGGGTCAAGAAATTTTCGAATCTGACGGGTCGGGTCAGATCCGGTCAAGAGGTGATGAAAATATCACGGGTCGGGTCAGGTCATGACCCGCGAGAAGCGGGTCACTGGCGGGTCAGCCCAGCATGACCCGCGAGTTGTTTTCTGCTGGCCGGCGGACCCGCGCACCCGGCTCGTGAATCCGACACTTAAAACATTTCCCGCTCTCTTACCCAAAGGCCTCTCTCGTACAAATACACAATAATGCTCCTCTGGTATCATATTCTAACATTAAAACACCGCCAAATTCATATGCGCATGCCCGCGTCCATCCATATATACCCCTTACAGCCAGGCCACATATCGCTGAGTGGCACAAATATGAACATTAGAGTGTTTGCGATTTGGTTTTTTTTTTTTTTTTACTTTTACTTCTCCAACAATTCTCCCGAGGTAATTTTGTGAGGTAAATGTTTGAAAAAAAGGTAAAAAAGTACTTGAGCGAAGTCAGTAGTTCACCAAAGTTACGGTAACTTTTGGCTCTCTGTTTCATTGGCTTCCACGCACCGAGCATTATCCCGACGCAGAACACAACTCAAATCTCGAAGGATGAAAACACCGAGAATCTTCCATGCCACCATGCTGCTTGCTGTGCGCATCACGACAACCGCTGGGAGCAGCGGCTCGAGAGGTGTAGCTTGGGTATAGCGCGCACGACCGGCGTTGGATTGTGCCAGCGGGCCGCCGCTGCTGCTACGGTACACGCTTTCGCCCGCTTGGTGACGTCGTCGAGGATGCGTCGTCCCAATAAAGGACTGGTACTCACACCTACCCGTACTCGTGCTCGTACAGAGCGCGACAGTGACAGCTCGTCGTGTATAAAATCGATTTCACCATACTGCGGCTGCAGCAGCGGCAGCAGCAGCCGCGGCGCCGGCGGCGGAGCGGAGCGCGCCGGCGCTGTGGCGTGCGTAGGCCGAGCGCAGCAGCAACAAACAGCAGTCCAAAACCGGAAGCTGGTTGAACTTGGTGCTGGCGCTGACGCTGTATATTTGTGTTGCTCAAGCTGCCCCTAGCTGGCGCTTGCTGTGCTGCTACTTGTAGTCGTGGGATGGCAGTGGTGGCTTCGCGGTCAACTCTGCCGCCGAACCGTTGTTGGGCTGCCGTTACTACTCGCACGCTGCTTTTTTTCGCTCTTCTTTTTCGGTGGTTTGCCGCGTTGTCTGACCTCCCCACTTCTCTTCTTATTTTCGGAGGAATCGCCCGCAGGATTTGGTTTACCTTGCTCGCAAACACACCGCAATCAGGAAGGGAAGGAAATTCACTATTTTTAGCGGAAAAAAAGTTTTTTATCTCTATCGCAAACACTCTATTAAATTGTGTAGAAGTGTCGACTAACCGGCCAGATCCGCGGGTCGAACCTGCGGGTCAAGATAAATGGTCTCGCGGGTCAAGGTGACCCGGCCCGCCGGAAATCCATGTCTCACGGGTCAATGAGAAGGGTCGGGTTGGGTCGGGTCAGGACGTTTCGAAATCACGCGGTCGGGTCGGGTCGGGTCAGGAGATTTTTAAATCTCACGGGTCGGGTCGGGTCGTGTCTACAGTTTTTGATTTCTCGCGGGTCGGGTCAGGTTGGGTCAAGAGGTTTTCAAAATCTCGCGGGTCGGGTCGGGTCAAGGTAACTTCGCGGGTCGAGTCGAGTCAGCTGACCCGACCCGTGAGGTTTGACCTGACCCTCGAAAGTCCCTGTTTTTTCCTAGCATGGGGAGGACATACGCTGGTGGGGGGTGTTCTCACCGCGTGGTATGCCTCCTGGCGTGTTTTTGTTTATATTTTTCGGTTTGCAGCATTAGGAATACATCTCTGACTTGGGGAGAACAGGCGCTGGGGCGGGGATGCTGCGCTATGCTTCCCTGACGGGAGGTGTCGAAGTCGGTGTCTCAGGATTTCACGCTGTGGGGATGGGCAGTTGCTCCTCACCAGCCTCGTTCCATCGTCGTTCGTTTTATGTTTCCATAGTTCGGGCGGGGGTCGCTCCTTGCCAGCAGCACTCACCCTCATACCGTGTTTGTTTTACAGGTTTGACAGTTCGGGCGGCACCGCGCCGGCAGGAGTGGTGTTTGGCGTGCTGGATGTCGTCGGATTTGACCTAGGCGCGCTGGCTTCAGCTGCTCGGCTTGCGCGTTCAGCTGGTCCTCCTTAGACGAGGTAAAGAGAGGCGGGTTTGCGCGGTTCGGCGGAAGAGGTCGTTCTTTGGTTTCTTCCGGGTTGAGGATCGATTGGTACTTTTGTTTTTCATCTATTTTTGGCGTGCTTTCGCGTCTCTGGTGTTTGCCGGGATCGACTGGATATCGCGTTCTGTTGTTAGGACGGGATCCCCCTTTTATCGCTCGCAGCCAGAGAGGCTTCGTAGAGGACGCCCGGGGTCAGCGTTGAGGAAAGTCTTTTTTTGTTAGAGGGAGTCCCGTTCACAGCGTTAGTGAGTAAATCGGCGCACGAGTTCGCGTCCTGATGGTGGGTATTCCTATCGGAAAATGCAGGGTTTTCTACCGTCAGTTTGGTTGGCATAGGTTATCTCGGATGTACCACTTAGGAAAATGCGTGCCTGTCTCCGTCCGGCCAGTCAGCGCGGGAGGATGTTACAGTGGGTTTCCAATAATCCGAGGGTTTCCATAGAAGTGCGTTGCTATAGTAGTCGAATGGGATAATTGGTCAAACCCTGCAATAACCGCCTGCCCGCAAGAAAGGATTTGCGAACGATGCAGCTCGCAATCTGTCGTAGCTCCCGCCGTAGCCTTATCTGTTCTCCTCGGCGCTATACTACTTCAGAAGACTACCCGTTAGCCCAGCGCTTACGAAGGCCCACCAGAAAGGACCGCGGGCTGCGTGGTATGTTGGCCAGTCTGTGCATGATCTCGGGCACAGTGTAAACGTGGCATGTACGCCCAGCTTAGAGAGGGCTGGAGCTCTGGAAAATAGTACAAAACTCAGTGTGAAAACAGGCGCTTCTTAGAACAGGGCAAAAGGGCTCCGGAGACGTAGCTCCTATCATGAGTGATATGTATACAGGTGTTGATATCACTCTCCCAGGACCAATACATTCACGCCACTACTCTGCGGCACATGTCTATGCTGCTCGTGCTACCAACTGCTGGAGTTGGTTCGAACGCGGTCTTTATTTGTTTTCATGTTTGCGATTTGATCCTTCGTGGTCATCACATTGTTGCTTTTGATATTTCCTCTTCCTTGACATCCCAATGATAGGGGACTCGTGTTGGGTGGATGATGATGGACCTGCTTTGCCTTTTTCGTATTGTCTGACGCATCCCCTCCGGGGGTGGAATATAGCGAACGGAATTATGATGGAGACGGTAGCAAGGGCAGTACCAGGCCGACTAGTAGGTAGAACCTGGCCATGCTACTCGTACCACAAATTGCTGCGGCTACCTGGGGGGTGCCTGTTTGGCTGACGTTCGGTTTTCCTGTTACCTTCCTTGCCTGTTTCTTAGTCTTACTCTTTGTATATATTGCATTTTATTATATTTTTTTCGTCATCAGTCCTGCTTTCCGGCTTAACTCGTAGGAGGTTATACTCTCAGCGACTTTGTGGACAATCCGGTGTCACAGGTGCCGCCCCCTCCTCCCCGGAAGGTGCCTTCATCTTCATCACGCATATAAAGGGTTCAGCATTCCCACTACTCGTCGATTGTAGTCGAATGTTGCCATCACACGCTCTCACGCTTCCCGCTAGTCAACGTTTATGCAAGAAACAGCCCCCTACGATTACGCACTCGGTGAGTCTTAAACCAACATAATTGATGTTGGTAGGCACACAGACCACCTACCAAGCAACAGGGGACGCCGGCATTGCATGTAGTGGTATAGGTTCCTTGATCTCGTTCTCGATACGAGTGTCTGTCGCACCCTCTGCGGGGGGAAGCGAAATGTGTTTCTACTCTGTTTCTCCTTCTCTTTCGAGGTGTTTTGTTTCTACTTGTGTGTTTTTGTTTTGCGTCTGTTTTCGCTCTTTAATAGAACGTGTATGTGCCTGTCGTATCCAATCTGATTACATCGCACTGCGTTGTCTACTATCATTACTGGATAACAATGTACTGTCTTTGTGTGTTCTTCACCTTAATTAAGCCGTTCGTTCCGCCCGTCGACATCCAGCACAACCAGTGTCCGTGCCAATTGTTCAGTCCTAGAGAGATACCGCGAAAATGTTATGTGGTCACAAAACTACGCCACAAAGGACTACATTGTTATGCAGTAAGCAGAGTAGACATTTCAATGCCATGTCATCATACTGGTTACGACAGGCTCGACGTGCACGTTCTTAGAACAATGAAAACAAGAAGAAAAAAACATATCGAAAGAGAAAAAGAAAATAACAGAACAAACTCTCGTGCCCCCCCGCGCGGGGGATGTGACAGACACCGTGGAACGAGCAAAGGAAACAATACCACTGCATATACAGAGAGTAGTAGGTCGAAGAACGAAGAGAAATAACAGACAAAAGGAAGTGCAACACAAAACAAAACACCCTCCAGGCAGGCGCAGCAGTTTGTGGTACGAGTAGAGCATACTAGACAGGTCCTACCTACTAGTCGGTCCGGCATCATACTACCCTGTCTGCGGTCTCCACCCTTCACCCTTTATCCGTCAGCTATGCCCCGCCCCCGGAGAGGATGCAATGACGGTCAGAGACAGGCCCGACTAAGGTCGAAGAAACGAACCGGGTTCGAACCGGCACATGAAAACTTGATAAATAAGTGTGGACAGGGGTTTCCTCTCGCTCTCCGGGGCGCTAAAAAATAAAGAGCATGCATCGGACAATAATAAGAAATATACAAAGCAGGTTTGTCATGCACCCACCCCACAAGACTCCTGGGCAGCAGTTTGTGGTACGAGTAGCATACTAGATAGGTGCTACCTGCAATTAATAGTCGGTCTGGTACCTAGTTGCCCTGTATGCCGTCTCCGTCCTGCTTTCGTCGAATTTTTCCACCCCCGGAGAGAATACGTCAGATAATACGAAACAAGGAAAGCAGGCTCGCTATCCACGTACGCCACAAGACTCCTGTCATCGTACGTAAGGGCAAGAAGGATGAAGTTCGAGAGGTAATATTAGAAATTTCTCGAAAGATCGAGGCGCCAAAAAAGAATGAAAACAAAGCAAGACCAGCTCCAGCAGTTGGCGGCACGAGTGGCATAGACATGTTCCACCTACTAGAGGGCCTAGTACCTTGCTCCCCTCTTCGCCTTTCCCTTCCTACTTTCGTCCACCGCGGTTTCCCTTCTACTCCTCCTGTTGCCCCCCCTCCCCCCTTTCCCTTGGTTGGGTTTCCTTCCACTCCGCCCGTTATCCCCCCTCCCCCCCCAGTCCCTTGGGCATCACCAACGGCGGATGCGCGGCGCTGCCCACTCAGCCGTGCATTTTCCTCGTGCCACCTCACCATGAACCGTTCGGCTGCTCCACGGACCCCCCGGTACTAGTTCCCCGCCTTTTTTCTGCAGTCAACCACAGCGCGGCCTCAACTAACACCAACGTGGGGTGTTCCGGTGATGATTCGGTGGCTCGGAACTCCGCAAGGTCTTCACCCATGCAGGTATGCCAAGTCTTCAACTGTCCGCCGGGTCTCGTATTCCTTCCGCCAGCCATCGTCCCGAACAACACCCGACTGGGTAATCGCTCCCTTGATTTGCCGAGCCGCGGCCCCCGCAAAAAGAGCCGCCGCTTACCGATGGCCGGTTCGATGGTCTCAACACCTGTTTTCTTCAGGGCCATCCCGTACGAGAAGGTGGCGTGGTCGGTACGGAGTCGGCGCTGGAAGTCAATCACTCGCAAGCTGACATGGTGGTGAGCCGTTGGAAACTTGACCGAGTGCTCCACTCAGAGGGTCCAAGTCACACACCCGTTCAGCAGGGTTCCAATAACCTTAGCCTCGACATTCGTATTTCCAGGCTTACCTTGGCGGTTGTCCAATCATACAACTCCGGCTCCAACCGTTTTAGGCATGCCCGCGAGAGACGAATTCGTCAGTCAATTTCGAGCGGGAGGTCGGCGTTTTCGTGGAAAATGCCGTCTAGGTATAAAAACTAGGCCATGTTTATACCCGTGGCAAGATTTTCCTCAAGATAATCACCAATCACCCCAGCAATTGCTGCCAACGAAAGGAAATCTGACCAGAGGAGCAGTGTAGATTCAGACCGTAACGGTCGACGATTGATATTATTTTCGTGTGGTTCGACGATTTCACCGATTGGCACAAAAAAAAAGCATCCCTCTTCTTCACATGTGTTTCGTCGACCACGCCAAGGCATGTTGATTCTGTCGTTGTGGACCGTACTCGCTCGGCTAGCGGTTACTCGGCTCTTCCACGATGGAATGCGTGCGCGCATCCGGACGAACGACGGTGAATATTCAGACTGGTTCGGCGTGGGACAGGGCATATGGCAAAGATGCGTGTTCGCACGATTGTTGTTCAACACGTTCTTTACTGCTGTACTGCGTGTGGCGGTGGAGCGGTTTAGCGCCAATGCAGATGCGGTGAATGATATGGTGCGCGCTAAGGTGAAGGGTGAGAAGTGGCAGGGGGGGGGGGGGGCAAGGAAGAGCCGAGGAAAGGGCGAGATGGCCCCTTGGAGAGGTTGTGGCGCAGCCGCAGCCGATCTGGCAAATGTTGTATGCAGACTACGCCGGGGTCGTTTACAGATCGACAAACAGCCCTTCGAAGACGAGGGTAGATATCGTTGCAGTGTGTAATTCGGTCGGATAGACAATTTCGGAAGCCTAGACGGAAACCATGTGTCTGAGAACGAAACATGCGGACAGGGTCTCACTTTCGTTACGGAGGCAGCAGGCCAGGTGTAAAAACAAACCACCAAGCTTGTGTACCTTGGGGCAACTGTGTGCAAATAACGCTGACCTTACCGTTAAAATCAACCGGTGCGTGCTGCTGGCCAACCTACGTGTCGGACGGTATAGTGTCTCATTGTTTGAACAGCCCGCCGCACCGCTCCGGCTCAAAGTACGGATGCTCGAAGCCTAGGTAATGGCGACCATGCTATACGGGTGTGTCACGTGGAGCTCCACCGTGGCCCATCTCGACATACTGCGGACAGCACACCACCGATTGCTCCTCGGCTGCATCGGACGGAAGAGACAACGTCGCGATGGCAACCATATGCTTTCATCCGCAGACACACCGGCCAATAACGTCTATGAGAACGTCGAGACGACGGCGCGAAAGCGAAGGATATTGTTTGCGGGGTTCAATTGGCTCGTACGGGGAACGGGAAACTACCTAAACGAGTGATGTTTGGGGAGCTGGAAGAGGGCAAAAGGGCTACTCGGGAGGCCAAGAGAAGGACTGCATGAGTTATCTCGTTTCTAGCGCGATCTATCGTCGTTTAACCTGCCCATCGGAGAGCAACAAAGGACGCTAGCAGGAAAGAAATCGATCTTGTGGTTCAAACGAGTTGGAGAAGCGGCACAGCAGTACATGAGGCGTTGGTTCGTGAAGGAGAATGTAGTAAAACGACAAGCGCTTGGGGTACAAACCGCGCAGAAACTTGATCAAGGCGCCGTTGGGCCCAAGGCCAGGCGGGGGGGAGGAAGGGGAGCCACGTTGAAGGAGGCGCAGCAACAGCAACTAGGTGGGTCAAGAAAATGAAGGCACCCGCCGAAACTTGGCACTGGCCGTCTTTGTAGTCAAGGCGCCCGGTGACTACTGCCTAACGCTGCGTTACAATCCTTTTTTTTTTTTTTTTCGTTCTAGTTGTCGTTTGTTTGCTGTGATGCTCTATTCGCTGCCAAGTCGATGGTAACCCCTCCACCCCGTACCTGGTCATTCTGCGTCGGCCGTGTCACCTAATTGTTATCTTTGAGTGACCCTTTGCCGTTTTTGCTTTCTTCCGATTTTTTTCCGAATATGCTGACATTTTCCTTCGTCCGTTTGTCTCTGTGGTCTTTGTGCCGGTTGTGGTTGTGTCGGCCTTGACCCAGCAACTGGACATAGATCTGCTCGTTTTCCCCTGTTGCTAGCTCTGCTTTGTCTATACCCTCTTCCTCGTATTCTTGCCTTCCGTCTGGTCTTGCTGTGACGTCCTTATCACGTTGGTCCGTCTGCTGGACATATCGTGCGAATGAGCGTACCAGCAGACAGCAACCTTGCCCTTGGGACTCGGCCTGCGTCGTGAGCGCATGTTTGATTCGTTTTTATCTCCTTTACCCGGCACGTTTTTCGTTTCTTTCCTTCTTTCATCCATTCGTCCTTTTTCCTTGTTTCCGTATATTTTTTTTATTTGACTCTTTTCGTATATTTTCGAGTGTAGATATAACGCCACGGACATGTCCCTGGTGTTATTTTGTTGAAAGTGGTACGGGATGGTATACCACAGCCAGATAGTACCGTGTGCCTTACGGGCTCGTATGTTACTGCCGTGCGCACTGTTTCGTACCTGTTTGTTCTGTCCCGTCGAGAGGATTTTTTGCTGCAGCCTGGTTTTGTGATCACAGGCAGGATTTCAGCAAGTGAACTGATGTGAGGACGTCATCATTACCATCATCACCTCTGGCCTGCTGCTTCGATGACGAGCGGTGGGACGGGGGTGGTATTCCTTTCCGAAACCGTGAGGCCTCCTCTGCTTCGAAGATAGTCACGACGACTGTCATCATTTTAGCGAGCTCTTCAGTCAACGTCGAGGCAATCCCTGCGTGATCGGCGTACAACATGCCCCATACAGCCCTTCGTACGCATGCGAACAGCTGCTGCTCCTCTGTTCCGAGTGGTCCAGCAAAAATAAATGGAATTGAATCCCTTACGATGGCTTCATCTTTGCGGAGCCGTACCAGTACGACGTGTAACGCAGCAGCGAAGAACTCGTTGAGCAGTAGCGGTGATAGCACGCAGTCTTCTCGCAACCCCTGCGTGACTCCAAGCCGACTCCAAGCCATTCAGAGTGCGCACGCGAGCCCGCCTGCCGTCATGTAAATTGCGGATAATTGTAAGCAGCTTGATTGGTACGCCAGAGCATGTGAACACCTTCCACAGCAGCTCTCCGTCGACAGAGTCGTACGCTTTCTGCAGATCGATAAAGCACACGTACCGGGGGAATTTACTCCATCGTCCGAGCGCTTGCAACCGGCACACGACGCACAACATATCGATCGTTGATCGTACGGGGCGGAAGTCACACTGTTCTTTCGGGAGTGATCCCTCATTTTCGCAGTAATCGCTAAGGCGGGAGGCGACTATTTTCAACAACTCGTTGCCTGCGTGGGCAACACGCGAAATTTCTTTGTAGTTGTTGCAATCAGTTCGGCCCTTCTTTTTGTCAAGGACCTCGATGACCGCGTGTTTCCAATTGCTGGGGGACTTCTTCTGTTACCCAAACGTTAACAAGGATGTTGTGGAAGCGCTGACTGGGTGAATGCGGGGTGGTCGAGGTTTTAGGAGTTTGGCCGAGAGCCCTTCTGGTCTGACAGCTTTCCAATATGACATGCCCTCATGTGCTTCCGTCATCTCGTCCATGGATGGTTCGTCGCCGACCGACAGCTTAGGCGGTCGCGGCGGCAAGAGGTCGATGATCGCGGGATCGAGTTACAGCAATTTCGTCTTCAACAGTATTTTATGGTAGAACTCCTATTACGGGGGTCCATAGTTAACGGGACCAAATTTTGTTAGTAAAAATTGGCAAATATATAGGTTTTTATCTACATCATAGGTCCTGTTAACTATAGACCCCCGTAATACCATCGTTCATGAATAAATTCGTACCTTGTTCCGCATCAGAACGCCATCCTCGTCTCTGATGAATGTCGCACGCTTCAGATGCTTGTAGAATCCCCTTTGGGCGTTGTTCGGCAGGAGTCGTTTGGTTTCGGCGGGGTACACTCGTCAAAATACGCACCATGAGGTTCTGCGGCAATCGGTGCAAATTTTGCACACACCGATCTCAGTGTCTTTCGCGCGCTTGTATCCCGGGGGTGGGCAAGCAAGAGTTGTCGCGTATCCTGACCCTTGCTGTCCATACTAATATGAATGAGGCCAAGGTTTCGGCAGATTCACACCGTCCATGTCTGCTGCTGTGGTGACGTGGAGGAGTTGGTACCTCCTTTTCGGTCGCATCAATAAACGCCGCGGTGAAATCCTCAACCATGCATACCAGACGTGTATCGGGGCTGCATAGGCTAGTCGAGATTGGAGACGACCCTCCCGACTACGCGTTGACCACACTTTTCATCGGACGTAAAAAACCTGTATGTCGAAGTCTCGGTGGTTTTGGTGTTTTCCTATTATTAGTCTGTTGGTCCATAGATAACACTAACTCAAGTCGTACGTACTTTGATGTACTGGAAGTTGTGGTCTGAGCCGGCCTTAGCTGGGGGCGGAGGCTTGGGAACGACTAGGCGTGGGTTCATGATCACAGAACGTTTATCTCTCTAACGGTAGGATTTGGGGATCAACACGGACACTGGTGGTGCTGGACGTTCACCGGTGGAGAAAACGGCTTAATGTGAAGCACACACGTCACGCATGCCAGCCACAAATCACACGGGGTACGCCCGCACGCGGCAGGATCGTCCCACGGTACCGGTTAGACATGCCGTTTCTTGGAGCCGTGTCTGCACGGCAACCGACACGGAGACTTGGGAACGTCACCCACTCTGGCGCAGACAATATCGCTGGATTTTGCCTTCTAAAGTGTGCTTCTGCGAGTCCATCTATCTACATAGTAGCCGGGTTTGCTACGGGGATATAATTAGTGGTCCGGTGTCTGTTGCGCACAAAAAAATGCGATATGTGCCCGAGAACCAAGTACCACCAGGCATCAAAGCTCGTTTAAAAACGCCTCCCGAACCTCGAAAAGGCGTGTATCGGGATCAGAACCTAGTTTTCGTTTGTTCTATCTACTACTTACAGGCGAATAGATAAAGGGCCTAAACAAAACAAAACACCTGGGGCGAATTCTAAAAGGAGGCTCAATTGTTTTTTCTCCGAAGGCGAGATTGAAAAACATTATTTTTTTCGCCTACGGCGAGCAGCAAAGGCCGCAATCGAGTAACGACGCACGTACGTACTCGTACGTGTTTCAATCCTTTTTTGTGTTTGTCTGTTCATGAAATCTTCGATGTTCGAGCACAGACTGCGCATTGATGTCCTATCCATTTTCCCCCTGTAATACCGGGTAATACGTGCACAAATACCTGGTGCCGTAATTCTGCCGTCATTATGTTGCTTTCGTACATATTCATTCCCGGTACTTTGTGGTACGCGATAGGTCGTGGGTCGGAAAAGTATGCACTGCACTCTTCTACGCGTCGGAAAAATATGCACTGCACTCTTCTACGGGGAGGGGGGAAACCGTGAACCATCGCCCCCTATCCGTACATTTCAACGCTTTTCGCGTTTCAATTCAGGTTTTTCTTCAAGCCAACGAGGGGTCCACCGAAAGCTCCCCTTTGCTGTTCGAAGTAGTGACGTTGTTCTGGCCGAGGGTGGCTACGAACAGCGGGCAGTGGTACCTGGGAGTCGTCGAAGCGGCGGGCAGTTTCATGGCGAGGTGGCTCCGGCACGAGGCGCAGAGAAGCCGGCTGCGCCACGCAGCTGAGGGCGCCGAGAGCGGCGACAAGGGGAGGCGGCGGGGGGGGTGGGACGGGGGGCAGCCGTATTGCAGAATACAGCCGTCGACAACTGCCGAACCATAATGGTAGACCAAGTGGCTATTGGTATCGGTTCGACTAGCCCTTGAATCCTAGCTGTGTTTGTTGCGTGTTGAGTTGGTCAATGGGGAGGGGGGGCGAGACAGCGGCAGTACGTACGCTTGACACCGCTGTTGACGAGAGCGGAAAGGAGACGGCAGAGAGTGTCAATGTTCTCAAATCGATTAGCTAGCAAAGACGGGCACCCATGCTTCTTGATGTTGTTGTTGTTGTTGGTGTTGTTCTCACATTAATTCATCGCCACAATGCAATCCATTCTGTGGTCGCAGGACAGGCTCCAACAACTCTTGGAGTGGAAGAATACCACGGTAGAAATAAAAAACAAGCAAAGAATAATACACATGATAACTGAAGCACACATCCACACCTCAGCCAAAACTAAAAAGTGATGTCGGCGCTCGTACGTATCAGGTACATGCGGTACGCTGCACAAGTCGCCTCTGAAACCAAGAAGACCGCATACTACCCAGGAAGGAATAGACAGAAAAAAAAAAAACTCGACGTCGAAAAGTCGAAAAACTTTGTCGAAATATTAAAAAAAAAAAACTAAAAAAGGGGAGATAAAAATAATCGATTCTAGCAAGAAAGCAAGATTTCAAGAAAGGGAACGCACAAGAGAATGCGCGGGTTTTCGCAGATTGCGGGCTTGCAAGCTATGCGATGGGGTGTAGAGCAGATATAAGAACCAACAACAAACACACTTACTCCGCTATTAAGAACACCAGAGGCGCTAAACTAAAGAGATACTATTGTAATAGAAAAAAACGAAAACGAAAAAGGCAGACGACGAAGCAAACCAAAACGAAACAGCAGATATCAAAAAGCAAAAAGGAAGATACAGACAAGAGACACAAAGCAAACGGGAAAGAAATGAAAAGGAAAAAAGAAAAGAAAAGGAAAAACAGGGACAAAAAGCAGACCGGGGGGACAGATAATGCGGAAGACTGGCGCTGGTGCATTGAGATACGCAGAGTTGCCCGGGTGGCACCATGCTAGTTGCTTGGGTCCCAAAAAAGGGAGCGCATCATGACGAGGATGGCCTACCTAGACGTCAGTCTGTTGGACAGACCGCCCCCCCCCCCCCCCCAGCCCTTCCCCCCCTTCGCCCCTGCCATTCTGCGGACGTGCATTGGCGTCAATAGTTGTAGTCGCGGTTGCAGCCATCCTGAGCCGTTTTTCCGAAGGCTCTTTCTCATCCTTATACCATTTCCGCATGAAGACCTCCGCCCCTTCCTTGACTCGGGTCGGAACCATTTGCCGGCTTGCTGTGGTGCCTAGCGCCACCCTTCGAGCTTGATGCCAAACTCCTCGAGGTCCTCCCCAAAGTACCTCATCGAATCCCACTCCTGTCCTCCAGAGCAGCCCTTACCCCCAAGCATCACTCCAAACCCGCCTTCTTCGGCAGGCGCTCCTCTCCCGTGCGTGTCACAAAGCCCGCAAACGATAATAGTCCACACCTGCGTACCGTCGTCTCTACGCTCTCGGAGTTTGTCCTGAGAAGCACGCTGGCATAAGATATAATGTGGTCTTAGCGCTTTCGTTTTCGCCAGCCGAGGCATCGGAGTAGCATCTTGCGGTGGACCGCTCGTAGCCTGCCGATGTCAGCCTTGCTCGGGCTCCAAGTAACGCATCCGTAGAGCAAGGTTTCGATCACCTCGGCTCTCATCATCCGCACCTTCAGGCGTAGGCGCACACCCGGGCGATCATAAATTTCCATCTTACACCGCCCGAAGCACGCCCATGCCCTCTGGAGTCGACGCGTTACCTCGACACTTCTGCCTGTACAATCTGCGCTGACAGTCCCACCCGAACACACAAACATCGCCTAGGGTACAATTTTTGTCTGTACTATAATTCCCTTCTCTCTTCTATCTTGATTGTTTGCCTCACGTTTCCAATTGTTTCCTTGCCCCTCCCCGCCGTGCGTATGCCGGTATCTTCCTCTCCTTCGTATTGCTTCGTCCGTGCAGCAGCTATCTGTCCTTCTTGAGTACGTATGCTTTCCTTCTGGCAGCCTTTCCAATCTCCTTGCGTAGTTTGTATTACTTTTACATTTCAGTTTTTTTTGTATTGGTTTCTATTTCTTGCTCTCGCTTGTATTTTGTTGTAGTCTGGTACCCAGCACGCTGGCTGGCATTTAACGTGCTTTATCCCATGATTTTCTCGGCTACGATTTTTTTTTTTTTGTTTTTTTTGTTTTCTGTCTCACAGTCTGTGACCCATAAGTCGTACCTGGTATCTCTCGAGGACAGGGATTCAGGACAGAGGCACTGGGTGTACTGATGACGCTGGGTAGAAAATACGATTTAATGTTAAAAGACAACACACGCCCACAATCACACACGCCCGCGATCTGGACACAGACACCCGAACGCAAGTTTGGGCCGCTTACACATCGAATCAACGACCAAAACTGTCGCACTGGTCGTGTCAGGTGTATGATAGGGCAGTTATACGCATATTATCTTCCAGTCAAAATCAATTATGCCGGGTATCCGTTTTGCCCGGGGTATCCGACAAAAAGGCCGTGCCTTGCGGGAAGGGTAGGGCCCGGGCTCCAAGAATTGGCGGGCACCCATTTCCAAAAAAACATCGGTACCGGCAGGGTCATACATCTATTTACAGTAATGGTAGTGTTATTGATACCTTTTGGGTTTGCTTTCAATATGAAATTACAGCAGGACGTAAAATCATGTTACTGCTGTACCAGTCTGAATTGCAACATAGCCTCGTCATGGTTTAGCACAAACGTGCCGAAGATGGGCCGTGAATCAGACGTCATCCCTGCGAGGCTCAGGGAGCTCACCTGTTGATTATTTTTTCCATAGAAAAAAAAAAAAAACATTTTTTTTTGTTTTTCTTGTATTCACTCGGACCAACCTTTGCATTTCCGCCGGTTTGCGAACAATTCATGTTACAATGATTCCAAAAGGCAGTTGTTGCATGACAAAATTATCTGATATTCAAGTTTTTTACAAGCGAGCCTACTACATTGCAGTGCAGACTGGCATACGGTACTGCAGGTACAGGGGTACTTCTTTTTTTCGTGCTTCGGTTTGCATGTTATTTGCGTCTTAGTCTTAATCTGTTGACGACTTTTAATAGTGGTGTTTTCTCCTTCTTTTTTTTTTTTTTTTTTTTTTTTTTTCTAGCTCCTTCTTTTCAAGTGTCTGCCAGATCCCCTGGGGGGGGGGTACGATGGATTGTTGCCATACTGAAGTATATGGCGTCCCCGGTGGCTTGGTAGGTGGTCCGCGAGCCTATCAAGATCAATTTCGTGAGTTCGAGTCTCACCGAGTGCATGCTCATAGGCACTTTTTCTTGCATATAATTGATTAGCGGAAAGCGCGAGAGCGTGAGTTAGCTGTACATTCGATGATAATCGACGAGCAGTGGGAATGCTGAACCCTATGCGCGATAAAAAATAAAGGCACGTACTGGGGGGGAGAAGGGACGACACCTGTGACCACGGCTTGTCCAGAAGATCGTCGAAGGTAAAACCTCCTACGAGTGGGCTGGAAAGTAAAAGTGATGATAAAAAAAAAAATATATATATATATACATATACCAGGTATATTTTTGTCTCTTTTTTTGTTTCTTTTCTCTTTCGAATTGTCGGTGTTTCGTTTTATTTTTCTCTTTGTTTCGTTTTTGTTTCTCTAAGTCATGGAATGTGTATGTCGTGCCTGTCGTACGCAGTATGATGACATGGCATTGCATTGCATACGTGGCAACGGAGCATCTCTGTGGCGTAGCTTTGTGACCACAGAACTTGTATCTCTCTAGGATGGAAGAATCGGCTCGGACAGTTGTGCTGGATGTCGACGGGTAGAAGGAACGGTTTAATGTGAAGAAAAAACAACAACAACAACTAATAGTGGTGTGTAGTTTCTTGGCTATGGGATGTAGGGGTCAAGAAATAAATATAGAGTGCTCGCGCGGAGTTCTTGTTGAGCAATTACGGGGGACCATAGTTAATAGGACCAAATATTGTTAGTAAAAATAGGTAAATATATAGGTTTTTATGTACACCATAGGTCCTATTAACTATGGACCCCAGTCATAGTTCTGTGTTCTGTAGAGTCTGCATAACTCCTGCGGGTGGGCACGCTACCTTTTTTTCCTTTTGGGGGGGGATTTGTTTGTTTTTTTCCAGATACTTTCTGTTTCATTACATCTTTCATGAAATGTGTACGTGTGTCGTGCGTGCCGTATCCGGTATGATGACATGTTATTACATGGTTTACTCTGCTTACTGCGGTGGCTTGGTATTAATAGATGGCCCGGGAGCCTACTGACTGAGAACACTCTCACGGGTTTCGATTCTCACCTAGTAGTGCATACTCTAAGGACACAAAAAATGATGATGAGCCTAACGCGCGAGAGGGTAAGTTGCAAATATTCGATGAAAATTGACAAGCAGCGGGTATACGCTGAACCCTTTGCGTGATTGAAATGAAGGCACGTAACGGGGGGGACCAGGGGCGACACTTGAAACCACGGCTTGCCCTGAAGGTTGCTGAGGGTGAAACCTCTTGCTAGCTAAGCTGGAAGGTCAAAGTAATGATGAAAACAAAAAAAACAATGTAGTATCTCTTTGGGAGTACGAAATCGTTTCGTGACCACAACGGTGTACTTGGTCCTTGTATCGTGTAACTCTCTACGATTGAAGAATCGGCACGGACAACGGTTGTGCTGAATGTCGTTATTGGTAGAAAGAACGGTTTCATGTGAACAACGCACACAGCAGCAACGTACCATTTGCTGGATGAACGCCTCTTCCAGCTTCAATCCCATCGCTTGAGTGAACCTGTGCACGTGCTCCCAGCGACACAGTCGTTGTCTGACCTCTTCTAGTCCTCTACAAATGCCATAGATGGGACGCTGCTGGACTGGGACACTACGAGTACTACTACTACCACTTCTACTGCTGCCTCATTGGCGATTGAAACATACATGTGAGACATTATCCGCCCCATGAATGATCACAAAAGGTACGCCGGTTTATGCATTGATTATATGAATAGTTGATGTACTCGTAGTATTCTCGTGAGGCATTTCGGGACGAGAGTGGGGCTAGATTGTGTCAAGGAGCTCAGACGCTTGTCAGGTACTGCAGTACACACCATACATGATATTAAATAGTAGTAATACCAAACATGTTCGGTTTTCCCATCAGTTTTTGATTTGTCCACCCTTCCCTTCTCTATACCTTCCGGTCGTAACTCAGATCCGGATCTCATAGCAGCATAGCAGAGGCTCTCTCCTCCCCCCTCCCCACTTCAGTTCCTGCCTTGAAGTTTTCACGAAAACAGTTCCGCCATTTCTCCCCCGTCGACTCTGCTCCAACTGCCCCTAGCCGGGATGTATGTACCTTACAAAAAAGAGATACTTCGTAGCACTAAAAAACGAAGCACCATACGGCAAAGAAGGAGCAACCTGTAAATAACCGACATCCCGAATGGTGATGAAGCTGTCAAATATGCTGAACAAGCACATTCAAACACACTCCCTCAATTCACGGCAAAACGGATGAGACAATTCAAGATAATAGAACCAATCTCACCTGCTCCATGGCCTAAACCAGGAATATATATATATATGGTATGTAAGAGAATACCTGTATAATACAGACGAAAAGCTCTCACTCCCGTGTTAAACTATTACAGATCTCGTATTGTAGGAGATTGTTGTTCGTGTTTGTTGTTGTTTTCTTCACATTAAATCGTCCTTTCTACTCAGCTCCGTCAGTACACCCAGTGTCTGTCCTGATTCCCAAGGCTTATCACGGTGACTCAAAATCGTGACGGCACGGGACGGGACATATTTGACTTCTTTGGCGGGGGAAAAAATGAAAACGGGACGGGACGGTTAAAAAGAGGACGTAAAGAGTTGGTGAGGCGGGACGGGACGGGACAGCGGGTGCATATTTTCTCGACGGGACGAGACGGTAAAACTCAACGCGGCAGATTTTCACGACGGGACGGGACAATATATATATATATATATTTATTTTTTCCCCTCGGCGAGACTGGACGGTCAAATTTATTTTTCCCCGGCAGGACGGGATGGTAAATATGTTTTTCCACGGCGGGACGGGGCGGTAATTATTTTTTCCACGGCGGGACAAGACGGTATTTTGCTCTTTTTCTTCGGCGGGGCGGGACGGTAAATATTTGTTTCCTGGGCGGAACAAGACGGTAAAATATTTTTCCTCTTTCCCGCTGCAGGTCGGCGCGTTTGTTTGTGAAGAATTTCCCGCACTGCTGGTTGCGCGAAGAGAACCGACCCGACGCAGACGTTTTTCTTCTCGGTCGGCGGCACAAATTCCGAGAAATGTTGCCACTACAGCACTACACGGGCGACGTCTTCTTCTGATTTCGTCCCAGCCCTTCGGCAAGCACTCACTGTTGTTGCGGTGTCAGCAGATGATGGTGGCTGTTCTGATGGTTGTGCTTGCGCTGTGTTGTTGCTGGTGGTTGTGTAGGCGGAGATGGTGGTAGCGGCGACGGTGGTGGTGATAGTGCCGCTGCTGGTCGATCGACCCCCCGCCCGTGAGATAGGCATCCATGGCGTCCGTGCCAGTCTCACACCGAAGATGTTAGGGGACAGCACTTTCACCCCTTACCTTGACAGACAGCAACTTTGCGTTGACATGCCTCGGCTGACACCAACCTACTAGGTTTTAGTGTGGAACGCTTGGCCCTTCCAGGTACATCATCATCGACACCGCACGTTTTGCGTGTCGCTTGATGACACGTCTCCTGATATAGTTTTGGGCCAAATCAGTGCTGGTGTGGCCGTGAGTTGAGTGGTATATGTGCTGTTTGTTTGTGGTGGCGAGCTTGCCGCTGTGACAGGTGTTTATTCTTTTAAAATCATCACGTCTACTTTCCAGCTTAACTCGTAGGAGGTTTTACCCTCAGCGGTCTTCTTCTGGACAAGCCGTGGTCACAGGGTGTCGCCCCCCCCCCCCCCCCCCCCCCCCCCCCCCCCCCCCCCTGTACGTGCCTTCATTTCTATCGCGCACGGGGTTCAGCATTCCCACTGTTCGTCGACTTTCATCGAAGTGGCTAACTCACACTTTCGCGCTTTCCGCCCATCATATTTTTAGGCAAGAAAAACTCTTTGCGATATAATGCACTCGGTGAGACTTGAACCCACGAAATTGATCTTAGTAGGCACGCGGATCACCTACTTTTTTTTGTTTTTTTTAACTCATCACTTTCACTTTCCAGCCTAATTCGTAAGAGTTTTTTTTAACTCATCATCTTTCTACGGGCCAGCCTTTTTCGATTATAAGAGTTTTTTTTTTTTTACCCTCGACGACCTTCTGGACAAGCCGTGGTCACAGGTGTCTTCCCTTCTACCCCCCGGCACGTGCCTTCATTTTTTATCGCGCGTAGTGTTCAGCATTCCCACTGCTCGTCGATTTTCATCGGATATTGCTAACTCATGCTCTCGCGCTTTCCGCTAATCCATCTCTTTTATGCAAGAAAAAGCGAGCATGCACTCGGTGAGACTTGAACCCACGAAATTGATTTTGGTAGGCACGCGGACCACCTACCAAGCCACTCGACACTAGGGTTGCGCGTGGAAATCTGAAGTACGGAGATGCATTTAAAAATATGAAAAAAAAACACCACCAGGAGTACCACTTACTTAGTAGTAATTTTTTCAATTTTTTATCGTACTTCGTGATTATTTGTACTTTCATTTATTTTAACAAATACAAATAATCAACCAGCTGCTGATCATCAACACCAGCACAACTTTTCCACTAAAAAAAAAATAAAATGTGGAGCGGAGATTTTATATTATACAAGATTAAGACGATGAAAATACGTCAGCTGTGAGTTCGACTGATTAATTGAATGGTTGATACTAACCCTTAGCAAGCTGCGTAATACGCCTGCAGAACTGCTGTTCTGTATTTCATTCATGGCATGAGGGTTGTGCACGGTTTATGATAATATATATATATCTATTTATTTTTGTTCATCATCACTTTTACTTTCCAGCCCACTCGTAGGAGATTTTACCATCGACGATATTCTGGACAAGCCGTGGTCACAGGTGTCGTCCCTTCTCCCCCCCGGTACGTGCCTTTAGTTTTTATCGCGCATAGGGTTCAGCATTCCCACTGCTCGTCGATTTTCATCGAATGTACAGCTAACTCACGCTCTCGCGCTTTCCGCTAATCAATCAATTTTATGCAAGAAAAAGTCCCTATGAGCATGCACTCGGTGAGACTCGAACTCACGAAATTGATCTTGATAGGCTCGCGGACCACCTACCAAGCCACCGGGTGATACATGGAGTACTACTGATTTTTAGTACGACTCAAAATGTCTTGATGAATTTCGTAATTCGTGGTGAGCTAGGTTTTCACTGCGGCTATTATTGATGCGGTCGAAAAAGAGGTCGCCACCACAGACATTGATTGTGTGAGTCTGCCGAAACCTTGGCCGCATTCATATTAGCATGGACAGCGAGGGAGGATGCACGGCAATTCTTGCGTGCCCACCCCCGGGATAGAACCGCGTGGAAGACACTGAGATCTGCGTGTGCGAACCTGCAGAAGGTGATTGCCGCAGGACTGCATGCGTACTTCGAAGCGTACCTCGCTGAAACCGAACGAATACTAGTGAACGACGACCAGAGAGTCTTTTACAAGCACCTTAAGATTATGGTAGGATTGGAAAGGACAAAAGGGAGAAGCGAACAGTTCATTAGGGACGAGGATGGCTCGCTGTTGCGGGATAAAGTGCGGGTTCGTGAACGGTGGGGGAGGTTTTACCACAAACGTTTGAACACGAAATCGCTTAAACTCGATTCTACGATCATCGACCTCTTGCCACCACGACCGCTTAAACTGTCGCTCGGAGATGAACCATCCATGGACGAGATGACGGAAGCACGTAAGGGGATGCCAAACTGGAAAGCTGTCGGGCCATATGGTCTCCCGGCCGAACTCCTGAAAATCGACCACCCCGCATTCGCCCAGTGCTTTCACAACATCCTTGTCAACGTTTGGGTAACAGGAGAAGTCCCCACGCATTGGAAATATGCGACCATCAAGGTCCATCGCAAAACGAAGGACCGAGCTGATTGAACCAACTACGAAACGATCTCGCGTGTTGCCCACGCATGCAAAGTGTTGTTGAAAATCGTCGCGTCCCGCCTCAGCAACTACTCCGAGGCCGAGGGATTACTCCCGGAGGAACAGTGCGGCGTCCGCTCCGCACGATCAATGATCGATATTGCTCGTCGTGCGCCGGTTGCAAGAGCTCGGACTACATAGTAAACCCCCCCTGTACGTGTGCTTTATCGATCTGCGCACATCACGGAGGATCAAACGTCAAAAATAAAACAAAAGACAAGGCAAGACCACACGTTCGAACCATCTGCAGCACTTGACGGCACGTGCAGCACAGACATCTTCTACGTACTAGTCGGCCTGGTGCCTTGCTACCTTGTGCCTTGCTACCCTGTCTGCCAACTCCTTCCTACTTTCGTCCACCGCGGTCCCCTTCTACTCATGTTTACCCCCCTCCCCGCATTCCATTGGTTGGGTCTCCTTCTATTCATGTCAATGCCCCGCCTCTCCCCATTACCTTGGGGATTCCCGGCGCTGTCTACTCAGCTGTGCCTCGTCCTCGTGCCACCTCACCATGAATCGGTCGGCTGCTTCAAGGACCGCCTGGTACCACTTCCCGGCGCTGGAAGCCAATAACTCGCAACAGGACTTGATGGTGAGGCGTTCGAAGCTTGGCGATGTGTTCCGCTGTGAGGGTCCACGTCACACACCCGTACAGCAGGGTCTCGATCACCTCCGACTTCAGCATTCGGACTTTCAGGCTCACGGGGGCGGTCGTCCGATCATAAATCTCCGGGCTGGACCATTTGAGGCATGCCCGCATAAGATACATGCGTTGGTCGATTTCGAGCGAGAGGTCGTTTTCGTGGATAATTCTGCCTAGGCTTAAGAACTGGGCCGTCTGTGTGTACCTCTGGCCTTCTGCTTCAACGACGAGCGCTGGGGCGAGGGTTGCATGGTCTGGTACTCGCAGACGCATTGCCTCCGCTTTTTTTTCCGACACCGCGAGGCCTGCTGCTTCGAAGGCAGTCACGACGACTGTCATCATTTTCGCGAGCCCTTCAGCCGACCTAGAGACAATTCCTGAGTCATCGGCGAACAACACGCCCCATACATCCCTTCGCACGCACGCCAACGGCTGCTGCTCCTTTGGTCCAAGTACTCGAATGGCATTGCGTTGTCTACTTAATTTTATACACCCTGGACAATTACTATTTCAATAGTAAATTGTGTCTACAATTGATTAAGGGGGATGTGTGTTAATTGGATTTGTCTTGACAATTGTTTTTGGTGGCTGTCTCTTAATTGAAATAGTCAATACAATTGATTTCGGCGATTGCCCATTATTTGAAATTGGCCAGGCAATTGTTTTCGGCGATTTCCTATGAATTGAAATTGTCCAGGCAATTGATTTCGAATACCATCTACTAGTTGGAATTATGTGAGCAATAGGTTTCGAGTGTTGTCTATGAATTGGAATTGCCCAAACAATTGGTTGTGGACCGCCAACTAATTGGAATTATTCAGCAAATTGATTTCGGGTGTTATCCAATAATTGGATTTGTCTGAACATTTGATTTCGGCTGCTGCTTATTAACTGAAATTGTCCGCACAATTGATTTCGGGTGCTGTTATTAAATGGAATTGTCCAAACGGATCTGTCCACACAATTCATTTCAGATGCCACGCAAGAAATCAATTGCTCGATAAATGTCATGGCCGTGTACCTACAGTTAGTAGTTATCGTGTTGTGATAGACACTCCCCATTGAATTGATACTACTCGTAATATGGCACAATAAAGGGCCTTGCAAATGATTGCGTATTGAGGGAAGTTCCCGATCCTGTTGTAGAGGCAATAATACTAGCATAGTAGTACTGTTGTGTACTAACGAAATCAAATGTAGTTCTACAAGTAGCTGCCGGCTGTCAAATAACAGAGCCCTCTTAAACTCGATAGTCATGACAATTACAATTATTAATAGTAGATCGCTTCCGAATCCCAATTGTCCGGACAATTACAATTAATAGACGGTATCTTAAAGCAGTTGCCCCGACAAGTCCAATTCATGTAAATCACCCGATATCAATCGTTCAAGCAATTCCAATTAATAGACAGCCTGTGAAATCATTTGCCTGCACAATTTCAATTGATAGGCAGTCTCCGAGCTCATTTGTCTGGACAATTCCAATTATTGAAAAACACCAAACATCAATTGTTCAGACAATTCCCATTAATGGACAGTCTCTGAAATCAATTGTCAGGGCAACTTCAACTGATAGAGAGTCTCCAAAATTATTTGTCTGGACAATTCCAATTGTTAAACAGTGCCCGATATCAATTGTCCGAATAAATCCAATTGTTAGACAGTATCCAACATCAATTATCTAAACAATTTCAATTGCTAGACAGTCTATGGCATCACTTGCCCGGACAATTCCAATTAATAGACAAGTTCGTAACTCTGCTGTAGGGGCAATAGTCTATTGATAGGTCTATTGTCCAAGGCATACGCAGAAAAGGGCGGGACACCTCAACGTTAGTTTTGTATTTTATGTCCACAGGTAGGAAGTTTTGATACCGCTTAACCGATGTGCTCAGATGTAAATAATGAAATAAAGTTTTCACGAAACAAAGTATTCCGTATGCACTGCTGTTGTTTTGAAATGTACGGGCAGTTAATGTAGGAGACTGCCCACCAATGATGGCACTGTCTGAAGTAGTTTTGGAGATTTCGTATTAGTCGAAATTGTCGGGATAGTTGATTTTGTATACCTGTCTATCAATTGGAATTGCCCGGACGATTGATTTAGAAAGCAGTCTGCTAAGTGAAATTGTCCGGACAATTGATTTTGGAGACTGCATAAATTGGAATTGTCGGGCCAATTGATCTGGGAGACTGTCTATTAATTGGAGTTGTCGGGACAAATACTTTTGGCGTCAGTCTACTGATTGAAATTGTCCTATTTCGGGGGGCCGACTATCAGTTGGAATTGTCGAGACAATTGATTCAGGAGACAGTCTGTCAATTGGAATTGGCCGGACAATTTATTTAGAAGGTCAATTAATTGGAATTGTCCGGACCCTTGGGTACGGAGACTACCTATGAAGTGAAATCGCCTGGACAATAGGGTCAGGTAGGGGTCACTCAATAGAATTTGTCTGGATAATAGAGCTCGACGCCTTTTAATTGACTGGAATTAGGGACCACAATAGACAGCCAATTGCAATAGGAAGCTATTAATAGACTATTGGACTATTATTGTCTATTGTCCAGGCCTTCTTGCGTAGCAATGTTATTAATAGGGTTTCGCCTGAGGTCCAAGTTCGGGCTATTTTATTCAATCGCCATGAAGCTGAAACACAGCACAAAGAAGCCCAAAACTTTCATCGGGACAAACAAACACCGAAGAGCCCAGAAGCCACCTGCCCGCATCAAGTGGCACGGAATCATCACTTTGACTTTCCAGCCTAATTCGTAGGAGGTTTTACCCTCAGCGATCTTCTGGACAAGCCGTGGTCACAGGTGTCGTCCCTTCTCCCCCCCGGTACGTGTCTTTTATTTTTTGTCGCGCATAGGGGTCAGCATTCCCACTGCTCGTCGATTTTCATCGAATGTACAGCTAACTCACGCTCTCGCGCTTTCCGCTAATCAATTTATATGCAAGAAAAAGTCTATACGAGCATGCACTCGGTGAGACTTGAACCCACGAAATTGATCTTGATAGGCACGCGGACCACCTACCAAGCCACCGGGGACGCCGCCCATGGCATACCATGGCATCACCACGGCATCCCATCGCGTGGCATAGGATTCCATGTACATCCCCCCACTCGTGCCTCTTGCGCCCGCCCCTGCTGCGTCCTTACCTCCAGCGCCGCTTCTGCTGCACGCATTTCAGCTTCCCGTCAGCCCTGTGCTTTTGCTCGCTTGTCAGCGTCGCGGTGTGTGTCTTCTTCACATTAAACCGTTCTTTCTACCCGTCGACATCCAGCACGACCAGTGTGCGTGCCGATTCTTGAATCCTAGGAGATATACAAGTTCTATCGTCACAAAGCTACGCCACAGAGATAGTATACTATACGTTGCCGCGTATGCAGTAAGCACAGTGGGCAATGTAATGCATTTCAGCATACTGGATACGACAGGCACGACAAACACAATACATGAAATAGAGAAACGAAATTAAACAAAGAAAATAAAAAAGGAAAAAAGACAAATCGAAAGAGAAAAAGAAAAGAGAAAGAATATAAGAAACTAGCTGTCGTGCACCCCCCCGCAGGGGGTGCGGCAGACACTTGAAAATTACGAGCTGGAAGAAAAAGAAAAACAATGAGAACACGACTACATGTCGTAAACAGAGTAAGCCTAAGAACCAAGGGAACATAACAGGCAAACCGCCAGGTACCGTGCTACCCTGTCTGCCGCCTCCGTCCTGCATTCGTCCAATATGCCCGGCCCTTCGGCGTCAGACATTACGAAACAAGCAAAGCAGGCTTGTCATCCACCCACGCCACACGACTCTTTCAAGAGGGCTCATCAATCGAAGAAAGGAAGAGAAATAAATAAAATGACAATCAGAGGATCAGCGCAAGAAATAAGAAAAACACCAAACAAAACAAAAATAAGACAAAGAAAGACCACGTTCGAACCAGCTGCACCAGTTGGTGGCACGAGTAGTATAGGCATGTTCTACTTCCTAGTCTGCCCGGTGCCTCGCGACCCTGTCAGTCATCTCCTTCCTACTTTCGTCCACTGCTGTTTCCCTTCTACTCCTCCCGTCCCCCCCCCTCTCCGCATTCGGGCTTTCTGCCACTCCTCCTGTTGCCCCCCCTCCCCCCCCATTCCCTTGGACACCACCCCACGGAGGATGCGCGGCGCATGGACACCACCCACGGCGGATGCGCGGCGCTGCCTACTCAGCTCTGCCTCAGCCTCGTGCCACCTCACCGTGAACCGTTCCGATGCTTCACGGATCTCTCGGTACCACTTCCTCGCCTATATTGCAACAGTGGATCACAGTGCGGTCTTCACTCCAAACACCAAGGGAGGAAAGTTCCGATGACCCTTCGGTGGCTCGGAACTTTCCACGATCTTCGACTATTCAAATATGCCATGTCTTGAACTGTCCGCCAGGTCTCGGGTTCTCCCCACCAGCCATCGTTACGAACAATACCCGACTGGGTAATCGCTCCTTGCTTTGCCGTGCCACGCCCGCCGCAAGGTAGAGCCGCCGTTCGCGAATGGTCGTTTCGATGCTATCGCAACGTGTCATCTTGAGGGCCTTCGCGTGCGAGAGGGTGGCATGGTCAGTACGAAGTCGGCGCTGGAAGCCAATGATTCGCAATAGGACTTGGTGGTGAGCTGTTCGACGCTTGCCATAACGTTCCGCTCTGAGGGTTTACGTCACACGCCCGTACAGCAGGGCCTCAATCACCTCGGCCTTCATTATTCGGGCTTTGAGGCGAAGGGGGGCGGTCGTCCTATCATACAGCTCCGGGCCGAACCGTTTGAGGCATGCTCGCATTAGACGGATCCATCGGTCGATAACGAGCGAGACAGGTCAGCGTTTTCGTGTATAATGCCGCCTAGGTATAAGAACTGGATCGTCTGCTTATACCTCTGGCCTGATGCTTTGAAGACGAGCGGTGGCTTCGCGTCTCAACAGCTTAGGGTTCTACATCGTGGCATGGGCCATGGTACCACTCCTCAATACCATGGCACCCCCCGCGTCAACCGCCACGGCTCTCCATGGCAACCCCGTGGCATGTCAAGGCAACCCCCACGGCACCCAGGTTAGGGTTTCGGCTACGTTTAGCGTCCCATGGTATGCCGTGGGGGTCCGTGGAGGGTTCCGTGTTATGCATGTTGTGGAAGATGCCGTGGAAGTTTTTTCCCCCGGTGGTGCCACGGCATGTCGTGAAAAAGGACAAAATATGTTACGGACTCCTCCTTCTCCTTTGAAAGCTTTTGTTCCTCGGCAAATGTTTCCGCTGGCGTTCGGCCTCTCCATTAAATTGAACAATGGCAGCGTCGCGTGCCCGAGTTGCGTTTGGGCGGACCCGCTCTAGCGCTTGATGCTTGCCGCGTTCTGCAGCTTTCTCCGCACGCCTGAATGTCGCTAGTTCGCTTGGAGTAGTGCCCGTGCGAGAGGCGAAGTCATCGTTGATTGGTTTCGCGCCGCTTCACGATCCATTTTTAGATTTTCTTTTTTTTCACCGCGAGTTTGCCCTGAGGTGCAACCCATATCAGAGACCCCATACTGGAATCAGAGACCCCATACTGGAATCGGTGGTGTTCGAGCGCAAAAAGCATGAAATGGTGTGCCGGTTTTGTTTAGTAGGTGCGCACCATCCAAGCCTGTTATTTCGAAGGCGTACGTTTTCTATACGTATTTTTAAACAACACGTAGCAGGTTGAAAGAGCCGAAAATAATGAAAACACACTTTTGCAGGTATTTTCGAGGTCATGAAGCGGGTTAACTGGCTACACAATATTCTTACTATTTACGGGGGATCATAGTAAATCGGGCCTGCGGTACATACAAAAACCTTTATATTGAACTAAGTTTACTACACATAATGGGTCCTATTTACTATGGCCCCCCGTAATAAACACACGATTTAGACACAAGATATATTTACGATCGGCTCTCTTTCCTTCTGGCAGTCTAAATTCAAGTTTCTTTGGGTTTTTGCCCCCTCTGACAAAAATTATTTCAGAGTTGTCAACTTGCGAATATTCCTTCACTTTTATGATGCGGCGGTTTTGTGGTCGATAAGTACCTCAGGCGTGAAGTATCTCTATAAATAATGTAGCGTATGTAGCGTAGTTTCACAGAATTTGTGACTCTCTAGGATTGATGAATCGCCACGTGACACTGGTTGTGCTGGATGTCGACGGGTAGAAAGAACGGTGTCACACACATTGGAAAGACACGATCATCAAGCTCCTTCACAAACTGAAGGACCGCACTGATTGCAACAACTACAGCAGTAAGAGGGATTTGCTTGTTGTCCACTCAGGCAAAGTTTTGCTGAAAATCGTCGCGTCCCGCCTCAGCAATGAGACCGAGAAATTTCTCTTGGAGGAACAGTGCGGCTTCCGCTCCGCACGCCAACGATCGATGTGATGTTTGGCGTTCGCCGGTGGCAAGGCGTCGGAAGACAAGAGGAAACTGCCCCTGTACGTGTGCCTCATCGATCTGGAGAAATCATACGACTCTGTCGATGGGAGTTACTCATACGCTTGGCGTACCAACCAAGGTGCTGCCAATTGTCCGTAATTTCCACGAAGGCATATGCGGGCTCTCGTGCGTACGGATGACGGCGAGCGCTCGGAATGGTTTGATGTCACGCATGTGCTGCGACAAGGCTGCTGCTATCACCATTACTGTTCAACGTGTTCTTCGCTGCTGCACTACACATCGCACTATTACTAGTATGCTTCGGCCTAGACGAAGGCACGGTAAAGGATTTGGTTCAACTCGGTGATACCGGAGTAGCCGGAACAGAGAACCAGGAGCCGTTGGCGTGCGTGCGAAGAGCTTTACGGGGGGGCGGGGGGGAGCAGGAGAAGTAGAAGGGAAGCCGCGGTGGACGAAAGTAGGACGGAGATGGCAGACAGGGTAGCAAGGCACCAGGCCGACTAAGAAGTAGAAAATGCCTTACGTCATATGCTACTCGTGCCGCCAACTATTAATAGTGCCGCTTATTAATTAGTGACGCTTATTCGAAAGTGGTCTTCCGTTGTTTGTCTCCTGTTTGCTTTCTGCGCTTGATCCTTTGTGATTTTTTGTTTTATTCCTTTGTAGTCCTGTATGCTATTGATGAGCCTGAAGAAATTAGTCGTGTGGCGTGGGTGGATGACGAGCCTGCTTTGCCTGTTTCATATTGTCTGACGCCGAGGGCCGGGGCATAGTCCACGAACGCAAGACGCAGACGGCAGACACGGTAGCAATATCTCAAGCAGACTGAGCTTAAGCTTAATTTTGACCAATCCGCCGGATGATAAAAAAATAAATAAAAAAAACTCGTAGGGAGAACTGGGTTATGCTACTATTACAGGGGACCATACTAAACAGGACCTACGGTACACTCAAAAATCTGCGTGTTTCGCTAGTTTTACCAACAATATTTGGTCCTATTTACTATTACGGGGGTCCATAGTTAATAGGACCTATGGTGCACATAAAAAACCTATATATTTACCTATTTTTACTGACAATATTTGGTCCTATATACTATGGTCCCCCGTAATATGATCCCCCGTAGTATCAATAGTACTACAAACTGCTACGGCTACCTGGAGGGTGCTTTGTGCTTCGGTTTTCCAATTATTTTCCCTTGGTTCTTAGTCTCACTCTGTTTAGTTGTAGAACAGTGTTTCTTTTCGTTAGCACGCTTTTTTGTTGTCTGCCGCATCCCGTCGAGGAGGCACGACACTTTTTCTCATTTATGTGTTTATGTTTTCTTTTGGGTAGTTTTCATGTTTTGCGTTGTTTCCTTTCGTGTTCACTTTTTCATGTAACATGTTTGTCGTGCCTGTCATATCAAGTTGTTGTTGTTGTTGTTTTCTTCACATTAAACGTTCTTTCTACGCGTCGACATCCAGCACAACCAGTGTCCGTGCCGATTCTTCAAACCTAGAGAGATACAAGTTCTGTGGTCACAAAGCTACGCCACAGAGATACTACGTTGCCACGTATGTAATGCAATGCCATGTCATCATACTGCGTACGACAGGCACGACATACACATTCCATGACTTAGAAAACAAAAAACGAAACAAAGAGAAAAAAACAAAAACAAAAACAAAGACAATTCGAAAGAGAAAAGAAACAAAAAAAAGAAACTAAAATATACCTGGTATATGTATATACTTCAGTATAGCAACAAACCATCGTACCCCCACGTAGGGGACGTGGCAGACACTTGAAAAGAACGAGCTGGAAAAAGAAAAAGAAAAAGAAGAAAACACCACTAGTCGTCAACAGAGTAAGGCTAAGAACCAAGGTAAAATAACAGTCAAACCAAACGAAGCACAAGGCAAGCTCCAGGTAGCGGCAGCAGTTTGTGGTACGAGTAGCACAGCCAGGGTATCCCTGCTGGCCCGCCTGGTACCTTGCTACCCTGTCTGCCACCATCGTCCAGCGTTCGTCAACTATGCCCGGCCCCTCGGCGTCAGACAGTACGAAACAAGCAGAGCAGGCTCGTCATCCACCCACGCCACACGACTCCTTCAATAAGGCTTATCAATCGGAGAAAGGAAGAAATGAAAATCACATAGGGTCACCGCAAAGAAGACAATAAAATGAAATAAAAATAAACAAAAACAACAGGAAGACAAAGGAAGACCACGTTCGAGCCAGCTGCACCAGTTGGTGGTACGAGTAGTATAGGCATATTCTACTTCTTAGTCTGCCCGGTACCTGGCTACCCTATCTGCCATCTCCTTCCTACTTTCGTCCACTGCAGTTTCCCTGCTACTCCTCTTCCCCCCCCTCTCCGCATTCCCTTGGTCGGGTTTTTTCTGTTACTCCTCTTGTTGCCCCTCCTCCCCCCATTCCCTTGGACACCACCCACGGCGGATGCGCGGCGCTGCCTGCTCAGCTCAGCTCAGCCTCGTGCCACCTCACCATGAACCGTTCGGCTGCTTCCAGGATCCCCCGGTACCACTTCCCCGCCTTTTTTGCAGCAGTGGGCCACAGTGCGGTCTCAACTCCAAACACCAAGGGAGCAAGTTCCGTTGACCCTTCGGTGACGCGGAACTCCCTAAGGTCTTCGACTACGCATCTATGCCAAGTCTTAACCTGTCCGCCAGGTCTCGGGTTCTCCCCACCAGCAATCGTCCCGAACATCACCCGGCTAGGTAATCGATCCTTGCTTTGCCGTGCCACCCCCCCCGCAAAGAAGAGACGCCGTTTGCGGATGGTCGTTTCGATGCTCTCGCAACGTGTCATCTTGAGGGCCTTCGCGTACGAGAGGGTGGCATGGTCAGTACGAAGTCGGCGTTGGAAGCCAATGACTCGCAACAGAACTTGGTGGTGAGCCGTTCGAAGCTTGGCAAAGTGTTCCGCTCTGAGGGTCCACGTCACACACAAGTATGATGACTTGGCGTTGAAATGTGTGCTCTGTGCTTACTGCATACGTAACAAACAGTGTCATGTCTCTGTGGCGTAGTTTTTTTACCACAGCGGTAGCGCTCGGTATGTCTCTACGAAGGTTTGAAGAATCATCACGCACACTGGTCGCGCTCGATGTCGACGGGTGGAAAGAACGGTTTAATGTGAAGAACACACACACAAGCACACCACCAATCCTCAGAACTGCATCAATTACTAGTTACAGCAACGCAGCAGACAGACAATAGTCTGAAACTCCAGATGGATAAACAATGTTCCGAGCCGTGAATCGGTGCTACCTAAAGCTCCAACTACTAATATTGATAGTGGTTAGTCGGACTGATATTAATAGTCGGTCGGACGTTTTCCGGCGTTTTCTAGCGGTGTGGACTCTATACCCAACTCAATGGATTTTCACACTTTTAGTAAAGTATTGTTACGGGGGGTCATAGTTTTTTTTTTTTTTTTTTTTTTGCTTTTTATCATCACTTTTGCTTTTCAGCCCAACTCGTAGGAGGTTTTACCCTCAGCGATCTTCTGAACAAGCCGTGCTCACAGGTGTTGTCGTCCCTTCTCCCCCCCGGTACGTGCCTTTTTACTTTTTGTCGCGCATAGGGTTCAGCATTCCCACTGCTCGTCGAGTTTCGTCGAATGTATCTAACTCACGGTCTCGTGCTTTCCGCTAATCAATTTTCAATGCAAGAAAAAGTCCCTACGTACGAGCATGCACTCGGTGAGACTTGAACCCACGAAATTGATCTTGATAGGCACGCGGGCCACCTACGAAGCCACCGGGGACGCCGGCCAAATATAGGACCAAATATTGTTATTAATAGTAAAAATCGGTAAATATGCAGGTTTTTGTGTGTACCGTGTCCTATTTGCTATGGTCCTCCGTGATAGAATGGGGGAAAATCGTGTTTCGTGCTTCGGGCGGGACGACCGCGGCCGGGGAGGGTGGATGGGCCAAAGTTCACTTGTGTGACTTGAGCCGGCAACTCGGCTGGCCATCAGCTGGCTTATCAGCTGGCTTCGCCAGCCGACTTGCCGACTGAAGTCACGGTCACTTGGCTATCGACATCAATAGTTAGCTTATTCCTATCGGAGAGTTTTTTCCCAGAATGTTTCGAAATAATTGTAGATCTGTATCGAGATACGGAGGGAGGCGTTCTGTCACTGTTTGTGAAATTCGCTATTAATAGAAGCAAACAAAATCAGGAGAGTTGAATCTCACATATATATTTGAGGGGAAAAAAAGAAGGAAAATCTGCAAGACTGCAAAACTGCGAGAAACAAACATAGGAATTATGGATAAAAAGCTCTCCGTTAAGAATGACCCGTTATTAGGTTAGAAATTCTGGCAGTTCACAGCTCTGCAAAATAGCAAAATAACATGATGACAGTAAATAATTCTCCAGTCTTGGAAAACAGACTGGAGATACTACTAAAAATCGCAGGGCAGAAGTGAAACGAGAAAATCAAGTGAAGAAGTGACGCGAGAAAATCAAGCGAAAGAGTGACAAAAATAGCAAGTGCCAGAGTAAAACGAGAAAATCAAGTGAAAAACTGGCACTAGAATTTTAAGTGAAAAGTAACACGAGACAACCAATTGAACAAATGACATGAGAAAACCGAATGAACAAATGACGCCAGAAAACCAAGTAAACAAATGACACGAGAAAACTAAGTGAAAAATAGTGACTCCAGAAAATCGACCGCCGAGTCACACCTAGCACCTAGGGAGTATCCCTTGTCCAGTAGACTCTCAACTCCTGTTCTGGGCGCGCACCAAACAGCGTCGCGACACATTGTGCATGCCTCATCAGGCAAACACACACCATCAGCCTCGGCAGAGTACAGGCATGAGAGGCTTAGGCTGTGCGATAAACCGAGCACAACAGCAGCAACGGCGTCCGAGGAGACACGCCTAATAATAGCACACCATGCAGCCTCATGACAGATTGAGCGTGTGCGCCCCTTGAAGGACTTCTCGGCGTAGAGCGTACAGGAATTGACAGGAATATAAACTGGGTGTCGGCCTGTCCAAGGTCGAGAATCATGTATGAGTACAAACGGACGCCAGCAGCGTAATGCTCGACGGAACGAGTAATAAGAGTAGTCGGCAGGATCTGAGTACTACTCTTTCTATGGTGGTGAACACTACACCATGATGGATGCGATTGACGAATGATCGGTGTTGAACGTCAACATGCTGCACGTGGTCGGATGACAAACGCCCTATCAATATGTGGGATATTTCGGGGAATTTTCAGAAGGGATCGACCTTAAAGCTCGTCATGCTTGAAGAACATTTTCTCAGATGGAAAGCACAAAGCATATTCATGCAGAAGGAAATGAGACCACACCATGAGCGAGTGAATAGGTGCTGCATACCAGGTACAATATACAACATACACATATATATATATATATGTGTGTGTACGCGCTCGTAATGTTGTACATGCGTATCTGCAATCGCGCACGTTAGTCTGACAAAGATTTTGATAGATAATAGCAGATAGTGCCGAACGTTTGTGGTGGAGTAAGGCTTACAATATGTTGAGCAAAAATCTTTAGGGGTGTTCTTGACTTCAAAAAAAGCGAAACGCGGGCTGCACTTCGGAATCGTCGTCCGCAATTGAGAATTTTCTCGTTCGATGCAAACGCGGCTGTTTATGGCCAGATTTGGCCCGTTTGGGGCCAGGGTTATAGGGCTAGGGATAATAGGGTTGGGTAGGGTCTTCGGCCGTGCCTTGATTCCAAACAGGAAGAAAATACATGAACAGCCTACCAACCTAAAGATCCGTAGTCACAGATTGAAAGCAGACCTCGAGTTTAGGTTGACGCAGGTAAGGAGGACTGAGACCGAAGTGACTGGTGCGACATAAAATGCATACTCGTATACATATCTACCACACCTGCTAAGCATCGCTCGTCCTAAAGGCAGGACGGTCCGGCAACAAAGTTGCTCCTCCTGCAAAGCATTGGCTGGGGGTGTTTCCTATCTTGCACACTGTCGGCCTAGGCTGAACTCGACCTCCGTTACCTAACCCTGACCCTCGCTCTAAGTCTAAGCCCCCACCCCGACCTTAGCCCTAACCCCACTCCTTTGGGAGTGCACTAGGTCGGTCGGGGCTAGGGTGGTGCGGATCCGCAGCTTTTTGTATCGGTGCTCGCCGAAAAGGACGAGCCGAAAAAAGGCCAGCATCGACCTGCGGGACCCTCGACTTGCGGGAAACAAATTCCGGCAACATCGATCACTCATTAACGAAAACAATTTTTTTCTTGCTGCGTATCATCGTGTTGTTGACCATCTCTTGCAGCTATGGCTGTAGGCTGTCGGCGGTTGACTCTTGTTGATTATCGTTGTGAATTATAGAAGGCGTTTCGCTCAGGAAGGAAAAATGCATCAAGTTATGCGAAGCGGACAGAGGTGCGTGATTGGACATAGTTCTTTATGATTGTAGTTGCAAACCAGCGACTTCATCATACGCCAACAGTCCCGCCGCCATGCTTCCAAGAAAAAACAGCGTACGCTTCGCGTCGCGGGCAGTTCCGCCCGCTACGCTCGCTCACATGCCGTACGTACGTACGTACCCCAGGCAGGGTGATCTCTTTCTTCTTTTGATATGCTCGCTGTATGTACGAAAGAGAAAGCACAACACGGCACAGCAGCACCGCAAAAACAATGAAAATGAAACTGAACATTTTGAAAAGAAACAAATCCACGTCCCCTCATGTAATAATTTTCTGCCTGATTGGAACAACTTGCACCGGTCCAAAAAGAAAAACAATCCTACAGCAGAGCTTCACTCTCAGCCTCGTACGCCGCCCGCCCTCTGGCGACCACCTCGCCACCGATTCGGTCCAGGTAAAGCTTTCCTCACTCTCTGCCACAGTGAGCCCCGTCGCCCGCCTCGCGTGAAGCCCAGTGCTCACGGTGGCCGTCGTTCGATGTTGGTGCTCTGACTGCGTAGCTCTCTCTTTGAGCTCCAGCCCGGTGGCATCAATAAGCACCGCTTGAAGTTTATCTTGGCAATCCCGAACGACCCGTAAAACCTCGTACATACTCTACCTAAAATAAAAAATGGAAGCCAGACAGAGTCCCTTCATGCTTCCCTCGTGTCTCGAGGCGCCCGCAACACCTAGTCATGAAAACGGCGACCGCGCTCCTTGCGACCCCCCCTCTACCCGCCAGCATTCGCCGACACCCGCGACGGCGCCGCACAAACTCGAAACGAAAGAAGAAGAAAGGAAAAAAGGACTGAAAGTGCCACGAGAAATTGTAAACAAAGACCCGCTGGAAAGGTCCGGCAAGTAGTAAAAGGAGGCGATTACTAAGTGGGAGCTCTGAGAGGCCAGGGGTGTATCAACCGAGCACGCTGAGAGAGTGGGATATCTGTAAGTAGTGAAATATTATTCTAGGTCGCTTGTGGTCCACTCCGTTTTGCTGGTTGTTGTGTAGACCTGCATTTAGGGCGAGTCACTATACATCCAGCACTATAAATAGGCCTATAACGCACCTGGTATCTGTGAGAAAACGCGCCGACATGAGTTCCACGAGGTATTGAACTCATGTTTGACTGCGGCAACCTATACCCGCTACGTACTGCAAGAGTAGCGATACTGTATAGCGTTGGTGATGCTTGAGGCCTACAGCAATCCACCAACAATGTTATCCTTCAAACGAGGCAGAAGACAACAATTAGCAACACGGCGAGAAGGGCAAGCAAACTCAAACTATGTAATTCACAACGATGACCAACAACCGTCGACGGCCGACAGAGGACAGCCACAGTCACAAGAGATGGTCAACAACACGATGATACGTTCATAGCATCTAATATGTGGTTTCGTTCATGGATGGTCGATGTTGAAGGCCAAGTTGCGCAACAAAAATGATACCCACAAAAACCACAGCAAAGCGACAGTCGAAACAAAACAACTATTACGGGAGGCCGTAGTAAATACGACCTATGGTACACACAAAAAACGATATATTCACCTATTTTTACGGACAATATTTGGTCCTATTTACTATGGTCCCCCGTAATACTACTATTGCCGTGTCATGAACATCAACAAGTGAATCACATCAGAAAGAAAACACAAGAGCGTTGGGTGTCCATGTGCTCGTCATGGTGCCTCGAGCGTTGGCGACATTTCTCTGAACTACGAGTAGCCCAATTTATTCACCAGGTAAAAAGGTATGGGTTGGCGAAAGACCAACTACCTGGTATATATCATATCACTCCCCTCGTCAATATAACCCCTGGCTGACATTAACGTCAGATCCCAAACAAACGTGGTCTTTTCTCTCAGCCAGAGATGAAACAGGCACTGGTACCACTCTGTATTCTAATAAACGTTTTTGACATATGAAGTAGTGTCCAGACGACCCTTCCTTGCATATACTTGCGAACAAAGTGGCATATAAGGGTAAAGGGGGTGCGAAACGTCAAAGCCTGAACGAGGAAACATGTGCCGAAATGCATCACGCCAACCAAAAGGGACTCGACCCAGAACGTCAAACGGTTTGACCTGCGCACGCCAGCATCAATCCCAGGTCCAGAGATCCCATGCGACACCCCATCTATATGTACGGACGTACAATCCTATTATGTCTCGGTGGACCACCCTACGGGGAGCACACGTGACACGGCCGCTAACAGAACACCCCCCCCGCGCGCGCGCCCTTTAAGCATGCGTGGGCATGGTCCGTAATGAACGGTCAAACGACTATTACGGTGGTCCATAGTTAATAGGACCTATGGTGCATATAAAAACCTATATATTTACCTATTTTTACTAACAATATTTGGTCCTGTTTACTATGATCCCCTGTAATAGGGCAAGTAACAAAAAGTCCTCTCCTGCCCCCCCCCTCTCTTCTCAATGTTTTTTTTCGTCTGCGTGTTGAGGTAGACATATTCTACTCGTTCTTGTAGATCTAAGCAATCTCAGTCGCCAATCTGGGCTGCCTTCGAGCGTTCCACTCACGGTGAACGCCCTCCGTAATATGACTAAGAAAGGCGGGGCATATGTATATATATTAAAAAAAAAAACCGACAGCTGTGAGATCGAGCATTCCGTCGAAACTCATATTTGCAAGCTGTGTGTGATAACTTCGATCGTGTGTACTACAGGTTTTGTAGGACCTTATGCAGGAAATACAGTTCGTTTGGAGGAAGACAAAGTCTGAAGCTGCGGAATTAAGTAGTGGGTATGTCTCTATTAATAGTGGCACGTAGCTTGCCATGAGTTGGGTTTTTTCCCAACCGGTGTGTATTTCACACCTGCTGTTACTCTTTTATATGTACATGGGCCATCATCACTTAATACCCGAACATAAGGATATGTATCGATATTTTCGAGAGCAGAAAATTAAATGAGGCGTGCGATCACAGTTCCACACACATATACTGGGCAGGTGGAGACATGTAATTATTATGAACAAGTTTGTGATGTACACCTACTGTATAAATAGTTTACTGTGCATGTGGTTCTATGTCGCGGTTGTTTGTTCGAGTGGCCGCACTTAGACGTTCACTGTGGGTACTACTGCACTGTATAATATTCGTACGAGTTTATTGTATACCTATCTATGACTATGGTATTATTACGGGGGTCCATAGTTAACAGGACCTATGATATACACAAAAACCTATATATTTCCCTATTGTTACTAACAAAACTTGGTCCCGTTAACTATGGACCCCTGCAATAGTATTTTGCGTGGCTGCTCTTGAATACGAGAACGGCGTGTAATAAGTTACTGCGCAGGTCTTAACAAAGAAACGATCGTCCAAAGCCAACGCGAGACGGGTGCTCCGACAGAGGTATTACGGGGGTCCATAGTTAACGGGACCAAATTTTGTTGGTAAAAATAGGTAAATATATAGGTTTTTATGTACACCATAGGTCCTGTTAACTATGGACCCCCGTAACAGCACCTTCAGTTCCTCTCTCACTTGTTTTTTAAAGTAAAGGAGCTCCAGAACACACCCACAAGCGACGTCCGAGACGATATACACCTGATAGTAGGCTGTGCCAGAGGAACTACCCCGCGGCACACGAATAGAGGTGGTACGTGGTGAGGAATATTGCCGACATGGGATCAGGCATTCGACGCATGTTATGCGGTAGAGGTACGCTACTACGGAGGACCATGGTAAATAGGACCAAATATTGTTATTACGGGGGTCCATAGTTAATAGGACCTATGGTATACATAAAAACCTATATATTTACCTATTTTTACTACCAAAATTTGGTCCTATTTACTATGGACCCCCGTAATAGTAGTAACGTTTTTTTGTTCCGGACTGACGGGGTTCGTCTACCAAAACGAAGGAACTACCCGGTGTACCCACAATCGTGAATCTCGGCCTTGTCTGTAAGATGTTCCGAACAACTCCTACGGCAGGCCGAGCTTGAGCGTTCGTTTGATACGTCCATGAACAGCTTTTTTTGGTAGAGGAACACAAGAATTGCTCACAAGTTTAGGCGTCTCAGTAAAAATACTGTATAGGTGCCACTTCTATCGTAGCACACGTCATGTATGACGCATGCCTTATCCGGTAGTTCTTCAAATGGGGGAGCTCCGTCAGTGACTAATATTCTATGTAGCAGAGTCCTATTCTCAGGGTTAAGGTTGATCGGACCTGATTGGCTCAGGGATAGGGTTAGTGTTATGCGTTAGTTCATACCAAGTATTCGTTTCGTACGAAGTTTGCCCATCAACCATTTTTCTCGGATAAGTGGTAAGCTCCCCTCAAAAGTTCGGCCAGTAAGTGCTACCACCGTACCCCTATCTACCACGTGTCGCACGCACTAATATATACATGTATATATGTATACCTGGTACAGTAGGTTGGACGTTTGAACGACAAGAAAGCGTAAACATGATGCAGTAGGGCACGGATGGATATGTGTGTGTTGTTTCGCATTGAACCGTATTCCCTTATTTCCTCCAGTTGAGACATCCAGCACACACCCAGTAATACTAGCGTCTGTGCGAAATTAATGAATGTTTTCCTTCAGCTCGTAGTGCAGTTTATTAACGGTGTGAATAAGTTTCTAGTTGCTTTTAGGAGACGGATCATTGGTGGCGGTGCGTGGGTTTCGCCGCAAGAAGAAGCAGGGGCGCCCGACGTCCACTCAACCAGAAAGCCGCCCCCCCCCCCGCCCCCCACTATTGTCGATTCCCTCTTCTTGTTCTTCTTCTGCTTCCTCTCATTCTCTCCTCTTGCTCTTCTTCTACAGTGCTTTACACGCAGCAAATTGCTACTACTACTACTGGCGGCCTAGCATACCCATTGCCTCAAGCGGCGCGGCAAGAAGTACAACCCGGATCGACGTGTATTAGCACAGCCTCCGCGCGGTGAGTTAGCCGGCCGAGTGTTCCAAGGACGTTACGCGCGGGCACACACGACACCCGGTTCACGGAACGCTGGGTGGGGTGAGCTTCTCCGCGCCATGGCACCCAACGGAGACGGGACTAACTCCGAGAGGGGCAACGGTGAGCTACTGTACATTGTACGCCGTAGAACCCGATTATCATGGTAAGGGAATGGTGTGCAGGTACTACTGGAAACGCATAGGAAGGCAGCTTCTGTTGTTGAGGAGATTTCTTCTTGTGTTGTCGTATTATTCCTCAAGTTGTGAAAAGGGAGCTAGCTAGCTGCTGAGACATTGATTCGATGGGGGCTAAATTGAAGGCATCAATCCCGCTCTACTCTCTTACTATTAGCCCGTTAGACGGGTAAAGATGCTTGTCCGCGGACCTTTCCTCGAGCGCATGTCTACTCTTCTCCTATCCGCTATCCTAACCATTGCATTGAAAAAGAAACTTCAGAGCCCCCGGGAATACTCTTAGGGTATTCAGCGCTTTGATACGACGGGCAACATCATAGCCATCTCTGTAGCCGGACACTATAGCATACCAGGTATCACATTGCAATGAATAGTATATACAGACCAAACGAAGGATAATGGACGATACCGTGGAATCATCCGAAACGACCGGAAAGGGAGGTCGAAGATGCGGCTATTCGAAACAACGTAAGGAGGCGATAGCTTTCTCCATCGCAAGTCATGAACGCCAGAAACAGGAAGTACATAATTCGTGTCCAATGGACGCTCGCAACCAGACAAACCAAGTCATAAGAATGCTATTATACTTGAAGTGATAATACGGAAACACCACGGGTCAGAGGCCTTGACGAAGAGGAGGCAAACGGAAACGGTGCTGGAAAGTTGATGATACACCAGAAATCTCCGCAAAGGACATTACTGCAGATCGACGGTGGTATGTTCAAGTAGTGAATCCCAAACGCTCCCGAAAGTACAACACCACGATCTGGAGGGCTTCGCGGAAGAGGGCAAGCGGAATCGGTGGTGGTAGGTTAGGGGCAAAACGAAGAACAACGAAAATACACCCAACATGCGCGCCATCACTGAAGTGCAACAGCCCTCGTGATAGGAGGCAAGCGGAACCGGCCGTGGTATATTGGAGCAGCACGCACATACACCAGATGAAACATCATTATTCAAAGAGGCAAGAGGGAAAGCAACGCACGCACGCTGATGGCCACGGAAGCCGCGCCCGAAACGTCGGATCTGAGAGGCTAGCGTTGGGACATCAATAACACGCCCCCTATAATAACAAATGCGCTGCAGAGCGATGAAAGTGGTGGTCGGTACGCAGACGGGAACACCACACGAAGTACAGTAATCGGAGGGGGCACGACAAAACCGTACGGAACGTTCTTGGAACTATGGCCGGGGGGTTGGCTAGGGCTTGCAAGGGGAGTGAACAATGTTGTACTCTAAAGTCGGGAACTACAAGTGGGAACAACACCAGCAAAACGGAGCAAGGTAACTCCTCCAGAATCGATACGCCCAAGAGATCGCCTAGAAGTCACTCGGATCGGAAGGCCTATCGTGCCTAGATCGACGTGGACAACAGGGTATGCCTCTATAGCTTCATGCAGATGTACGACTTACGGCTACATCGCAGTAAGACGGGTATGCCAGGGACAAGGTCCAAGAAAAACACACCTTGCCTTCTGCAACACAAGCAGGGGATATCTACTGTAGGGCACTTAGGTATTTAGTCAGGTCGGAAATAGAACACCGGTACATGTTGCTTTTGTTATCGTCGCTTTTATATATTTTGTAGCTGTCTGCTCGACAACTTGTGACACGGCTGGCGGCAAGGGTATACTCGAAGTAGAGTGCTTGCAGTTTCGGAGGTTTTTGCTTGTATCACCTAAGGAGCTCTTCGGTAAACTCCGAAAAAAACAATATTTCGACTCAACAAATTCTTCAAAACGCAACCTCCGCGAACAATCCTAATGATACTGCCAAGCACTAATTACAAAACCCAATGAATAGTGTAAAATACTAATGATATCGTGAAACACTACGTATTCATGTTGTAAAGCGATCACACTATTGTAAAATACTACCGTATCACGCTGGGTGACAAGATAACACACGCCCTGGGACGAATCCCAGACCCGGTTTCCTCCAGAGCACGGGGAGCACGCACAAACGAAAATGGTGGCTTTGGAGATATTTCGTGGAGAGGGTTGCATAAGAAACGCATCGCTCGTCGTATTCAGTACGCCCTCCGCGTTGTCGAGAAACCCACCTTGGAAAATCGTCCCAGGGGGTGTGATGCGTTATCTTGCGTGTTCTACGGTACGATTATAATATTGTAAAACTCAAATTATGTAGTACAACGCGAACTATGAAGACAATAAATGATATTGTAAACCCTACAAGGTTCCCCTTCGGGATGTGGGTGGCATGGAATCCTGGGGGTGTCGCAAGTTGAAAAGGGAGACGCAGGTAGAAAGAACCTTTGCACCTCTCGTTTGAGTAAAAATGATCTCGGAGTAAAATGGGTCATGGGTTACAGTAGTGCTGTAATATTGCTAAACGCGAAGAGTTGTAGTCTAGTCTTCGATACTCTCGCATGTCTTGGCGTATAGGAGGCATGGAGTACTGTATTGCTCAAAGGAAAGCGTAGCACGCAGAAAGAAATTGACGGGAATTTGTATCATCCAGGTAATTATCGGCTGGGTGGGATTTGTATCATCGATAGATGTGTGATCCTTGGTGATCTGAACACCTCTACCGGGTGGAGTCTGCACGATCTGCATGAACTACACATCTTAATCGAACATACATGTACCGTGATCAACTGATGAATAGCGTTGCGTGGGTAGATCTCCATGATCTCAAGGATCTGTACGATCTGCAGGATTAGTATAATGTAGACGTATCACCCTTTTTTTGGCGGTGAGATAGATCTGCTTGGTCTTTCTGATTGCACTTGCGTGCCGAGTGGGATGATACTGAATGCCATGTGTGCATGATGTGGAGGATCTATCGGCATGATCTGAAGGATCTGTTATCTATACACTCCAACTAGTTTGCCTGGGGAGACATGTACGTTCCGTATCATTTGCACTTGTGCGCCCGGTGGGATCTGGTTGATCTGTACATCTTCACCGGGTGGGGTCTGTGTGATCTGCATGAACTGCACATGTTTCGTCGGGAAGATCAAAGAATCAATCAAAACTAATCAAGCTCGAAAATGAGTTGATGGACAACCCTACACACGCGCAACGCAATTAACACCCGGTACAAAATACAATGGTACACGAAATAGCCAGGGCGTGATAAAACCATCAGTCGGACGGGCATAAAGAAAGGGTATGTGCATGGAGAGCAACCTGCGCCAGCAACAACAGCAGTAGCTATACCGTGACAGTGTGCAGCAGCAGCGTCATCAGCAGGAGCGCCAAGATAAACCACCGTGTGACACGGGCAAAAAATACATTTGGGTAGGAGCAAGAAAAGGCGCCAGCAGCAAAAATATGAATAGTAGTAGCAGCTATACCGTGATTGTACGCAGCACTGTACAGCAGCAGCGGCAGCAACAACGAGAGCAGCAAGATAAGCAACCGCATGGCACGGGAAAAAATAAAATAAGGGTAGCAGCAAGAAAAGCAACCTGTGCTAGCAACAGTAGCAGCTAAAATACCGTGATCGTGTGTAGCAGTAGGGGCAGCAACAACAAGTAGCAGACTAATAAGCAAACCGTGCGGCGCGGGCGCATTGAACGCGGGGCAGGGAACTCTCGGCTATTACACGCAACGCAATACGTGGGACAAATATCCGATAAATGATGAACCGCACCGAGATACTAAAACAAATGCTACCAGGTATGTACGTAGTGGATACAGCCTTTTCTCATGTCCTGTGGCCAAGCAGTCATGAGCACACGAGCACTCAGCAACAGCAGCAGCAACAGCAACACTCAGCAGCGCTCGAGCAACACTCGAGTCGAGAGCACTCGTACGCCTGTTGTTGCTGTTCTTGTACTGCTGCGTACTGCTCGAGCAGCACTCGAGCGCACGACCATGATGAGTATGTTTCCAAGCCTATTGCACCGCAAAAAAAAGGCCCGGGACCACAATCACTCTATTGCTCAAGCGCAACGAGCACGAGACAAACACGAGCACGACGTGGCCACCTAGTAGCCACGAGCACACGAGCACTCAGCAGCAGAGCAGCAGCCCCCAGCGACACTCGAGCAGCACTCGACTCGAGCAGCACTCGTACGCCTGTTGATGCTGTGTATACTGCAGCAGCTCGAGCATCACGAGCTCGCGCAGCACTTCTGTTTGCTGTAACAGTTGCAGTTGCGGCAAGAAGCGAGAAGAACAAAATATTTGCCGCTAAAACTACGAAGATCCGGGTAGGTTTCCAAACCCCTAGATGGCTTTTCGGAAGTGGGACCCCATCCCCTGAGTTGCTTGCTGGGTCACGTGACTTTGACCACCTAGAGCATGTGTCACGGAGCCCGGCCGGAGCCAACGCTTGCACCGTACTGTCCACGCCGCCCCCCTGCGGGCCCCGCAGCAGGAAACACGAGAAAAGACCCGCGGCCAAACGAGAAAAGTGAGCTATTCCGGAAAAAAAAAACGGTAATTTGGTACAAAGTATTAGAACTACTTACAGATATCTCGATCTCTGAGCGTGCTCGGTTGGTACATCCCTGGCCTCTCAGAGCTCCCACTTGGGAATCGCCTCCTTTTATTACTTGCCGGACCTTTCCAGCGGGTCTTTGTTTTCTCCATTTCTCTTGGCACTTTCAGTCCTTTTTCCTTTTTTCTTCTTTCGTTTCGTGTGCGCGTGTGTACTCGGAGCACGGCATCGCGGGCGAACCCGGCGCTGTCGCGGGTGTCAGCTGATGGGGACCGGTAGAGAGGGGATTGCAAGGAGCGTGGTCGCCGGTTTCGTGGCTAGGCGTCGCGTGTGCCTCGAGACACGAGGGATGAATGAATAGGCTCTGTCTGGCCTCCATTTGTGGTTTCTGATAGAGTACGTACGAGTATTTATGGGTCGTTGGGGATTCCGCGGTGAGCACCGGGCTTCACGCGAGGCGGGCGACGGGGCTCACCGTGGAAGAGAGGGAGGAAAGCTTTACCCGGACTGAATCGGTGGCGAGATGGTCGCGAGAGGGGCGGGCGGTGTACGAGGCTGAGGGAGATGCTCTGCTCTTTGGTTTTTCTTTTTGTCTGGTGTAAGGTGTTCCAATCAGGTAGTAAAGTATTTTTAACGATAGGGGACGGGGATTTTTTTTCTTTCATAAATTTTCGGTTTCATTTTCATTGGTTTTGCTGTGTTGCTGTGCCGTGCTGCTTTATCTTTCGTACATACGAGTACAGACACAGAGCATATCGAAATAAGAAAATAAGTACCCTACCTGGGGTATGTACGTACGTACGACATGTGAGCGAGCATGGCGGAAAGCCTCCCGCGACGCGAAGCATGTGTGGCGTCCGAGCTATTTCTCCTGAAGCACGGCGGCGGGACTCTTGGCATTATCAAGTCGCCAGTTTCAACTACAGGGGTCATGAAAATTACAATATTCAATCATGGACCTCTGTCCGCTTCGCATAATTTGATGTACTTTTCCTTCCTGAGCGAGCGTAGCGGGCGGCGTAGGCCGCCCGCGGAGCGAAGCGAGTTGTATATGATATTGCAGGACACCGTTGATCCGATACGCCAACGATATTAGGCGAAGGATCCCGGTCAGCTATTACGGGGGGGTCCATAGTTAACAGGACCTATGGTGTACATAAAAACCTATATATTGACCTATTTTTTACTAAGAAAATTAGGTACCGTTAACTATGGACCCCCCGTAATAGTACTCTTTTGGTCAAAACGTAAGGGCTGATATACCTGTATCTTAAACGTGGCTCTCGCAGTAGGTATTACGGGGGACCATAGTAAATAGTACGAAATATTGTTGGTAAAAATAGGTTAATGTATAGCTTTTTTGTGTCGCGTAGGTCCTATTTGCTAAGGTCCCCCGGAATAGCAGGACCCTTTAATTGCTCTCGGCGGCCTTCTGAACAAGCCTTGGTAACAGGTAGGTTTGTCCCTTTCATATCTCTGGGTGCATATTCCTTTCGATCGCGAAGGAGGTTCAGCATTCCCAGTGCATCGTGGACTAGCCTCAAACTTTGCTGCCTCGCGCTCTCACACCGGTATACATCAAGTAGTTTTTCTTTCTCGGCCGCATGGTCGATTCTCTCTTCGAACGTCGCCATCATGTTCGCTTTCGATTTTTAGTTTTCGACTGCATTTTTTTCCCCCAACTCTCTGGGAGTGATTCTGATATGTCGGTATTAGAACCCGTCATGACTGGTAGTGATGGATATCGATATCGAGATCGCGTTCGATATGATATCTACCATAAAAGACAAACTGGTCGTTACGATTCCGATGTTTGATACATGGAAACTTCTTCTATTTTCTGAGAGTGATTGTGTGAGTTATCGACGTTGACTCTCGTCACGACGATAGTGTTGGATGTCGATATCGGAATCACGTTCGATACGATACCGGAAAAAAAAAAAAATGGACAAGATTTCGATACCTGACACCAAGGAAGCTTTCGTTCAGTATCTGCAAAAATATCACGGGGATGTCAGGGGACGGAGGAAAAAACGCGTTCCGATATGTACGATGAATGGAAATTGAGATATTTTTTAGATACATCGAAACTTCGATGCGATAGCGCACCATAATCATGGCGCGCACTGTCGGGTGCTAGAACACACAAAAACAACGAATACCACCCGAAATAGAATGTCGATTGTGACTGTTTTATTTTACGCTGTGCGTGCGGCGATGGCGACACCCGTCTCTGTTGACAAAATGGCTCTCGCTTCGGTAGCTTCCACCTGGTACATTTCTGTGGATGGCTCAATCGAGAAGCTTTTTATGCCGCCCAAAATTGATGTTGAGAAAAAGCTAAACGTGCAACCTGATGACCAATCCCAAACCTTGGGTCCGTCGCGAAACAAACTACGTTTATGGTATTCCAACGATATTGGGTCAAGGAGACAGGTCAGTCCCGGTGACAGTTTGGCCAAACAAATGCCGAAAAACGCAACCGCTATCGTAGCACGCATCCAACAATCGGTACCAGGCACTACGTGCAATTTTCTGAGGGTCATCACTTGTGTGGAGGTCTCCGTACCTTCTGTGCACCTCACTCCAAAGCTGGCCTCGCCTTCGAGACAAAACTTCCTACAGATCTGTAGGGAAATACTCGAGAATACATCGCAAACAACAAACGATATTGGTTCTGTAGTAGCTCCTCTCACTCGGCTAAGAAGATCCCATCTGGTGTCGCAAAGAAAGGAGCATGTTGAGGCGGCAAGTGGTACACGCCCCTTGCGGTTGAACACGTCTTTTGTGCATGTGTCCGCCGCGCGCCAAGAAGCCGTGGCGTCTATCTATATGCCTGCCTGAAAGAAGCGCGACTTGCGAGCATCATGTATCGGACCCGTGCTGAGGTACGTAGAGGGGTATATAGCATCCATTTTTTGCCATCTAAGGTTTCTCGCTTGAGGAGGTCTATAACAGTCCTAAGCCAGTATGTAAGTCACCCAATGCCTCATTTTGAGCAAAGTTGAAAGTGCGACCCGATTGACAATCACTCAGCCTAGCTAGGTATACTCGTAGCAGTATTGAAAAAACGTAGTGCTCTCTTACTTCGTTTGCCATCTGACAATGCGCAGCCGCGCTTATGCTAAGTAATCGTTCCATATTCATATTCCGTTTGCCATCTGACAACGTGCAACTCTGATCCCAATAATACCATACACATACAACTGTTACAGAGGACCATAGTAAAAAGGACCTACGGTACACGCAAAAAAAAACAATAAATTTACCTATAAATACTAACAGTATTTGGTCCCATATACTATGTTCCCCCGTAATAGAATCCAATTATTGTATAACTTCGTAGTAGTTCAGTACAGCGATGTCGGTTTAGGCTGCCCGGGCGGTCTGTCAGAAATGTTTTGGCGTTTACATGTGATCACCCCAATCGTAGGATGCCTCATCGCCACGTATAGGCATGTAGGCACCCGACCTTCCGTCGCATGTTAAGACAGTAGTAGGGGCGCACCCATCTCCTCAATAACTCCGTGGCCGTTCCTTGCTTCTTTTCGTCAGCTTTCTCCTCTGAAGTCAAGCAACCCAATAGTGTTGGAAGTATCATTTTTGGCTGTTTACCAGCACTGTTCGCGACATAGTACATTCGCCACGGGTGTGCCCGTCAGGGTGCAATTTCGCCACCAACTACACATCAAAAGGACAGTTCTTGGGTACGGTAGGCGGCTTCTCACGGTGAGATCCTCATGCACTTTACGTGCTATCATGCGGCACTGCCTCGAATGACGCGAAAAGGCCGATAACTACCGGGGCACACGTGTTGGGATCGCATTTCGTAGAGCTCGGGGAGGCGTGTCTTGCATGAAAAACAGGGTGTTTACAAGGAGAGGCAAACACGCCTTCCTCTCTAGCCTCGCCCGTCTTCCATCATGCCCAAAAAAGAGTAACAGTGCGCATGTGCTCTTCGTCAATATCTAAGCCACCAATACGCATGAGCAGCATCGACTATCTGCAAGGGATACACTGTGTCGCGACCGTTATTTTTCTACAGCAACACGTCACCATCACAAATGATTTCAAGGCAGGAGGGGGGGGGGGGGGGTGCATGACCAAAAACCAAGAGAAACGACAACACACTCCTCGAACGGTCGAACCGAATAAGCTCAAAACGAAAAAAACAAACCAATGGTGGGATGGGGTTTCTGAACGGAGGTAAGAAAAACTTTTTTATGACAATTGTCAACTGTAGTTGTATTTGGTTCTATTAATAGCGTAGCCCCCCTCTCTGGGCTTCGGAAATGGCTACTGCTGAACAGTGGTGAGGAGTCGGGGCGTCGGGTGATTTTGGTGCACACATATGTGTCGAATGCAACCAGACAGTTGGGGGAAGGACCCTGCCATATATACTGGGTAGTCGCCCACAAGAACCAGATGGACAAACCGGTAAAATAATATCACGGAAAGCATACTATAAGACACGACACTAACTACTGTGTAATACGAGTGTTTTAACGACGGAGAGTATGCTGTTGTATATAGTTCCTGAGCTAACCCCGTCGATCATACTTATTTCGGCCAATGCTGCTCCCCTCCATTCTGGCCCGCGTCCGCCGCCCGAATGTTGTCCCGGCTCGCGATTCTCTCGTGCCGTCCGGCTAATGTGTATCTCGGACCGATGAAGGCTACGCCAGTAGCACCAGCGGCCGCAGGAGCGACAGCAGTGCAAGCGGCAGTGATGCCGAATCATCGCTGCATGCAGCATGCCCTTATCGTCCACCGCACGAGCAGCAGAAGCAGCTGGATCGTCAGCAAGATCAGCAGCACCAGCTTGGCCAGTCCCCACCCGCAGGGGATAGAGGCAGCACCACCGGAAGAAGCAGCAGCCCCAGCAGCACCAGCAACGCCGGCGACGGCGGCAGCAGGAGCAGGAGCAGCGATCTCCTCGCGAGCGTGCTTCGCTCGGGGGGCAAGGGCGAGCCTCGGACGGTCGGGGAAGCCGTCAACAAGATGCTTCTAGTCGGAGAGGTTAGACAATCAACAAGAACAATCAACAGTTTAGACATTGAGTTCTAAAGTAGTGCGACTACGACCGTGTTTTTCAAATCACAATGCACAATCCAATCACGAAGGCCGTGATTATTAGTCGATTATTGTATATATATTCAAGTATGGTTTCAAGTATGTTGTACTTAACGCCAAACAAAAAAATATAGGTTGGGTATTGGAGGCGATATAGAGGGAAATACCACCTACAGTATTAGTGGTGCGAGAGGTTGGAATAGTGATGGCGAGAATCAACAAAAATATCCAACGGTCGGTGGACTTGATTAACTTATTAGAACATTTTTATTGATAGTAATCCAATCACAAGGACCGCGATAGTTGATTTGTTTAGCTGCTTTGTTGTTTGTGTGTGGGTTGTGGAACGGGGGCGATAAGAGGGAACACAGCCTGGAAACAGCTTCGATCAATCGTGGGGGGGATGTAGACCTGTGAAGGCAAAAATCGAAGAACAAGAGTCACAGTTGTTGAGTTGATTTTACTGTAGCATGCGAACACTTCCTTTTAATACAAATTACGCAGCTTGGAAAATGGAGTATCAACCACTCGATCGGGCGAGGTACGGTGAGTATTCAATTGGCCTCCTGGCAATGTGCAGCGCGTTTTCCAGTCATACCACCCGTATTTGTTTGTTGTTTTTTTTTTTTTTTTCATCATCACTTTTACTTTCCAGCCCACTCGTAGGAGGTTTTTACCCTCGACGATATTCTGGACAAGCCGTGGTCACAGGTGTCGTCCCTTCTCCCCCCCGGTACGTGCCTTTATTTTTTATCGCGCATAGGGTTCAGCATTCCCACTGCTCGTCGATTTTCATCGAATGTACAGCTAACTCACGCTCTCGCGCTTTCCGCTAGTCAATTTTATGCAAGAAAAAGTCCCTACGAGCATGCACTCGGTGAGACTCGAACTCACGAAATTGATCTTGATAGGCTCGCGGACCACCTACCAAGCCACCGGGGACGCCGATATGCAGACGGGTAACTATGGTCGAATGATTTTAAACATGATCCGAATAGGTGAGGTTAGACTCGTCGTGGTGGCACGAGCGTTGGTTGACTTGAGCGATTGGTTTACGATTCTTCAAGTTCAGAGTGTATTCATTAAGGCCTGCGTCGTTTGATTAGTTTAGCTGGATGACCCTCGTGTGATAGGGGGGGGAAGGGCCCCAGTAGGGTGCTTCAAAGTAGTCGGAGAGGTTAAGAATCGTGAATGTGCAGTAAAAACGCATCAACAATCAGTTGTTCTGGGGTGGTTAAATTGTGCGATTATTCATGATGATCATACGACCATTTTAGCTGGGTATGGCTTTTTGCGCTATGCCTTACGCCATACAAAGGAGTGTGTAGGTTTTAGAATCCCGGTTCTAAGTTTCACAATGATCTTCATTGTAGACTCCGTACCTGATACTTGTATTTAAGACAAGTATATGCAAGAATACCTGTACATAGGAAACTACCGGTACATACCTGGCATCACAGTAGTAGCGTATACTGTATTTTGACATCGTCGTGAATATACTCTTAAGAACTTGTCACGAAAAAGATCCATGATAATAAGCAGCAATATTTCATGAACCCCCGTGTTGTGTTGATTGCCAACAATATCAAGATTATTTTTTTTATTGTAAATTACCCTTTGTGGGGCTTCTATTTCGGGGGGCCATAGTAAATAGGACCTACGGTACACTCAAAAGCCTTCATATTTCCCTATTTTTACCAGCAATATCTGGTCCTATTTACTATGGTCCCCCATAAATAGTCGTGTTTAGCGGCCAAGCCACTTTGCCTTAAGAGGATCACCACTTATTATTACGGGGGGCCATAGTAAATAGCACCAAATAGTGTTTGTAAAAATACGTAAAATATATAGGTTTTTGTGAACACCGTAGGTCCTATTTACTGTGGTCCCCCGTAATAGTAATGAGAACCCATGATGGACCCACAAAACAGGTATCACCCAATGTTTACGTGCAATATTTGTTTCTGATTATTAAGTCCACTTCTACGTATTGTATGTCCCCCTGGAATAGGTGAGACTCGACCGATGTCTCTCCGGGTGGATCTACAAAGTGTCCATAAACAACGAGCGCCTCCCTCCGAAAGCGACGCCCAAGTGGACGGTTTGGCTTGAGATACCAGCGGGCGACACCATCACCCTCGAGGCAAGTACACGAAGTCCACTGAGAGAGAAAGGAGAGAAAGAGAGTAAGAAGGAGAGAAGAGGGGGAGGGATATCAGATGCCGCCCCGATTAGCGATGTTGTTGTGTTGTACATGTTAGGAAATAGGAAATATGACACATCTAGCGGGGGAAGTGTCCAGTAGGCAGAGTTGCTTTCCGAGCTGGCATGCAAACCACACGCGAAACGAGAGAGAAAGCGGAGGCAGGAAAGAGAAAAACAGATAGAGAGCGCTCCTATCGTATGTGGCGCAAGATAACACACTCTCGGGCGATTTTCCAAGTTAGCTGCAGAACGCAAACACCGAGCGATGTGTCCATGGAAAGGTTTCGATGAGATATTTCCAAAGCTATAGCAGCACCAATGTTGTTTTTGTGTGGCCCCCATGGTTTAAAGGCAATTACAGCTGCTGTAGGAAATGCGTATCAGGCGTTTGTTTTGTCTTGCGTGATATTGTTATCCTGCTGTGTACATCTAGTATCACGTATAGTTCACCGGTATAGTATGTATATGTGTCCCATGATGTGATGATGCTATACATATTTATGTATATATACTTGGTCTTCCAATTACGTTTGATATCCGACAATTTACGGTAAGGGCGAAAGTGTATGTGCGTGTGTGTCTTCTTCACGTACAACCGTTGTTGTTCTACTCGTCAACACCGGCACACGCAGTGTAAGTCCGTGCTGATTTTGTATTTTAGAGAGAAGAGACATTGTACAAGCTCTGTGGTCGCAGAGTACGAAATAGGCAAAGCAGGTTGCAAAACAACTGCAGCAAGGAGGTTTGTATATTTCTTCACAAAAACATACAGCGTCTGCATCATGCGGAAAACAGTTGTTTCCACCTCCGTCGACCTCCTGCACACCCCGTGTCTCAAGTGTCCATCCTGTTCATTCGGCCTCGAGAGACAGCAAGCGACTTCCCCTCTCTCTGTGGCCACCAAGCACGAGACAGGGATCATTCTTATTGTTCAATTCACCATCTGACAATGTTTAGCGTTTGGTCCAATAATATCATCCACACGTACGAGGGAATGCAGAATACCATTGGCTTCGAACACGGGGAGGCGTGTGCTAGGATACGGGTAGCACGTTTCTTGTTTGCAAATTTGTTTTTGAACGACCGAGGTTCGTTGACTCAATACCGCTGCAATAATGCCATTGGTGTTGACTATATAGTGCGTGACATGCTCTACGGTCGGGGGGGGCGCTTATATGCCCTAATGTTTCAGTCGACGAGAGCCACTCGGCCGAGTGACGATCCATCTTTCTTGGTATTCATGAGCGTTCAAGCTTTCTTGTTTTCGCGGCGTCCACCGTCATGGGCATAATTGTTAAACTCTTCGAAAACAAAATTATGATTTGCTTCCGATTTTGAGTGAGGTACAGAGCCACTTGCCTGTGTGACGTACACACGGTAGTGAAAATGGTGGCACCATACCCCCCCGTGCCGTAGCACCAGCCCGTGTTAGGATAGAGGTAGCTAATTTTTGGGTCTGACTTTTTTTCTGAACGACCGGGTCTCCTTAACCCAATATCGTTGCGCTGCATTATTGTTTCGCAATGTAATTCGTGATATGCTTAGCACTTTGGGATTGCTCACCGGATTAGTGTTAGCTTTCCGCTAAAAGTGTTTTGGGCTACTGCAGGTATTGGGGTGTTGAGGTATAGAGCATGTTAAGTAAGGAGCCTCAGAAGGCGTCTGAAATAAAATACTATTACGGTGGTCCATAGTTAACGCGACCAAATTTTGTTAGTAAAAATAGGTAAATATATAGGTTTTAATGAATACCATAGGTCCTATTAACTATGTACCCCCGTAATAGTTCATCGCACACCAAGTGTGCTGGATGGTGTATTGGAGTCATGCTGTGGTAGAGGTAGCACCTTACCTTTCTGACGGCCCTCACTTGGCCTTAAGGGAGCTCCATACCTTGACAAAAAAAAACTGAGTATTATGAGAAGCTAAACGTGCAACCGGATGAACAATCCCAAAGCCTAAGTATATATCGAAAAAAAAGACGCAAAGGGAGTCCGGTCAGTCAGAAATACTTTGGTCAAAAAGTGCTACCAGGTACGTCCATCGTATCACACAGGTCGATACAAAACATAGAACGCGCACACCAGAAGCTTAGAAGGTCGGCAAAAAGGGAAAGGGTAAACCACGATACGAAAACAAGTATATGCAACCGGGGCTTCGCCGCGGCGGGCTGACGCCCGCCTACGGCTCCGCGCATGACCGTAATGGCTAAGGGCGTACAGGTGTGCAACTCGAGGCTGTTTGTGCGACAGTACTGCCATCGGGTGCATTAAAAAAAAAAAATGAGTGAAGAGAAAGGAAACGCTGCAAACACGAGAAAAACAAACAGTGCCATCCGCCATCCGACCCAATAACGCATTACTCGTTCGTATACAGCAACAAGCAGCACTGCAAAGTACAACGTAGGAGACGCTCGGCGTCCGTACTGTATATTTCCTGTACACGTAGATACTAAATAATTAGTTCGGTAGCAGTCGATGGAGTTAATCGACAGTACGAATCGCCGGCGATTACGCTGGTGCACGATGTTCAGCAGCAGCATAGCGTACATGTACATATCATACGAAAATTACGCTGGCACGAGACCTCCGCCGAGACGCCATAGAAATGTCAATTGCGAGACGATACTCGTACAGCTTCCGAAGCAGAGATGGATCCGTCTTTCAGCTTTAAGATCCAGAGATACATCACCGAGGGAGTTGACTGCACAATAACCATGCTCGCATTGGGGTCAGCAGCTAAACCATACCGCAGATAAAGCAGCAGCACTAGCAGCAGAATAGAACAGCAGCAGGACATACATAGCAGCAGCACCAGGGCAGCGGATGACCAGCGGCAGCAGCAGGAGCAGCAGCAGCACATCATGCACGCCCGAGGCTGCCCGAGGCACAACAGTCGCGGCAGGGGAGCCCGGTGGCGCACGAGGAGGAAAGGCAAAAAAATATATCTCAGGCCGACCTACTCCGTGAGGGGGCCTGCGTGAGCAGCAGCAGCAGCAACATCAGGACAACACAGCAGCTGCACCTAGCAGCAGCAGCAGAGTAGCGGTAGCAGCAGCAGCAGTAGCACATAACGCACGCCCGAGGCCGCCCATGGAACAGCAGTCGAAGCAGGGGAGCACGGTGGGGTGGGACACGACCAGGAAAGTTATATTGGCGTCCCCGACGGAGTTATTTTGTAGTTGGCGAATCTCGTCCCCACTAAAGTCAAGTTGTGGGATCGAGTCTCACCGAGTGCGTGCTCGTGCTCGTAGGAAGTGTTTGTAGCGTAAACCTTTGACGAGCGGCAAGGGTGAGAGCGTGACGTGCTCTGGCTGCCGGCTGATCGGGTGTGCTGTTTTTCCGTCTCTACAGAAAGATTTCAAATAGGTTAGTTGTGCGTAAAACCGGTTGAGTGGTCGACAATTGATTTATCAAAGCCTCGTGGCCAAAGAGTTTGGTTGACGGCCTACCGTTGCCCCGTCAGGCTTACCTTTTGGCCCGTCAAACCCTCTTCTGGTATATATATATTAGGCCGACTTTCTCCGTGAAGGGGGCTGCGTGGGAAGCAACAGCAGAACAATACAGCAGCTGCACGTAGCAGCAGCAACAGAGCAGCGGCAGTAGCAGCAGCAGCAGCAGCAGCAGCACACCACGCATGCCTGAGGCCTGCTGCTGCTACTACCGCTGGACGTTTTTCTTTTTTATCGCATAAACGCTCGCGCAGTGCCCAGACGGGGCGCTGGACGTTTTTCTTTTTTGTCGTATAAAGGCTCGAGCAGTGCCCAGACGGGGCATTCCAAAGGATTTGCACGGGACGAGTCACGGATTTCACGGGATGTGCCCAAATTTTACGAGACTAGTTTGCACGGGATCGGTATTTGAACAACAAAACACGGGACAGGATCGGGTTCACGAGATAGGACCGTCGGATTGTTTATCCATTTTGCTGGCCCAGCTCGTACAAGTACGTACGAGACACTCAGCGTCTGTACTGTATATCCCGTTTTCAGATAGATACAAAACAATTAGTCGGGCAGCAGTCGATCGAGTTTAATCGACAGTACGAAGCGCCCGCGACTACGTTGGTGCAGCAAGCTCACAGCAGCAAGCAGCAGCAGCATAGCGTACAGGTACGTATCATGAGAAACTACGCTGGCACGCGACCTCCGTCGAGACACCAAAAATATGTCAATTACGAGACGGTACTCGTACAGCTTCTGAAGCAGATGGGTCCGTATTTCAGCTTTAATGTGGAGATACATCACCGAGAGGGGTTGACTCGCATACTTATCATGCTCACGGGGGTCAGGAGCAAAAACATGTTCCAGGCATAGCAGCCGCAGCAGCAGGAGCGGCAGCAGCAGCAGAACAGGACAGTAGCCGCACATACCCAGTAGCAGAACCAGAGCAGCGAATCAGCAGCGGCGGCAGCAGCAGCAGCAGCAGTAGCAGCCCATCATGCAGGCCCAAGGCTGCCCCTGGCACAACCGTCGAGGCAGGGGAGCCCGCTGGCGCACGAGGAAGAAGAAGCACGACGTCGTCGTCGTACCTCGTCATAACCGGTACATGTTCATGACTTTAATTTTTGTTTGGCGGGTACACGATAAAAAAGATAAACGCCTTCACGACACAACCGAAACTCCACGCCTCATGTGATACTGGTGCCCAATGGCAATGACGGGTACTCTTCATTGCCATTGCTGGTGCTGAATAGGAATGACAATAGTCGTTTCCATTGATGGCAATCATTGCCATAATTGCTGCTGCCTGCTGCGTGTAAACAAAAACTAAACCGTAGACGCCGTTCTTACCTCCACCACTCCACCGCTCCTCCCGCGGCGTAGACTCATCCGATTCGGTCGAAACCAAAGACCCCGTCTTCTCTGCCTCACGGAGCCTTGTCGGCCGGCGAGTACAGAAGCCGAAGAGCCCGCTGACGCTCGTTTCCCGACTATATGCTAGCCTACGAACCTCAACAGTTTTGCGCAAAACTCGTGCTTTCAGACGTAAAATAGCCCGAATCGGAGTTTAGACCCTCGTTTCTTGAACGCCCAACCCTAAACGCGGAAGCAACGGCGGAGCATGACACCGGCCACCCCGGCCCATATTCCTCACGCTCTTACCGCCATGAGCTGTCGAAAGCCGCGGAGGATTCGGCCTCTCCCGTTTCGGTCTTAGGAGAAGATGTCCAATTTCGGTGCTGTCATCGAAAACAGAATATATTTACCGTCACGAGCGAGCATAGATAGATATCGGTTGACGGCACATTTGCCCCTTGACAGGCGGCCGTCAAGGACATCCCAATGATCAAAACTATTGTATTTCAGGAGAGTGTTAGACTGGTCAAAGGTAGGCCTGACGGGCCCAAGCGTAGACCGTCAACCAAAATCTTTGGCCACGATAGAGACGGCGATAAATCAAGTATCGACCACTCAATTGGTCCCACTCACAGCTGACGTATTCACACCCGGCCAGCCGGCAGCCAGGGCACGGCGCAAGCACGTCCGAGGCCGCCCTCTTCATTTTATCTGTGGATTGTTTCACGGCAGACATATCATTGATCTGCAGTACATCGTCGTGTTGCTGGATCAGGACGTTTCCGACGGCCATCAGTTGGCCTTCTGAGGCAATATTTTCTGACAGGTTGAGCTCATGTGAGCGACTATCACCATACCGGTTAGTAGTACGCTTTGATGTTTTTCATTTGTGCCAGGACTAGCCCATACTGCTGGTAGAAGTCTTCCGTCTGGTTGTTCGCAACACAGTTCTTCAAAGCCACCATGTATATGTTTCGGGTGAGATATTGATTTCCTCTTGTGGGTAGCTCAGAAAAGTTGACGGCGCGCCTAACGCTAGATTGGTCGCAACTGCCGTATACTTCGAAATGAAATTTGCATAATCTAGGACGTACTTCTTGGAGGTCAGGATTTTTGCTTTGACAAACCCTGCACAACAAGATATCAGGTGCCAGGTACCAGATATACCATAGTTTACCAACCTGCAGGTTAGGATGTAGATGACGCCTGGCTACAGAGTAGAGTTGCACTATTCTTGTTCCGAGGGTCTTCGCTTGAGCTCTGTACCACTAGCAAGCCATCTACTAAGTCGACCGAAATCTCATTTCAAGAAAAATGAAAGAGAACTCGTCGTACACAAAAAACAAACTGAGCTCCGTCATATTCAAGGCAAAAGCAAATACCCCAAATGCGCTATTACGGGGGTCCATAGGAAATAGGACCAAACATCTTCAGTAAAAGTAGGTAAATATATAGGTTTTTATGTATACCATAGGTCCTATTAACTATGGACCCCCGTAATACCTGTATCGTAGAAGTACCATGGTAGATCGTGACCTACCTGTCCGACATGAGCGATTTGAGCTGTTTTTTGTAAATTTTCATGCATCTGCATACACGGACGCGCACAAGGGAAGTTACGACGTCATCCGACGTCTAGTAGGAGCGATTCCTGCCACGGCATACAGGGCAAGTTACAATGCTGTTGTACGTCTAGCATGAGCGATTCCTGCTACGGTATATGGCGCAAGTTAGGATGCCATCGTACGCCTAGGGTGAGCGATTCCTGCCGCGGTATATAGGGCGCGCACTTTTCAGACGCGTGCTACGATAGAAGCAACACTTTTCCGCTAAAAATTGTTTTTGAGTGACGGGGCTCCTCGACCCAAAATCGTGAGGAAAAGGCCGATAATCTTGTTTCGAAAGACTACTGCTATTGTACATTTGTACGCTCGGGCCATGGAATTATCCATCGGGATGAGGTTTGATTTTTAGCCGGAGTCAGTTTGGGGTGAAAAATGGAGCTCCTCAAGCGAGCAGCCTCAGAGAAAAAAACTAGCGCGCGTCCACTGCTGTAGGATGTGTCTGTCTTCAGTCCTTTTCTTCGCCACCCGGGGCCACCTGGCCGAGTGTGACTGCCCTCCTCCTTTGCAATCTTGGAACGTATATTACATGCGATTCGGCTTTACGAAACGCACGGCTATGGGATCGGTGTTTACGCTACGACACCAAAAACCCTTCGTGAGGTTAAATATGAGTGAGGTGTATAGCTACTTGTCCCAGGGGCCAAAACGCAGAATTTAGTTAGTAGTGTTGAATTTGGGAGTAAGCCCCCCGTCCATAGCGAACACTAAAACAATCGGCGCGTCTCGTGAAACGCCTTATATTGCTGTCCAGATACCAAATCCACCACCGCCCGACATGACTTCTTAATAGCTGTCTTTTTGATCGCCATTCTATACAATCGCAGGTTTTAGCACGGGATGTGCGCCGCGTCACCAACGGCGGCCTCGACCAGTCTGAAGCAGCAAGAGAAGAGAAAGCAGACGGTTTCGTCTTGGTGGAGTCTAAAACTGTGCAGCCCCTCGATTTCTTCACGATCGCAGGCGTCGATGTCGCTGAGGCGACGGTACCGGTAGGCTGGCAGCGCTGCCCTGACATGGCGGCGGTGTTGGAGTTGAGGCTCGAGGCCGACGCAAGCCCGGGGGGCACGGGGGCTGCGTTTGGAAGTGGGATGATTTCAACCAGGAGCTGCGAGGTTCGAAAACAGGCGAGTATTCCGTAGCGTTAATATACTCCTGATATATGATGCTGGTATGTACTCCGCAGTATATCCCAGTATACCAGGGATGCTCAGTACCGTACCAGATGCCATCTACTGGTATATGATTTACCATACGTCCTGTTGCTCTTATGCAATAACTGCTGTACTGCATTTATCCACGGGCATGGCTTTATCCAGGAGGCACGCATTCCATACTGGTAGCCAGTAAAGATGTAGATGTTGCTCTGGGCGGGGTAATCGGTCGATGCTCTACCGCAATAACTCAGTAAATGGCACCTGCGTACGGGAAGCCGTGGAGAACACGGGTTCGAATTTCACTTCGACCTTTTTTTTTATGGAAACGCTCGCGCGTGCGTTAATAAAACTCGTTATATATTCCTGACTCCCCAGATATTGAAGCGAAGCGGGTAGATCGACTTGCGGCAGTATCGACGTCACAAAGATCCCGCCGTTCATAGGGGGGGAGAGGGCGTTGAAATGATTACCCGGGGCAGGGTGATCGATCGATATTTTACACCTATAGCTCAGTAGATAACACCTTCATATAGGAGCGAACGACGCCGGAGCTCATGCTGCACGTTGCCGGATGGCAAACACACACGAACCTAAAAATACAATCTACTGGCATTAACAATAGATTTTCTCCACGTATACGTGTACGGAACAAGGTGTTTGATTCTTGCTTTTAGTCCGTGGAATACGTAGTTGATGAGCGTTTCCACACTCTTGATCAGGCACCTGGTGCTTCGTGCATATGTGTTACGTGCCTTTTACGCGCTTGCGCGTAAACATACGAAACGAGGACAACTACGTAGCGAGATGTGTGGGAAATTCCATGGCATTTATTCAAATAAATACGTTGTTTTTGGCGTGTATTTCGATCCGATGAAATTTACGGGTGGCGACGCCGTTCTGTGTAATAAAACAAAGCGCCATGCGCTGTGATGTGACGTATTTCGAGATGACGCATGAGTCGGGCAGGTGAAGGTCTTGCGCTTTCCCGAAGCCTTCGGAGTGACAAGCTTGCCACGAACAACCCAGACTTCGTACTCCTCAGGAACATATGCCGTAAAATGTATGGTGAATACTATGCCATGAGTCATGTAGCGTAGATTTGGATGCGGTATGGCAACGACGCAATGCAAGGCTAGACTCGTCCCAATGTTGGAGGAAGTGCTTTTCGTTCTATACTGTCTACTGTATGACCGATTAGTGTTTTATTTTTGCAGTACTGCCGTGTTTTTAGGACTAGCTCATAGAAATGTTGATCTGGTTGAGAGACCCCTATTTCTTCGAAAGCATGTTTTCAGAGGAAATATTGAGCTCCCCATGTGAGAATGGCGGAACGTAAGCCACCACTCCCACAAGGGCATTGCTCAAGATACGATCTCGTTGTGATGTTGTACGCAATGTACTGTTCGGGGCAGGTGAAAGTTTTAAGCCGACCCGAGTCTGCCCAGCGACGGGCGGCCTTGTTCCCACGGGATGGCACAACGAGCCCCGCTGCCCCGCTTACCGACGTGGAGGTCGTCATCGTTAAGGACAGGTGGGTTGATAACGAGGCTTTTATTGGGGGGGGGGGGGGGGGGGGGAGGGGGAAGGAAACATGCCACGGTAGGCGCCGCACCATAATATTCTGAGGATTCTCGTTGACATTGTTATCCACCCTACCTAAACAATCTCGCCGTAAAAACGACTTTGAAAAGAAACAGGTCAAGCGTGACCCGATAAATTATCCTATGGTGTGATATACATGTATCCATTAATTTGTTTGTGTTCCCGTTCAATATCTTCGACTTTTTTATTACACCACCTATTATTCGGGATTCGGGGTCGCAAAGCACTAAGCTCTTTCCCACTCCCCACTACCACCGGTACATGCCTTATGTTGTCGTCGCACGAGAAGGGTACAGTACTTTCTTCCTCCGTCGACTCGTGTCGTGTTTAGTTTACGACGTTAGGCATACCCTATTCAGTATCGCTTCAGCTTGAGAAACCCGATCAGTCCAGTGACACGTTTTGGCCGAAGAGGGATATCTCTGTTGTTGCACACGCGGCCGAGTAGGGAAGGGACGACGGAGGGGGTGGGCGGTGGGAGGGTGGGACACGCTCATGGTCATGCTTGGCCGTAGTCGTAGACTCTCGCATCCCCACAATGCCGGGACGGAGCACAATCAGCGACCAGCACACATTGAGTGCTTGCATCAAGCGCAAAGCGAAACATGAGGTGTTCGGTATGTGCCACGACGGGTGGGATTCATCCTATTCTTACGATGGACCCTATTGTGAGGGGGACTTCGGCATCGTGTGCGTACGTTGCTGCATGTGATGACAACGTCGAATTAATTGGTTTGGTTTCCGGTGTGTCGATTTCGCGAGAAAGCAATAAACATACTATGAACCTGCCCCGTGGCTGCCTTGACGTATGCCAGGTGTAAACTCCCAGTACATTGCACGATTATTCTCCTTGTGCGGAATTAGAATTTCTCCCCCCCCGCATAAAAAACGATCTGCCTCGAGCACTGTCCATGGTGACGGCCAAACCAAAGAGGAAAAGAAAACGGCACGCTAGTTGTCTAGCAGCTTACGGCAGTGATTAAAGGGTTTTACAGCGTCGTCGCCAACCGAATTCAACCCGATCTGTGTACATGCAATATTTGTATACGAGAACGGGGGGATCAGGGTGGAGGTGGGCGGGGGGCGTGTTGGGAGGTGTGCGAGAGGAGGGGGGAGAGGAGATGGGTGCGCGGGTGTTGTCGGGGGGTGTAGGGGTGGGCGGTCGCCTCCTGAAGTACTCAATGTGAAAGAAGCAAACACTCGTTTTCAACTCTAATTGGGATTTCAGAGAGGGGAACTTGACGATAAATAATGGACGACTACATAACGGGCGGCTGCGTGAATGGGGATTATTCAGAAGGCAGACGCGTGCTACCGCAGGAGAAGCACCTAAACTTTCTGAGATTCCTCGCTTGAGGTGCTCCATACCTTAACCCAAAAACCGAGCTTGAGAAAACAATTCGAAGTTCAACTCGCTCAACCATCTCAAGCCTGTACCGTAAAGTATATACACAAGGTGTATCATGAATAACGCCGTAACATACTACATGTAGTAATTGTCCAACGATATTGGGTCAAGGAGCCCGGTCCGTCCCAGTGACAATTTGCCGTAAACCCAGTGCCGCTAATATCCCCATCGTAGCACGCCTCTAGAACACAAGTTTCAATGCATTGCGTCGCACATCCCGAGCGCTACATGATCCTATCCGTCCTTGTTGCTGGGCGCTCACGTTGATCGTAACGGGCCGGCAATACCGAAGCTAGAATTGTTTCGGTCGATGTCTCGCGATTCCAAGAGGGTCAACCTACAGCAGTAGGCTGCTGGGTTGTAGCGTTCTGTTCGCGGAGTATCCGCCCGGTGGGCGTTCAAATTCAGAGGTTTTCTCAGAAGAATGATGGCGTTCTCTGGGCCGACATGAAGGAAGACGAAACATAACGTTGACGTCAACCTCAGTCGACAATATGTAGAGAAATTTAATAACAGGAGACTTGAACGCAACCGACCTAGAACAAGTTGACAAGGGCCATGTTTTACGGCTACAAACGCTTTTGTACTGACCGGTCCACAGCCATGCTGTTCGGTGCTTGTTCATGGAGGCATCGCTACTTGGTGGCAAGTGAGAGCTAGGTGCTGTGAGCCATGGCAAACATGACTACTGCCGACGATCGAAGAACAACAATTTCTCTTGTGGACGCTCGTGCACGTACTTGTGCAGTCACCCCGCAAACAGTAGCTCTAGTTACGTCTTGACGTAATTATTCGTCTTGTTGTACAGTAGTAACCAGAAGGTGGATAGAGTGGTTATTGCTGCCTGTCCTTTCTTTTTTTGCCAAATTTGCGTATACCCCAGAGAGGACGAAAAATACAAGATGTATATGATCCTCATGTTTTTTAGGCCCAGACTTAAGGGCGGGCATATATATGTACTAAAGTAAAGCCAACATAACAGAAAACGTATCAAATTTGATGACGCGTGCTTCGATAGGAGGGTAGCAGTAACACACTCTGAGCCAAAATATTTCTGGTTGATCCGGGGGGTCCTTGAGGGCAATGGGGAACAACCTAAATTCGTTGGACCCATTTTTTTTTTGTTTTAGGCTCACTTTCGACATACTTCGAAGTATAACTAGACAACACTTATCACACTAGCCAGTATACTACAGCAGGAGTTACTCCCTTAGGGAGCTCGACCGGTCACAAAATGTTGCCTCAGAAGGAAAAACGTGGTATATACCCTCCCAACTTGGGATGTGTCTTGATCCTGCTGAACTTTCGTTTTTGTCAACGATAGAGGTTTTGCGTCGGATACCCAGAGCTCTTTCTTCAGTATGGAGCCTTAGAGAATAGCGCGTGCACCCCTAGATATTGTGGCCCGCATCAAATACCGTATCACACTGGGTGATAAGATAACACACCCCCTGGGACGACTTTCAGACTCGGCTTCCTCCACTTAAGAGGCGTTGTACGATAGAGGTTCACACCCTTATTTTTCTGAGGCTGCTATGTCCCCCCCAGGTATATTGAGGAATTCCACGGGGACAAAACGTCCGCATACGACCTGGTGCTGCACGTATCTCGTACGTGTACGTACGGGGTATGCCCAGCGATGTAGAGTGCAAGTTAGATACTCATCCTTCAACTGGCGCCCGGCAGGGACGCGGTTGGTGGTGGCTCCGAAAAGTTGTTTTCGCAAATGCGATTCCTCTATCGTAGGACACGCAGAGAAGATGATGGCTTTTGGAAAGTTTTTGTCAGGGGGGTTGCATAGACGCGTCGCTCGTCGTATTCAGTATTACGGGGGTCCATAGTTAACAGGACCAAATATTGTTAGTAAAAATACCTAAATATATAGGTTGTTATGTATGCGATAGGTTCTGTTAACTATAGACCACCGTAATAGTGTGTACAGATACGACGGGTTTTTTTGTCGTGACCAGGGGGGAGTGCATTACCGTTTTTTTTTTTTGTCGTCTCCTCTTGTTTATCGTATATACTTCAAAATAGTGCCTCATAGTACTGTACATATCGGCGATGATTCCGGTAATGCCTCCAGTGTGAAACCCGGGCTTGCCAGCCTGCAGTCCGTGCCTGTTTCAACCTCGAATGAGTTGAAGTGTTGTCTGTACAAAGTGTTCTGGCCTTCTTCAGTGTCGTTATTCATCATGCCCAGTGCCGACACCTAAACATATTCGTGATGTTCGTGCTATCGATGACTACGTAACCGATCAGCGACTGAGTGGGCTACTGGCTACTGCTGTGTCGAAACCACCCTTACACCAAAACGACCTCTCGATGTAAGAAATCTGCTACTCATCGATGAACAAATCTCAATCAACTCTGTCTTCAGCAGAAACTTACTCGCACATGGTACTTACGGCTTTTCACTTCCCTACTCATCAACAACCTCGCCAAAATATCTCCTTCCTCTCCCCTATGTTGCCTCCGGCAGTTACAACAAGGTGCTGGCGTGGCTGGACATAACGCTGGAGTTCATCGTGGAAAGACTTTTCTTCCTCGTCCCCTCCCTTCCCGAGATTTTGGGCGATGTCACCCCACACCTGAAGGTAGGGTGGTTATATTTTCGGTGCGTAAGAGGGGGTTTAAAAAAGAGATAGGGAATAGGAGCTTTCCTACGTACAGTAGAGGGGCATTTAATAGCCGAAATGGTTTTAGCTGGCGGAACTCCTCATATTGAGCGGCGGCGCGGAAGGGGAGAGGAAAGGGGGTTATCCCTTCCGCGAACATTTTGACGGCGCTATCGAACTCCTAACGAAACCTCTCACGGCAGCATCTCAACCTTTCGCATCGGCGTGTCCACGGGATGACAGACCTGGCGGTACGCTCCGTCGACTCCATCACGGAAGACTAGCAGGCGAACTACTTATCACGCGTATCGAAAACACCTTGCAGCAGTTTGCGTTGCTTTTTCTACCGTCCATTTTGCTTTCCGACTCTCTAGAGGGCCTTGGTCGCATGTCTGTTCCCTTCTTCTCCCCCGGAAATTTGCCTTCAGCATCGTAGCATTCCCACTTGTCGTCGAATTTCTTGAGCGTTTTGCTACGTCACCCTTTCGACCTTTCCACGGTAAGAAAAAAGGCGCACCAAGCACTTTTTCGGCTATGAAGGAAGCCCCCGGGATTCGAACATCGGCCTTCATGTGTTAGGGGCATGCGAGTTTACTCACTAGACCGTGTAAGTATATGGCATGAAACAGTATTGTGTGTTTTGATGAAAGCACCTCGTCCGTGATGCGATCAGAAACTATCGAGGCGTCTGCTTCTTACTGTTTTCACTCGCGACCAACGAATTCCGAGACCTCCTAACGCTACGGTACGTACGTGCAACCCGTCGGCAGAGGTATCTCCACGGCATGATCGACCTAGCGGTGCGCTCGCTCGACCCCTCGACCGAAGACATCTCCAGGGAATCCTACCAGGCCGTGCACCCCAACCGTCACGAGCGCATCAGGTAAGCTGTTGAACGGAGCTGTTCGTGATTGACCAAGGATTTCGCGGTGCGATAGGGCATGCCCTTTACCGATATGACTTGGAACGCGAGCTCCGTTGGATGTTCACATGGTATTCCATACGGGGCCTGTGTTGTTGTGGGCCTAACAGCATGGACACAAAACCACCATTTGGGGTCGAGCGACGACGATCACCCACCTCGTGTCACAGCAGTAGGCGATTGCGGGCCTAACAGCATGAAAACCATCATTGGGCACGAAAACAGTCAGGCGAAACCCCTGTCGTAGCATGCATCTATTAGTAGTATTCACTAACTGTACACCTGTTAGTAACCCATGGGACAGGCCATCGCGTATACATACATGTCTTCTCAAGCTCGGGTTTAGGCGAAGGTATGAGGAGCTCCTCGAGTTAAGACGTTCATACACATCAAGTTGCTACCGCTATAAGGCAAAGCGCGCGTCCACGTGTGTGTGTATGTATATCTTCGATCGACGGATACGACTGCGACTGCGATCGCACAGTTTCGTTTGCCGAGTGAGCTCTGACCTCTCCGATCGATCGAAGATGCGGTTGCCAAGTCCGCACGTCGGACAGATATATCCTTTACACATAGATCATGATCTAGATCATAAATCAATATGTCCTAGCCTGCCGTTGTGAAGTGCTGTGCAGGATATGTATAGCACATGATCCCAGCCCTGGGGACCTGTTCCAGATCATGCAGATTGTACGGCTCGCACGCGGCAACATGACCCGTAGATCGCACCGATCATGAATATATCTTCTCTTGAAGATCTAGATCGTTTAGGAAGTGGGAGGCGATGATCTGTTTGAGGTGTGAGAGCTTACTACTACACACCCTGGTACCGGGCATACGCCCTTTCCACGGACAACACACACAACGAAAGAAGTCGGTGTTTTACTCCAACATCAAAAGGGCTCTTGCTGCGTGTTGCTCTCAACCAGTCTACATTTATTTCTCTTGCCTGCATCTCGTATAAAAGCACACGACAACGAACACGCCATCAGCAGCAACGCTGACGACACCAAAATTTCAGACAACAAGCAGCATGCATTCAACACAACACCGGCAACAGCGACACCACAACCGCCTTCACACACGCGATCCCCCTATATCAACCACCACCGTTTCAAACAGGAAATCGGGGGGTACACCCAAGCCCTAGCAGAGCAAGGCTTCCTCCTGACCCACTGGGAGGTGGTTCGAGACCTGTGGATGGATTCTCTAAGGAACTCCCCGTATATGGAGGCGTATGAGCTGCAGAACCTGGACCTGGGCGCTGAGAGCGCGCTGTACCGTTTTTTCACGCTGCACGTGTTAACTCCGGCCGTAGCCGCAATCAATGCCATGGAGGACGTGTACGATGACTCTTCTAACGCCACACTGGTGGGTGGATGGGTGGTGATGGCAGTGGAGGTGGAGCTTGTAGTGATGTGGCTATGGTAGTGGTGGTTTGGGGGAAGAAGGGGGTGTAGAGAGGCGGTATTCGTGGTGGTTTTGATTATGGTGGCAAAGTTCGAGGCGGTGATGGAGGGTGAGTGAGTAAAGCGTTGGTGAGGGGGAATACGCATGACATGCCTGGTCGTGGTGAAGGAGGGGGGTGTCTAGCGGTGGTATAAGAGAGGATTGGAGAGTGGGGTGTGGGCGGTAACGGTTTCGGGAGGGGGGCTACTGAGATAGTGCGGTCTACATATCAGTGCCGGTTTGTGTCAACCGTCATAAATGGGGTATGTGAACTGGCAGTGGTGGTGGTAGAGTCGTTGGTGCTGTGCTTTGGGGCGTACTGTGAGCGCTAGTGATGCTATGATTTGTGCTGTTGTTGCTATGTCAGCATTTCTGTCGCGCTGGAATGGAGGTAGTGGTAGTCGTGTTGGTGTTGTCCCACTGCAAAGGACGGGATTCACCAAGCGTTTCTCTAGGCGGAGTTACGTACACACACCCCGTGAATCGCCGATGGCTCTGCCAACTACGTTTATCCCGGTTTGGAGCTCTACGTGTACATCGTCCACCATTTTATTTTGTTTCTCTGTCGGCCTTGTTGCCTGTTCGTTCCCCTTCTCCTCTAGTGAATGCTTCCATTGTATTTCTCTGTATGTCACCACCAGAGCCGCCATCCGTCTGTCTCTGTAACGATATCTGTTGTACTGTCGTCGCCTTGCATCGCCTCGACAGCTCGCAGAGTCCTGGCTCCCGTACTCGAAGAACCCCAAGGCGCAGTGGGCCATTGGAGTCGAGGTATATGCGAGGCTTTTCTGTCGGCACCCCGAGATAGTCCCGCTCTTCCGGTGCGCCGACATGGACTCGCTGTCCAAGCGCCTCTCCGACTTGCTCCAGATTGTCGCCATGTCCTTCGGAGACATGTGGACGGTATGAAAAAGAGAAGGAGTGAAACATTTTGGTTTTGTTCGATTGTTAAAAAATATTTGGTCGTTCTAATGCGACCCTTGAACGGAGATACGGGGAGGAGGACGAGCCCGGGGGTTGACCAGCGCAGCAGGCGTTCCGGGTTGCCATATTACGTGGCCATTACTACTGCTGCTAACATTGCGTGATATGTCCCAAACGAAGATGCCGCGGGTACCCTCTTCAATCTGGCGTCGTTGAAGTAGGTGCATCGATCGGATGCTACGATTCCCGTCTCCACCCCCCCCCTCCCCACACGTCCCTCCCTCCCTCACTGCCACCCCCCCCCACCCTCCCGCTCACCTCCAACTCCATCCATCACCACCACCCCTGACTACTCCCCCCCCCCCTTCGCACCTAAATCCCCACCAACCCCCAATGTCAACCCTAACCATACCTCAGCCCCCCAATCCATACCCCCACCCCACATCCGAACCTCAACCTCCACCCTCGACCATAAATTAACTCCAACTCCGCCATTGAACGGGGCAGGTGATGCGCGCGATTCGGAAGCTCGGAGCCGCACACGCCGATCTTGGACTCCCGTCCAGTGCCCACGCTAAGCTCGGCGAGGTGATGGAAAGCGATCGTTTTGGGTTTCGGGGGGGGGGGTGGTGGTGGTGATCGAGGTGGTCTCGGAGGTGTCGGTGGTGATGGTCGTGGTCGTGGTCGTGCTGGTGTTGTTGTTGGTGTTGTTGTTGGTCGTGGTAGTGGTGGCAGTCGTCGTTGTTGATCTTGATGTCGGTGGTGTTGATATTGCAATTGGTTGTTGTTGGGTGCTCCCCAACTGAAAGGTTTCTCGCGACAGAGGAGCTAACAATATATTCACAACCCTGATTTGAGTTGTCTACGATATATTTCGTTGGATAAAAGTGTCTAGCCGATATGTTCATTCGTCAGATTACCTGAGAAAGTCTGCGTTTTGTTGGGTGATACTTTTTGAGCTCACTATGTTTGAGATATGAAAACAATTATAAGTATGCGCCTATGCCGCAGCCCAACTCTTTTTCGGATGCTGCAATTATAAAACTTGTGACTCCCTCATGCTTGTATTGAGAAACATTGAGTTTTGTTGCCCGACGACCCAAGGCGGCATTTCCGACCGTGTAGACGCTGATGGGGATCATCGGAATAAAGCTCGGAAGCATTTTCTTCCTCTTCGATATGTGTATGTAGCCACAGAAATAACAAGTCAACGCGATAAAGAGTTGTATGTACTATATGTGCACAAGCACAAGCAGTATGTTCACACGCCCCAATGTGTTGAGCAAAATTGGCGTTTTGCCATTTTTGATTCAGCACGCAATACAAACATCTGCAGCAATGGTTCTTGTCTTAATAGGTGCTGATGGAGGTTCTCGGAGAGAAGTTGGAAGGCTTTTCTTCCTGCTCCGTCGCTACCGTCGCCACTGCCGCTACCCCTGGTGGGGCGGAGGGAGAGCGCCTTAAACTGCGGAGGCTTTGGGAGAAGGCCTGGCAGCGCACGTCGATGCAGGTGGGTTTGCTGGGGGTTGCGCTGGTAAATTGATTGGCTGCTTGCTTGCTTGCTTGTTTGTTTGCTTGCTCGACGATTGATTGGTTGTCTAGTCGGATGGTTGGCTCATTTAATACTGGTTGAGTGATCGTTCGTAGTGTTTGATGGAAGGTGTATGGTTTGAAATGGTCCTACTTCGAAGTATGTATTGAGTTGATCAGGCTGTTCATATAGTTGGAAAGGAATATAATTGATTAGTTTGGTGACTGGGAGAACGGGGCCCTGCAGCGCACGTCTTATTGGTTGGTTGATCGTCCAGCTTTGTATTGGGTGAATTGGATGGTTGTTTGAATAGTGGAATGATTGACTAATCGATTGGTGGATTGGTTGATTGACTGGTGGATTTGTGGATGGATTGATTGAGGTGGTTGTTTGGTTGGTCGACTGGTTGATCGATTGACCTCGTTGATTGATTGATGAGGTTGACTAGGTGATAAAAAGGCTAATTGATTGATTGATTGAGTGGTTAACCAATGGATTGGATGGTTGGTTGATTGATTAATTGGTAAGTGGCTTGGTTGGTTTATTGATTGGTCGGTCGGTTGGTTGGCTGTTTGATCGACTGATCGATTGATCCATGGAGCAGTTGCTTAATTGATTGACGGCTATTTTTTTTTTATTTAGAGGGCCTATTGATTGAAATTTGGCGAGCGCCTGTTGTGGATGAGTGTCAACACCAACAGCTCGAAACCGCGACCCTTTTGTTCATGCGTTAGGTGCGGCTGCCGATGGTCAACGCGGAACGGCTGGTGTCCAAGGCTTACGAGTGGATCGACCAGGCGTCTCATGAACTACGCTGGGATGAGGGGTACACCACATCGCGAAAGGGTAAGGGGGGAAATACAGTAGACTACTGATACTACAATGCAGCAGTAGACTACTGCCACGCCAATACGGCAGTAGACTACGGGTACACCAATACGGCAGTAGACTACTGGTACACCAACACGGCTGTAGGTCACTGGTAAAATCATACATACAGTAGTAGACCACTGTTACAACATCCTTGCTCGGTTTCCATGCGTTTTGTCATTACTTCTGTGGTTTGCTACAATTGAAAGGCGTGCTGGTAGGATTAACTTTGTTTTCAATTTTTTTCCCAACCCATATGTTGCTTTTGCCCTTATTTCCTCTCGCTTTCATACTCGTCAGTGGTAACGTGGATCTGGGGTCATATTGTGGGCATTTCTCTCTCCTCCCTACCTCGGTTATTGCCTTGCATTTTCATCGCTACGAGTAGGGGACTTCGGCCCTTTCTTCCTTCGTCGACTCGCATTGAATTGATATTGTTGTTTGTTGTTTTGCGTAGAAAATCAATCGACCGACCCACAAATGGGGTTCCAACTCCAGCACCAAGTCTTTGTAGCATTCGTGCACCACCAAACCACCGGGGAGACCTTGAATACTACCTGGTGATCGATCGTAGTCTCCAAACTATTGGGAGCCGGAGGTTCTTGCCGATTAATTTATCCCACCAGTTCCTTGGCTCCTCGAGGGATGCACGGCAAGAAGTTTAAACGAAACTACACTCCTACAAAACGTCACAATGCCAAAAAATGAAAAGGTGGGATGCGGTTTCCAGACGAATTCACGTAAGCGTTATATTTTTTCGGGTTTGGTTCGACGCACTGGCTCACTTCTTGTCTGGTCCATGATGAGGTCATCCGTTGATCGATTAACGAGGTTGGGCGACGGGCTGATTGGTTGGTTGATCCGACTGTTCGTTTTTTTTCCAGGCGCCATCTACAGCGAGGTCGTGAACCGAGGGACGTACTCGCACACGGCGGAGGAGCTAGTGTACGGCGCGCGCGTTACCTGGCGAAACAGCGCCAAGTGAGGTTTTAGTGTAGATACCGTACATGCTGTGGTACTACTTGGGGTGGCACCCACGTATTGCTCACGCAGTTCTCCTCACCCGCCTTGGTGGTATGGACATCCTTTGTATGTGTGTTGTTTTTTCTTCCATCACATACCGGGTATATATTATTCGCCCATACTTTCCCCTGCTCCCTCCCTCGTCGTAAGTCAGATGTGAGGTCTCATATCGTAGTTGGCTTTTCTCTCCCCTCCCCCACTATGGCACGCGGCTTGCATTGTTATCGCGAAACGGTTTCCGAAAATCAAACCACGGACTGCCCACGGCGGACCAGCCATTCAGTTGAGGCTGCATCCGGGGACACCTCACTCGAATAATAATCCCTCGTCCCACAAATATAAACCCCACATCCTCGTAAGCCTACATCGCCACAAAAGACCACAAACATATTTCCTTCCTTCTCTGCCTTAACCTGCCCCTTCCTACCTCGGCCTCCTTCCTCTCTGCTACAAATCTCTCTCCTCACAATCTCCTTCGCTCCTTTCCCCGGTCCCCCCCCACCTCCCCCCCCTTCTTTCCTCTCTCCATGTCTACCTCCCCCCCCCCCTCCTTCCTCCTTGTATGACTTTCCCTTTCCCCCTCCATTCGTCCCTTTCTAAGTTGGCCCTCATTTTCTTTTATTCCAGCCTTCTCCGTGAGCAGTATATATGGTACAACAAAAAGCTAAGCTAAGCTAGAGGTAATATTGGAGGTGATACTTGATTGTATACCTAAGATCTGCCGGGGTTTCCAAACCTTCAGAACGATCCTATGTTGTTGGAATACCGTTCAGGTTATACCACATCGTGCGTTTTAGACCTAGACCATGGGAAATGTTCCATGTGGATGCTGTGTTGCGCCCGCTGCTGGCGGGGTAGAGAGATGATCAAATATGGAGGCTAAGGAAACTGAGGGCCTGTGTCTACGCATAATACTGTCCCTTCATACAGACCAATAGGAACCCCCATCTATCTCACCGGTATCAAGTCGTGACAGTTGCTTGCTTTGGTTGATTGTCGTCTGTGTTCGTTCGCGTTCGGGTCGGGTCGGGTCGGGTCGGGTATCAGGTGCATCGGAAGGATCGCGTGGAACACTCTCATGGTCAGAGACAAGCGCCACGTCACCGATCTTGATGAAATGTTCGCGGAGTGCATGGAGCACCAAAGGCTCGCCATGGGAGACGGGAGGTGATACTGACCAGAACATCGGTAGATAGCACTGTACCTGGTCATGCTATGTCCCGTTTGCATTGTGCGTGATGACGGTTTATCCTGCATACTGACAAAGCAGTAGTTGTAAAACAAATAGTTTAGGGGTCGTCGCAGTGACAGGAGTTGTTGTTGCAGTAGTGGTGGTGGCGGTAGGAATGGTAGGAGCCATTCCACGTTGGGACGGCGGTATTGGTGTGCGTCAGTCGAAAAAAGACTGGAATCTCATTCGTGTTTGACAATAGATCTCGGTATAGATTGGTGTATATATGGATGTCTATGCCTAGTTCATCGAGTTGTCATCAACGGACTAAGCGTACATGTTTTTTCGATTTGTTTAGGTAAGGTTAGGAACTCCTGGAGTGTGGAAGCCTCACAAACGCCAGGTGCATCCATACCGAGGCGCGCATCTTTCGCTTCTTCATCTCAATCCTCCTCTGTTCGAACCTCTCTACCCCCCCCCCCCGCCCGGTATCGCTCTCGTGATTTTGTTTTTGTCTCCTCGTTCGGGCTTGAACCCTGGCACTTCTTCGTTGCCAACCCTCGCAGCATCAAGTCCGTCATGACTGTTTTCAGGCCTCAGGTATACTATCGTCTCCGACCACGCTATTATTTCGTAGTCACCGTACCGTCGTTTTAGTCGTTTTTTGGGTATACTGGCACGCGGCACCACATCGTCTTGCCTCAATTTCGATGTGCGTGGGACCTATCCCCTGATGGCTTGTTTGGCCACCGTGGCACCGTCAGGGTATGTAGCCGTGGTACCGTTCCATCCGACACGTTAAGAGCGCACCGAGATGAAGCGTTGGGTAAATTTGATTGTCTCAAAATTTGCGCCGACTTGTCTATCACGGAGGACCATAGTAAAATGGGACCAAATTTAGTTAGTAAAAATAGAGAAAAATATTGGTCTTTGTGTGTACCGTAGGTGTTATTTACTATGGTCCTCCGTAATACACACGGCCACTAATGGTGGAAACCCCCCGCGTGATGTCTTGCCGCACGTTACTACCCCCCCGTCCTCCCTATTCCCAGTATCCCTCCACTTCCGAGCAATCTCTTCCAATCCCTACCATTCCTGTCTTCTCCCTCCTCACCCCCTCCCGAACCACATGCCACCCCCCCTCCGTTCGGCTTGACTGCACTTCCACGTAATTCCTCCAACCTTCGTCATCAGGTTCCGGGCGAGCGCATGGGCACTCGGTTCTGGGGCCCCCAGTTGGTAAGTGGTCTTATTTATTCATATAAATATGCCTGGTGTATATATATTCTATACTCCTGGAAGGGTACAGGAACGCTTTGTCTTATCGAACGGTGGACTTGCAAACATTGGACATCTCACGAGCTAGCACATCTATCCCACACAACCCACTCCCGGGAAGCATGCGCAGTAGGGGTGTCCACCAGGAGCAGTACAGTAGTAGCTCTTATAGGTATTGATTCGTCATCCCTCAAATGAGCTAGCTCCGGGCTACGGTGAACTGCCCGGTCTCGGTGTGTGAATCCTTGCCTCCGAGGCGTTCTACGGTAGACGGTAGAGGTTCACCGTACTGTTTCGGAGGTTCGTGTGCCCACCCCTTGGGTTTAATGCGGAATTCAACCGGGACAAACGTACATAAGATCGACTGATGCTTGCGGAGATGTGTGGGACGCGCACCTTCAATACTTAAATGCCGATATCCCCACGAACTTTGGTACTGTATCTCCTTCTAACTGGAGCCCGGTAAGGATGCCATGGTAGCTCAGAATTTATTTTTCGCATATGTTGATACCTATATCGTAGTAACGCCTCCTCCTGTCCCGATGATGTGCAGTGCAGCCAAAACTTCGACCACGCCCAGTCAGCTACACGACCGACCACAATTGCTAAGGAAATGTATTTTGCGTGTTGATGTCCGGGGTGTTGTTCTTGTGGGGTTTGCCGTTCAACAGCGTGCAGCAAGAGCTTTAACGTTGATCACGCGTAGGCATTCCCCGAAAGAAACAACCCAAAGGGAAACGAGCCTAAACACGGACGGTTACCCTATGCACGAAGTTTGCCTCACCTCTGTACTACTTCTTGCTTAGCCGCCATCTGCTTCAATTGCTGTCCTACATTGATATCTACACTATTACTAAGAGTAGTGTTTGCCATTCGACAATGTTGTTAATAATAGCACTACTTTCAACGTTGAACACTCAAAAATATTCCCAGAAAGAAGAGAAAAAAGAGAAACAAAAAATAGAAATGACCATGCACGGAGTGAACTCCCTGAGTCGACAACCTGTCAAATCGGTACGCCCAATGATGCGTTAAATTGTTCAATGTCTCCACAATGGTTTTTGTTTATGGCCTCATTGTGCAGGGGGGGGGGGGGGGGTCAGGACCATCTGTAGGGCGAATATAGAGCAGGAGTATTGAAACGTTGACACAATGTATATCGATATATTGATATACGAAAAATGTATATATAATGTATAATTATACACCAGGTATATATATATATATATTTATATTGATGCCTGAACCAGGCCTGACCGATATTCTCTAACACCCGTCAGTATCAACGGCCTCCGCCAGTAAAATGAAAATGAAATCAGACGCGGTTCGTCGCCTACCGAATGCCGAACGGACCCCAGGTTCGACGTGAGAGAGCAGGCTCTTGTCACCCCTACGCGTCAGACCTTGCATATTTTTTTTCTTTACCTCGTCGATTCGTGTTTAACTAACAAATGCCGTTGTAGGTGAAAAATTGGTATAGTTATTGATGTGTTTGATATCCGTCCCGCTATGCCGGACGGATGCTCTGTGTACTCCATGACAAACATCAGACGCGGTACGCCGCCTACCGAATGTCGGACGGGTCGGTGATGGGCGACAAAGCCAACCTAGGCCTCACGGAAGCGGTGCTGGACAACGGGTGGGTGCCGCCGGAGCCGAAGGGACACTTCGACATGCTCCCGATCGTTTTCGAGACTGACGCCGGGGAAATCAGAATGTTCGATGTGCCGCCCGAATGTGCCAGGTGATAACGGCGGTGCTGGTATTGAAGTTCAAGTTGAAGTTGAGGTTGTAGGGTTGTCTTTTTAAGATTCGTTTGAAGTTGGGGTTGACGTTTCGTATGGGATTGAAGTTGAATTTAGTATTCATGTTGCGGTTGAAGCGGGAGACGCACGCTACGATAAGGGTACACAGCCTCTTCATTTCTCTGAGGCTCCTCGTTTGACGGGCTGTCTACTACGAGTAATAGCAAGCCACCCAAAATACTTGCACAAGAAAAAAAAAAAAAAAACGGAAATGCATCGCCCCGATTACCAATGTTTAGGGCCTACTCGTAATATGCTCTGCGGTTGCTCACGTGAGCTCTTTGTCTCACCCAGAGAGTTGGCATGGGTATACATCGAGCAGTATGGTAAAACACTGGTGGTATTCACACGATTTTAGGTTGTTCTTCGGTGCCCTTAAGAAGCTGCATCAGTCGAAAATATTTTGGCGAAGCATTGCTGCCTGTATCGTCGCACGGGCCCGTACGTACGTCTAAAACGAATTACACAAACTACGATACGGATGCACCAACGGTTATCTGGCGCTTTGCATACTTCGCCCATGAACCGATTTTTTTTCGACAAAAAAAAACCTAAAAAAAGTGCAGCCAGGCGGCCTATGGTTATACAACGAAAGGCATGAAAAACGCAAAATGATAAAACATACTCCTTGAGAGTCTAGGTTCTTCCTCAGCCAATTGAGCGACGGCAGTCAGAAAGGTTGTTTTTAGCCAAGCAAAACATCCTTATTGTACGAGCACGCTGTGAGCGAAACCGCTGTAACGACACTACTAATAATGCCATCCCAATGATGTCGGGCGGTGGTTCCTCAGTGCCCTTAATGACTCTTTTAGTACCTCAGTTCCGTTTTGGGAATAAATTTTCGTCCCCAACACGGGACTGGGGTGCTAAACAGTTTAAGGAGGCCCGGGTCAACCAGAAATATTCTTGCTTTCTAAGGCGAGACGCCTACCGCAGCACTTGTGAGGTTGAAGTTGAAGTTGGAGTTGAAGTTGGTGTTGAGGATGGGAGTATTGTTGAAGTTGCGGCTGATGTTGATTTGAAAGTTGACAATCGTGCGGAAAGTTGCGGTTGAACTTGACGTTTTTGTTGAAGTCGAGATTGCCGTTGGTACCCGTGTTGAAGTTGAAGTTGAGGTTGGGTTTGGCGGAGGCGGTGGTCGACAACGACTGGGTCTCGCCGGAGCCGCAGAGGCAACTCGACGCCCTCCCGGTCGCATTAAAAATCCAACGCCGGGGAGATCAGGATATTCCACGTGCCGCCTGGGTGCGCGAGGTGATGGGAGATGTAGTTGCGGCTGAAATCGATGTTGAGGCTGATTTTTGGGGTTGACTTTATTGTTCGTAGTTGTACTGTGGCAGCAGCACCGACAATTATGGAACTGATGAGTACTCTATGTTTTATTTCCTTGGGCTATTTTACCTTACCGTTTCCGCCAGCATGTCACCATCCGATTCATCTCCCCCCCCTCCGATGCGATACTATCAGTCTCCCGCCTTGACACTAGAATTAAAATATGTATCATGATGAATGTGATAGTACCAAAAGTAAAATATTCAGGGGAAGCATGGGAGGGGAACGCGGAATACGTGAAAGAGTTGCGAACAGTACAGATAACCGCAGCTCAAAACAATACTATTAATAGGATGCTCACGTGCGACGAGTGCTCGAAATCTGGGGCATTTTCACTCGTATGAAGAGCAGCACTGGAAATACGCCCACTTTAGGCAAATAGAGACGTGAGAAAGTTCGATTGGCAATACGAAGCAAGAAATATGGCAAACAAGGGGTTGCCAGCCATAACCGATGAAGCTGCAAGGGAGAAAGTAACTAAAGTGCGAGCTGGAATAAGGTGGGATAGCGTAGTCGAGAAAGCATGGAAGAGTATAAGAGGGAAAAAAGAAGAGATGATGTCCGTAGAGAAGTTTGGGGAGACAAGACGGAAGTTGAAGAAAGGACAAAGAGGGGAACGTGGAAAAAAAAAAACGTACTGCACGGCCCAATGAACTTCGAGAACACGCTGAAACTGTGACTTTGTGTAGGGGACCTGAACCCGTCAGAAAAAAAGAGGTGTACCAGTAGCCGGGAAGAGAGGGGAGTAGATGCACAGATATGCCCATGTGGCAAAACAATATAAAGTAGAACTCACACGGTAGGAGACCGAAATGTACGAGGAGGAATGGGTTGTGTTTAAAGAGAAGATATGAATAGTGGACGAATGTGATACGGAATTATATACACTAGATATCAGCGAGAAAACGATCGGTATACCAGGAGATGACGGGTGGCCGCAGGCAGCGAACTAGGAATGGGATGACAAGCAAAACGTTTCTTAAGTAGTATATAGAAACAACGTAATGAGCGCCCCAACTGTTGGAGGTGTCTCTATCAGAAGTAGGAACGGTGCTCCGTCTGGAAAGGGATGTGTAGTCAATGGTCAAATGTCTAGGGCAAGCAACGAATGAGTACCCCCCCCCCTCCTCACCCGCCAGCCTTCCCTCCACCCCCTACACCCGACACCCCCATTCAGGGAGGTTTTGCTGGAGCATCCTGACCACCCTGAGTTCGCGAAGCTGGGCCTTAAATGGGGAGCCGTGCCTTCCATTACCAGTGAGTGGTCAACTATTGACGCGCGCTACAATACGGGTAGCACGTAACTATCCCGTAACGGTGGCTGAATCCCGATCCGGGAAGTCCCACGGTGGCCAGATAGCTTTACTAGTAGTACCGTGAAGTTCCGCGGCAACTGATTCCCGCGGGAGGATGTTGTCCGAGAGTCGAAACGGTGTCCCGAAGAATGCCCTGCTATTTTCGACATTCGGGGCCTCATAGCGTGGTGCAATAGAGGTATATGGCATTTTTTAGTCAAAATATTTCTTACCCTAAGACGTGCTCCTCAACTGAAACATTATCAATATCGCTATTGTGTCATTACTGTTTGTTCACTACTGCACATTTTGACAAAGTTCTCAAGGCGTGGCAATTCTCATCTCGGGTTGAACTTTGCAGTTTCTGCGAGGTCAGTTGTTTGGGCGTGAATTATGGTTCTCCTCAGAGTCAGGGGTCTCGTAGCATATCAAAAGCACACCTGCGAAAAGCGCAGCGTGCAGCAACTACACCCTGTATCGTTGCAATCCCAATCAGCCATCATGTTTGTACAATCCATTCCGGTACATACCTAGACTACGTGCGCAGGCCATGAAAATGTTCGTCGGGTTAAGCTTGGTACTTGTTGTGAGGTACACCATGCTCCGTAAGCGAGGAGCTTCGAAAATTGTAGGTGCCGTCCCTGAACCCCGTGTCATGCACCCGGACCATTCTTGTGTAGCATGTGTAGTAGAGCCGACACCGCGCGACATCAGCTTCGACTCCGATCACGCGTTGACACCCCGAGGAGAAACAAGAAACCCGACCGGACACCAAACAGCAGAGGCGGGGCCGGGACCCCCCCGCCCCCTGTCGCATATGGTGGGAATAAAACATCCTTGTGTAGGAATTAGATGACCTAGCACACCATTAGACGTACCGAGTTGACGGGTGGTCGGCACCTTGTGGGGTTTACTACTTGTTCACGCGCAAATTGTGCGGGGGGGGAGGGGTGGGGGGTTGGGGTCCCAGCCACGGAGACCTACGCATACACGAATCAGAATCCAACATATACCTACTTCCAGCCTAACACACTACAGATAACGCGTTCCCTTTTCCTCACACTTTGGACAGACTTCACGATGAACCTCGGAGGCATCGACTACACGGCTTGCCCCTTCAATGGTTGGTTCATGAACACCGAGGTAAAGCGCCCCAAACAAGCGAATCAGCCAACTAAACGGTGGGGTTGGGGGCACAATGATTGTTTTTGTTTTTTTTGTTACCTTGGGATGTTTGGTTCATTTCTGTACGTACTGTAGTTGTCCATCACGAGCAATCGACGTTTGGGGTTGTTGTGGCGTACTATTACGAGGGGCCATGGTAAATAGGACCCACGGTGCACGCCTAAACCAATATGTTTACCTATTTTTGCTAATAACATTTGGTCCTATTTACTATGGTCCCCCGTAATAGTATGAATTTTGGCTTATCTTAGGTCGGTACGTTCAGAAAATCCGCGAATACGGTGCGAACACACCACCGCGCTTCGTTCCCGCGAGTGCAGACAAGTGTACCTTTGTAGGGGCGGCGCCTTCTTTTTTACCCCTCGCATTAGAGGCTGAACCTATCACCCGATACGTAAAACGTTGAAGAACCTCGCTCGCGCAACCCAATCCAAACTTATGTGCGCTAGGCCTGAGACACATACGTACGACGCATGCTACGGTGGTAGTTGAGCAGTATGTTTTTGAGGCTCCCCGATCGAGGAACCCTACACTATTCTTTAATCACCCAAACAACAGACGTTTAAGAAAATTCAAAAGGGGCAAAATGGTCGATGAACGATCCCACGGCCTAGATATATACCACAAACAGTAACATCATTTTTTGCAGAACAAGATTGGCATTACTCCGACGATTTTGAGTTGAGGAGCCCCGTCATTCAGAAACAAAAACAAGAACACCCTGAACGTGCGTCCTCTTTCGTAGCACGCATCCCCAACACTGCAGGGCTGTGGTAAAATTATCATTATACTATGCGACACAATCCGGTATTAATAGTCGCCCACTGGGAGACCTCAACCGGTCTCGAACAATTGATAAAAAAAAGCGGTATCCCTGCCGTAGCATTGTACTGCATGGTGTTCCATCATCGCCCCACCCCCACCCCCACCCCGCGCCTCTCTTGTTTGACAACCCCTTCTCCCCCCCCCCCGCCGACAATGCTTGTCATCGGCGTGGTGCTCACAGCTTGCGCGCGACTTGATGGAGGACGGGAGGTGCGGGCGGTCCCACGACATTGCCAAGAGTTTCAACATCGAGGTCTCGGACACCGACCCTTTCTGGAAGGACCGGACGTTCCTCGAGCTCAATTTCGCCGTGAGTTTGGACGGTCTAATATTACGGGGGACCATAGTAAATAGGACCAAATATTGCTATAGTAAAAATAGATAAGCATATAGGTTTTTATGTACACCATAGGTCCTATTAACTGTAGACCCCCGTAACTGATCCACAAAATATTTTGCTTCGACGAAACCCTCGACCCTGCAGCTGGCGTCAATTATACGTGCATGCTACTTGTAGTATATATACAGGACCATAGACTATTACGGTGGTCCATAGCTAATAGGACCTATGGTATACACAAAAACCTATATAGATACAACTATAATTACGATTTTTGAGGTCGTTGTCACTTGCTAGCTCTTGGCAGACAGACCGACTGATAGACAGCTCTTCGCAAACAGCCCTTCTTCTTTGAAACAGCCGAACAGCCAAACAACCTTTCTTCCTTCTTTGAAACAGCCGAACAGCCAAACAACTTTTTTTTCTTCTTTCTTCTTCGCCAAATAGCCAAACAACCTTTTCTTCTTTCTTCTTCCGCAAACTGCCAACCAGTAGACAGCTCTTCGCACGGCGCCTAAAAGAGGCGTCTCGCCTTCGACGAACGGCATAGATAGGTGCAGCTGTCGGCGGCCAAGCTGCTGCTGTCGGTGGCGAACCTGCTGGTGTTGCAACCCCCGCCTCTCCATTCTCCACGCCCCCTAAGCTCACCTCCCCCCTGTCGAGAGGCGCGTGGTCCTCGCCCTCTGGCAAGAGAGCGGCAACGACAAAGACCGACCTGGTGCCGGCTGTTGTTTGCGACCAGTGCACGGACCAACACTTGGTCAAGAACTCCGCGCCTGGTGGCAAAAACGTGGCCTTCGCCACCTGCAAGGATCTCACGTGCGTGGTGGCGGGATCATCCTGACAGTGCAACCGACTGCGAGTTCTGTGCTCGCCCGATCAAGGAAGGGACTGTCTCGTACTCCCTCGAGACTGCTGACAGTGGTGAGTGTCTTATGTCTATTGTGCATGCTGTATGTTGCCAGTACGTTTTTTAGGGGTTTTCAATTGCCTTTTTGCATACAATCCTACCTCAAAGCGTTTTTTTTTTTTTTTTTTTACTCATCCATGCTCGTTCTTTCCCTTTCGTCCGTTGCGTCGGCTCCTCTTACACACAGTGCACGCGAACGCGCACATGCACAACTGTTGGCGGGACGTGAACGAAGGAACGAAGGATTCAGCTGTCGCCGTCACCGCTGCACCGAACGACGTGAGTGCTGCTGCTACTGTGGTGCATTTTTGGTGCATGCACACGATTTCTGCGTGTACATGTTTTGGTGACCCCACGTACTCATTTTTTGCTCGTTTTCGGCTGCCGCTGCTGCTGCTGCTGCTGTCAGCGCCACGCCATGAGTGCTGCTGCTGCTATGCACCTGCTTCTCCTGCGCACTCGCCGCTGCTGTAGTGCTGCTGCGTTGTTGCCGTGCTGCGCACCTGCTGCTCCTGTGCAATTGCTGCTGCCGTATGTCGTGCTGCTGCGTTGTTGCCGTGCATCATGCTGGAAGCGTACATATTTTCGGATCGTCAATTCCGTAGGTTTTGCGATGGCGGCATACCAGGGTACATGCTTTTTTTTCTTCCTTATTTTCATATCGTTGCTATGCTGCTGCTGCTGCTGCTGCTGCCAACTCTGCCAACGCTGCGGCGATTCGTTGCAGCTTCTGCTGCTGCTAATGCTGTGGCTGCTTCTGCTGCTGCTGCCGCTAATGCTGCCGCAATATCCACTGAATGTTCGTATGTACTCGGATTACTGTTTTTCTTGGTCGTTTTTGTACCCAAATGGTTCTTTTGATACGTGAAAAAAAAATATTTTTGTCGTTTTGCTCCCGCATTTTGCGTACGTACTGCAATTTCTCGTTTTTGGCTTGATTATTTTCATGTATATCGTTGCTATGCTGCTGCTGTGGTGCTGCTGCGTTGTTGCCGTACATCGTGCTGCACTTGTGTGTGTACATATTTCGGTACCGTCAATGAAATTCCGTAGGTTTTGCGATTGCGGCATACTAGGGTACATACTTTTTTTCTTCCTTATTTTCATATCGTTGCTATGCTGCTGCTGCCAACGCGGATTATTGTTTTTATTGGCCATTTTTGTACCCAAATGGTTTTTTTGATACGTAAAAAATATATTTTGGTCGTTTTGCTCCTGCATTTTGCGTACGTACTATTAATACTTTTTCTCGTATTTCGTATTGTTGCTATGCTGCTGCTGCGTTGTTGCCGTACAGCATGCGGAGGTGGGTCTATAGTGAGGTACCAAAAATACTTTTCGGACGGCCTCGGGGTACATACTTTTTTCTCCCTTCTATTCATATCGTTGCTATGCTGCTGCTGCCAACGCTGTGGCGATCCGTTGCTGCTTGCTGCTGCTGCTGCTGCTGCTGCTGCTCTGCTTTTAGTGCTGCCGCAATATTCACTGAATGTTTGTATGTACTCGGATAATTGTGTTTCCTGGTCGTTTTGTGGCGCTGCTGCGTTGTTGCCGTACATCATGCTGGACATGATTTGTGTGTCTATTACTCTCAAACTTGTGCGTGTGTACATATTTCTGTATCGTCCATGTTTTTTTTGTGGTGCTGCTGCGTTGTTGCCGTACATCGTGCTGGACGTGATTTGTGTGTGTACTGTACTACACTTGTGTGTGTACTGTACTACACTTGTGTGTGTACATATTTCTGTATCGTCAATGAAATTACGTACTTGCTGCTTCTGCTTCTGCTGCTGCTGCTGCTGCTGCTGCTGCCGTCGTATAGCAAGCGATTTTTTTTTTTTTTTTTTTTTTTTTTTTTTTAATCATCACTTTTACTTTCCAGCCCACTCGTAGGAGGTTTTACCCTCGACGATCTTCTGGACAAGCCGTGGTCACAGGTGTCGTCCCTTCTCCCCCCCGGTACGTGCCTTTATTTTTTATCGCGCATAGGGTTCAGCATTCCCACTGCTCGTCGATTTTCATCGAATGTACAGCTAACTCACGCTCTCGCGCTTCCGCTAATCAATTTTATGCAAGAAAAAGTCCCTATGAGCATGCACTCGGTGAGACTCGAACTCACGAAATTGATCTTGATAGGCTCGCGGACCACCTACCAAGCCACCGGGGACGCCGGCGATTACGTGCTACTGTTGTGCCGCTGTAGAGTAGTACAAAAAATGAACTCTGCCCCTCCCCCCCGCCGTTCCCTGCACGCCACTCCCGCCCCGCGCACCCTATATATTTACTTCGACCAGGTCCGTGGCAAGTGCTACAACTGCCGCCTGACGGACTCCACCATCAAAGACGGAGACATCATCATCAAGCGCAAAAAGACTCCCTTCCATTTCGCCTGCTCCAGGGCTTCGCGGAATTCCGAAGCAGTACGCCAAGCAGATTGTCGCCATCCAGGACGAACGAAAGGAAACAAATTGTTTCCCACATTTCCCAAAATCACGATTATTTCTTCCTACACATATCCAACGGGTTCAACAGCGAACAGATCCACATTCTGGGCCTCCCGCCTCGTTACTACAGCATCCTGGAAGACTATTTACATATCATGTCTCATTCAAACTCCTATGCTGGCTACATCGAAATCGCGGCCGCCCAGCAACTATACAACATTTCCATAACCGTTGTCGTTGCCGGCACTGCTGCTTTCTCTCCTGTCCCAAACCTTCCTTTAAACAACAGCCTGTATGTTGTATATCATCCACATGCCAAGCACTACTCCACTCTTTCCCCACACTGATGAAACATGTGTTTTCTTATTACTAGACGAATGTCATTCTTACTCTTGCGTCACCCGATCTTACGTTTCACATTACATTCATAAATAAACGCGATTATTACATCCTTCACCGTTTCTTACACAAGTACATTTAGTTTGGTTGGCTTTGGGCTATGTCGCCAATTTTTCGCAGTTATATGTACACGAAACGACGGAATACATACCCACTCCGAAGGAAAGCCTTGTATTTACCTATTTTTTCTACCAAAATTTGGTGATATTTACTATGGTTCCCCGTAATAGAGAGATAGAGATATCACATGAATGCGCGTACTTAGTAATGCATGCCAGGTATACTCTAAGGTATTCGGGTGACCAACGAACGGACTGATGATAATCGAGGTAAACAGCAGACCGACGTACGACTACTGCGCACCTCCCAGCATACTACAGTAATGATGCCTGATACATTCCAATGTGTGTGTTTCGTTCCAATGCATTGCTTTTTTTGTTTCACGGGTGCGGTTCGGTGGTTAGTCCAGGTTTTCGAAAAAGCGGACTTCGAAGCGTACCTGTCAGCGTTTGTTATATATAGTTGGTTCAGGCTGAGCGACCGAGAGATTATAGATACATTTCGCCTGCTGAAAACAAACTAGTAATAACTTGAGTCGTCGAGTATTTCGGGGGAACACACACAGCAATCAGGACCGAATACGCTTAGTAAAAATACTGGAATATGTAGATTTTTGTGTGTATGATGGGTCCTGATAACTGTCAATATGACCCCCCGCAATAGTTAAGCTCGCCCACCCACACCCGAAGCTACGACATGATAGCATAGGTCGTACAAGTAGTCGGTTTGGTTGGTTTTGACCGCGATAGGGAATGCCAAAAATATTCCCCGACGTCAATTTACAGACGTATCCCCACCAAACCCCGAGCAGGTGGACGCCTTACGAAATGTACGGGGGGGTCTCCATTTTAGACATTTTTGCGCATCAATCGAATGATTTCATTTCTGCTCCTTTTCTTCGATTTACCGACGTATTTTCACCAAGACCAACGGCAGGTGGTGGACTTCTTCCACGAGGACGTACCCTCAATTTTTACAGTTGTGTCATGATGAGCACTCAGAAGCTTTTTGATAGTCCATGGCGGCAATTTACCTACGCGTATCCACCAAAACGGACGCACTCCTCCGGGCGGAAACGGGGCCTCCCTCTCAGCGGTCTCACGCTATAGGCGATGAAACGGTTACTGGTATTTCCTGGCGTCCATTTTTACAGGTGTATAACTACAAAAAACCGACGTATGTATACCCACCAAACTCGACGGTAGGTAGTGCACGACTTCTAAACGGACGGGACATCCTTCGTAGACCGCTGCACCACCTCCCCGCAGTCCATGCCTCACAATGTCCGAGAGAAGTGGGAGGGGAAGGAGTGCCCTCTGCATCCGGGGAAACCGCCGCATAGACACCAAACCCGATATATATATGTAAAAAAACGATAACCGACGTGCGTAAAGCAACGGATAAACGCCGACGTTTATTACCACCAAAACAAAGCAAACGAACCCGAAATGGATGAGTGCATACTAAACCTGATCCATTTCCACGCCGAAGCCCGATATCTAACCACAAGAAACCGACCTATATCCACACTAAAAATCGACGGCAGGTGATGCACTCCTTCCGCAAGGACGGGGCCTCCATCGTGGACCACCACACCGCCTCCCAGCAGTTCATGACCCACGACCTCCGGGAGAAGAGGGAGGGGAGGGAGTGCCCCGCGCAGTGGAGCTGGATCGTACCGCCGTTGGGAGGGTCGCTGACACAGGTTTTTCATCACGAGATGCGCCACTTCAACAAGGACCCCCGCTTCGTGTACCAGGTTAGGCGTGTGGTAGATTGGATCGGGCGGGGTTGTGGGGGGAGGGCGGGGGATTTTGTCGTGGTTGTTGTGGTTGTTGTCGTTTTACGTGGTCACACGACAGCCTCCAACAACATGCTGTGATGAAACGCTGTTCTATTACGGGGGCCCATAGTAAATAGGACCAAATATTGTTAGTAAAAATAGAAATATATATATATAGATATGTTGTTGTCTGTACCGTAGGTCCTGTTTAATAGGGTCCCCCCTAAACAGACTCCGTTTCTTTCTCTCATATATTCCTCTCACTCTCCTCCTCCTCTCCCTGTGTACCGCACTCCTTTCGTATTGTCATATATGTCTGCCTCCCTTCGTTCCTACCGCCTTTCCTCCCTGTCATATCCCCTCGCCCTCCCCCTCCACCCCTTCCTGCCGCCCAAAATATTGCTCTTGGGATACACATATAGCAAACGTAATAGGAAAGGGTAAAAGGCAAGATGGATGCCATCCTAACAGATTCGCACCTTGACACTAGGATTAGAAGATGTATCCTGATGAGTGTAATAATACCAAAGCTAGAATACGCAGGAGAGGTGAACGCGAAGCTCGTAAAACAGTTGGAAACAGTACATATGACAGCACCTGAAATATTATTAAGATGCTCACGTGCGACTAGTAATGCATTATTGACAGCAGAACTGGGAATGTACCCACCCAAGAGAAACAGAGACATGAGAATATTGAAATGGCAACATAGAGTAAGGAATATGACCAAACAGAGGTTGCCAGCCGTGCTTGATAGAGCTGTATTGGAGAATGCAACAGAAGGGCGAGCTGGAATACGGTGGGATGGCGTAGTTGAGAAAGTATGGAAGGATCTAGGGGGAAACCAAGAAGAGATAATGTCCACCGGGACGTTTTGGAGGTACAAGGCAGAAGTAGAAGAAACGATAGAAAGAAGGGAAAAGGCTGGCGCAACGAAACAAGGTGGAATCAGAAATCACTTAAAAGATACACGGGGGATTGAGGGAAGGAATAGGAATGAAAACGTATTTGCATGGCCCAAAGGACTTCGCGAAGACGTTGAAACTGCGCTTTCGTGTAGTGGACCTGGACCTGCCAGAAAGAAGAAAGAGGTACACCAGTAGCCGGGAGGAGGAGGTAGTAGACGCACAGATGTGCCCGTGTGGCAAAGCAATAGAGAGTAGAACTCACATAGTAGAAGAATATGAAATGTACAAGGAGGAACGGCATGTATTAGAAGAGGAGATGAGGAAAATAGACGAATGTGACATGGAGGAGTTTGATACAAGGAATAGCAGCGAGGAAACGATCGCTATCCTAGGAGATAGATGGTGGCCACAGGCGGCCAGACAGGAAGGGGATACGATTAGTACAACGTTTCTATGTAGTATATGGCAACAACCTAATGAGCGCCCAAATGTTGGAGGCGTCTCTATTCGGAGTAGGAACGGTGATCCGTCTCGAAAGATATGCGTGGTCGATGGTCAAATTATTAAGGCAAGCAAAAAATGAGTGCTCCCCCCCCCCCAGGAAATGAAATTTACTCATTTGAAGCTGTCATCCATATGCAAGTCCGCCTCAGAAGCGGTTCTTAGTAAGATGCAGCTCACCCTTCATACAACTCGCCGGACACCTCACGCCGCTTCCTCTTGGTGCAAGCAATGTCTGCCTGATCGGTGAAAACCCGACGTGCTCCGTCTTGGCATTGTGTATAGGGGTGCGAGGGTCTATGGTCATACGACTACGGCCATGCATGAGATCGAGTGCATCTCTCCTATCGAGCACTCCCCTCCTCCCCCCCGTCCCTCCCCCCCACTTCTCTCATACGCCTCCGCCGCCGCTAACCATTGCTCATATGGTCCGCATATTTATGATTCCATTGCAGGCCGAGATATACGATGTGAAGCGCTCTACCCACTCCCCCGTCAGCTCCAGCGAAGCCGAGGTCCGCAAGGCAGCGAGGAAACGCGTGTTGGTGCTCTACGGTTCGGAAACAGGAACCGCGGAAGGCTATGCGTACCAGACGGCGGAGAGGCTTCGTGCGTTCGCCTGCCATGTGAGACATGTTTAATTGGGAAGAGGCGTTATTCGGATACGGCACCATGGGAAGGGCGGGGGGGGGGGGGGGGGGGGGGCGTATGAGAGGTTATGGGAGGAACTAATCCCACGGTAGGAATTGCACTGTTTGGCAGGCATTTTCTGACCGGTTGAGCTCGTCAAGGGAGCAAATACCGGGTAACCTGTTGGAAAGATGAACGACTTTACTATTACACGTGTGTTTGACTTTGCGCATAATAGATGGATCAGGTGCTACACCTAACGTGAAATGCCTCCTTCTCAAAACTGGTTTACATTGGCATCGGAAATTTCGAAGAAACAATGTCGTACGAAAACGCCTCTTAAATGTTTCACGCCTCAGACACAACATCGACAACCCACTTCATGAAATGCAGTAGACATTTCAAGGAAGGATACAACCCTGCTCTGCATGACCTAGCTGCATGTTGCCGGGATAGAAGACATCATATTATCCGTGACCTACAGTAGCGCATGCCTCCTGGATTGGATCTGTAGTGTAGACTTCCGCAGGATATCATGTCGACGGGTTGGGATACAGATCAGTCCAACGCGTGGAGTGTTTCCCCTCCAAAACGTGTGGATGCATTGGAGCTGACGGCCCCCGGGGTTCCTCGCCGTGCCGGTGGTAATTCCACCCACGTTTTGCCGAAAACAACACAATTTATACGTGACGTAGTGCGTTTCGTACACGACATGACGCGGCGTGGCGTGACATCGGTTGGTTCACGGGGGCATGAAACGACTCGAAGCCAAGTTATGTGTACACCACTAGAAAAAACCGACATTGATCTATGTTCTCTGGGTCGTATCGTGGACGTGAAACGCCTCCAACCAAAAAAAAGGTTTCCCCTTTGGACCGTGTGGACGTCTCGGAGCTGACGTCCCCCGACGTCCACGCCGTGCTGGTCGTGATGAGCACCTTCGGGGACGGCGGCATGCCCAACGGTGCGAAGGGTTTCTACGAGAAGGCGAAGGGGCTCAGCCCGAAGGCTCTCACCGGTCTACGGTGAGCGAACGACAAGAATGTGCTGCTGTGGATGAAATATAAATGAGAGGCTTACCGAATTGTGTCGTGTTTACCGACCTGTGTACGCTTGGGGACCTGTCGCGGTTTGGTTGTTAACTCTGTCAGTACTGTAGTCCCGTTTTGGGGACTACATGCGTAGGTCTTGAGCTGTGAGTCCCAAAAAACGGTCGTAAAAAAGGGCTGACCAATCTTCCCGCTGTATTTCGTATCGGTTTAACCGATCGATTCCGATTTCCACGGCGTGTCTCGTTTTTTCCGATAATTGGGTCCACAAATCGGACAATTCACCAGACAAAGTATTTCAAAACGAAAACATATTTATGGCGTTAAGTACATGGAACTCAACCGAGGGATTCTCAATATCGATGAGATATCATGCATTTCCGTGTTGTTTTGTCTGCAGACGTCGTTCATCGGGTTGCACTTTTCAGTGTCCGTCGACCCATTTAGTCCGGTGGTCCCGTCGTGGGCAGAAAGTACTTATATTTCGAGTGGTTTGTCCCCAAAACGGGACTGTAGCACTAAAAGGGTGACGGGTGGGGTACACGAGCCCCTCGCGTGGGGAGCCTCAGAAAAAAATAGGTGCACCCCCATCGTAAAAAGCGTCGCCATCCACCAATCAGATCATCTTATACGGTGGTCCATGGTTAATGGGACCAAATGTTGTTGGTAAAAATATACAAATACATAGGTTTTTATGTATACCATAGGTCCTATTAACTATGGACCCCCGTAATAGGTGCTGCTGTATTTTCTTTCCGTTGTGAGTGATGCTGTGCAGGATACGTAGGTAGTACGGTACTAGTCAACTCCGACCGGGCAAACGCGTGCGCAAGAGCCGTGTCACTCACAGATCGCACCCGGCAAAACTTGAACGCAGATGGTGCGGATCGTAGAAACCGTGAGTCAGTCCGCCCCGAAATATCTAGATGAACGGAAAGGGAATCCCATCCCATCTGTGTGGACGCTTCGTATTGTTCCCAAACCGTCCTGGGTAACGAGCTGCCGCTGCACGGCTTGACCGCGCTATATACCTGTCGTGTCGCATAGTGTTGGCGTACGTGTGACAATCAAGGTTCCACGTCAACACCTGCTACTGCAAACATTGCGTATGTAGGCTACTAGTTACGGGGGACCAGAGTAAATAGGACCAAATATTGTTCGTAAAATAGGCAAATATATAGGTTTTTATGTATTCCATAGGTTCTATTAACTATGGACCCCCGTAATCGCCCTTTCAGTATCGCGGTCCAGCTTTGGGGACAGACCGGTCAAACTCTACGTATGTTGTCGCCCACACTGATATAAAGAGATTGCAGTCCAAAAAGGGTACATAGCAGGTACATAGGGCTTGCAAGTGCGGCAGGGGCTGCAATCATGGATTGATGCGCTTTCGAGCCGAAACGCGTGTTATCATTCACGACTACTGTACGTCTCCCCAACACCTTCTTGGGATATGATATATACTCTACATGCAGTTTGATATCTACAGCAGCAGCAGTACATAGGATTGCGCGTGTGTGTCAGGCTTACCTTACGATTGTTCTCAAAAGTTGGTTGTTGGATCAGAGCCCTCCTCCTCAAGCGACGAGCCCCAGACATACGTAGGTACTACCTCCCGTCGCCGGATGCGTCGGACTCCCGCAGAAAGCGCGTGGGGCGTGACTTCTGAGTTACACGAAACAGCCCGCAGGGGACAAGCCCTGTCAGCCGAGGTTACCGTACCTGGTTGCATGAGCTATCAAAAAACTCCGGAGCAAGTTTGAAGCGAATGGCGCTCAAAGGCCCGTGGTGTTGAGTATAGGTACACAGGTAGTCAGGACCCCCCCCCCCACCCCTCCTCGTGCACAGTGTGGGCTTACACCAAACCCTTAAACGTGGAGGCATCAAGCAATGCAGCAGAACCCAACAATTTGAAGGCAGCCACTCCATCCATTCGGTACGCCTGATGGTGTGCTACGTTGTTCAAACTACTCCACAAGACTTGGCTACGCCCACATTGTTCAAGGTCGGGGGGGGGTGGGGGGGGTCCCGGCCACTTTGCAGCGTCTAAGAGGGGACAAGAAGAAGGAGAGGAGTGAGCGATTGTACGAGGAGCGCGTTTGTGCCAGCTATTAGTTATTAATAGAGCGAAACCAAACAGAAGAACGAAGACACTCGTACGACAAAACGAATGCATATCGCAAAAACAAATATTAGCATTTTGGACGACTTTGGCCCTGTCGTTCAGAAGCAGAAATTGCCAAAACGATGTGACCCGCTTTCGACGGTGGGGCTCTTGAAGTTCTGAAATTGTCTCTTACCCATCTAAGAAACGACAACAGCCGTTTGAGTGTGCCGCGTATCTGCTAAACTCGGCAATGGAATCGTGTTGCAATATAGAGACACGAGCACTTTTGGGCCGAACCGACGCGGGGTTTCTTAACCGAGGGGCTACCCGATAATGTTAGAAATGCCTCATCGTTTTTTTCAACGATGTTTTGTTCGCTGCGTGCTTAAGACATGGGAATATCCGTCTTGTTTTTTGTTGCTGTCCAAGTTTCGAGTGACATAACACTACAGTAGGTTCGAGGACAAGACAGGTACGTATATATATAAAGGGGTGCTTATGAATTAATTAGTTTTTTTTTGCATGAGAGAGGGAAACGATATAGACCTCCTCGAATAATGATCCAAAGGAAAACGAGGAGTTAGTTACCCCTTTGTCGTAGCAGTTTGTGCTGTCGCGGCCTGCTGATTTGAAGCAAGGTCGCTTTCTTTCACACGAACCCCCACCCGCCCGCCCGCCACCCGATAGAAGAGACATAACAGGGTCTCCCAGGGTTGTTTTTATCCACAACTCCACAAAATTACAGTTTCGTTGAGCCGAGTATCTACCAAATCGGCGTTTGACATTCCGCGCTGTCTGCACACTGCTGAACCAAAGCGTGCTTCTGTAGACTACTCGCCATTCGCGATTATGTAGCCGATCAATGTCTCGGTAGGCTACTGACTACTGACTACTGCAGCTACTTTGTAGCAAGGTAGCAACTTTCAATGCGACCCCTCGACGGAGGTGGCGTAGGTAAGTTTCCCCAGGGTGATAAGCGACAGTGCGATAGTGGCTTCCTTTCTTTGTTGCTCGAACCTGAACTTCAAACTGCAAATTCAAGCGTTGTACTCCAACTTCGAATCCGACGCATACATTTGCTTCTAACTTCTACTTGAACTTTTAACACGAAAAACGAACTTGCAGGTACTCGCTGATGGCGCTGGGCTCGTCCGCGTACCCCGAATTCTGCAAGGCCGGAAAGACGATGGACGCCCTTTGGCAGCGCCTCGGGGCTACCGCCCTCACCAAGATCCAGCTGGGCAACGAACTTGAGGGTCAGGCTAAATCCGTTCGAGACTGGCAGGTGCGGAAACATGAAGAGCAGAGGATGATTGCTCTGGCGTTTAGTGTTAGGGGGTCTGGTTGGACTGGAGGGGAAGGGGTTGCGGGCATGGGATTGGGTTGGATAGGGGTCTTCCTGGGTTCTTAACGAGTCTTAAATACTAGCCACAACATGCATACCCACTTTGTAAACCCGGGGATGTATCCCGGAGGTCCCCTTACTACCACGGATCGTGGATATTCTGCACACGATGATTGTGTGTGTTTTGCTTGTGCCTGGTGGTTTGGTCAGGGGGTGGTCGGATTCGGTGCATCGTCTTGTGCCATGAGTTTAATAGTTATTAAAAACGGGTACTGCCGCGGGTACTACCGTGCATATATATGACTATCACACGGGGGATAAAATGTCACACCCCCTGGGACGAATTTCTTCTCCCAACAACGAGGAGAGTTCTATCGCCGAGCGACATGCCTACACGGCAAAATCTCGAAGATATCTTCCCAAAGCCGCTACTTTCGGTGTGTGCGCCCCCCCCCTTAGTTTGTGGAGAAACGTCTGCTCGGTTGAGTTATCACTAGGCGTGTTATACGGTGCTAGTACTATAAGGTGCCACACGTCGAACCCCCACCCGCCCCCCGATCATTCGCCCACCCCCTTCCTGCCTCTTTTCGCCCAAACGCGGAAATATTTTCTAGTTTCGTCAGGTTGTGTCGTCTGACGTTTCTACTGTATAGCTTAGGCCCGTGTTTATGGGGGGGGGGGGGGGGGGGGGGGGGGGGGGGGGTTGTGTGTGTGGTCTCGTCTGAGCTCGTGTTTTAGGGAAACTTGTTCGTGTCCTGCGTCTGTCTATTCTTTTATTTGTGGTCGTTATTTCTGGTTGGTTTGATTATTGATAGTTTCTTGTTGTGTCTTGTGTTCTGGCTTTTCCTGGGGTTCGTTTTTTTTGTTTTTCAGTTCATTCTACTGCGCCAGGTGCTTGGTTTTGTTCGGGGTTATGTTTCCTCTAAAATAGGTAGTTTTGATCTATGTATATCTGATCTTTGTTTCTGTCGTGTTTGGTTGTACCGTAGTATGAATACTTCCGGTGTTGTTCTTGCCTGCCGTCTCCTTCCAAGCACCACTAGCAGTTCATCTGTCCACCCCCACTTAGACCGCACTAACAACTATTAATATCAAAAATACATGAACTCGGTTTTGTTTTTTGTTTGGCATTACCGATGCCCAACCTTGATTGACACACACCTGTTTGGTTCGTTTTTTGTATTCCTACTCTTTTATCATGCCATCCATGACTATGTTCGTGTGTGTTCGAAAACGTTTTGCTTAGAGCTTGCTGGACCCTGTGCTTGGGGTGGGGCCCGCAACGGCGGCTGAAGCGGGGTCGGTCAAGGGCAAGGAGGCCGAGGCGAAGGGGGGTGTCCGCTTCCTCGACGCCGACTGCAAAGAGGTGAACATCTACTTGTCGATCGTTCCGCCTGCGCTCGGTCGATCGTCGAATATGCTCGGTCGATCGTTCGGTGTAGTCTTTGATATTTGGTAGATCGCTGGGTCGACCGTTGGTTCGTTGTTCAGCCGATCATCATCCAGTATTCGGTGGGTTACAGGTCGCGGCGAAGGGGGGCGTCCGTTTCCTCCACCCCGACTGCAAGGGGGTACACACCTATCTGTCGACCGTTACATCCACGTTTGGTCGATTGTGAAATATGTATGATTGCTCATACGGTCTTTCAATTGGTGCTGGGTTGGTCGTTCAGCCGATCGTTCGGTTGCGCGTTTGGTTGGTATTCGGCCAGTGTTCGGTCGACCGTTCGTTGTTCGGCCGTACACAGTTTCCTACGAGGAGGGTGTCCATTTCCTCGACTCCGACTGCAAAGAGAGAAGTAAAGATCGGTCGATCGTTGCATCGTTCTGCAGTAATTCGTTTGGTGTACGTGTTGGGTCGACCGTTCGGTAAGTGTTCGGTCGACCGCTCGGTATATGTTCGGTCGGGGGGGGGGGGTTAGGGGCTACGATCGGGGACGTACTTGTTGGCCACAATATCATGACTGGTAATATACACTTGATGTGACAATTGATACATTCTGCGACATGTACCACATACGTCGTATATCTGATGTAGGTCAAGAAGGCGATGAAGCACTCCAAGAACTTCGTGCGGAAAGGTTACGCTCTCTGCCCCCTCATCAGCAACGAGGAGCTACTTAAGCCAGCCACGGCAAAGAGGTCGACGCGGCTGATAGAGATGGACCTATCCCGCCACCCGAAGCTCACGTAAGATATCAGCAGTTAAAGTGATTTTAGCAGGAATACCCCGTTGGGTACGCCGTCCGCAGCTATTACGGGGGACCATAGTAATCAGGACCAAATTTTGTTAGTAAAAATAGGTAAATATATAGGTTTTTGTGTTTACCATAGATCCTGTTAACTATTGACCCCCGTAATTGTATCCAGCCGCTAATACGACGACAGCAGCGCCTTCCAGCAGATTTTGAGCAGGTGTCACTGAACACATGCCGCGTAAAGAAAGCCGAAGCGATGCGTCGGGTGTTCAAAAGCACACAAAAACAAAAAATCAAACACTACTACATACACAAGACACGAGCTGTGGGCATCCACACGAGTACAGTATATATAGGTCCATGAGAGAGAGAAACAGCATATTATAAGACACAAGAACGTAAAGGTCAGGTGTTGGAGGACGCTTAGAAATTTGGAATAATGAAGTATACTCAGCGGCGAACGTTGCACAATATCTTACCACCTACCGGTGTGTATAGTCTTGTTTAAGCTCAGGGAGAGTCGGGGCTGCGGTCCGAATAAGGTGTCAAGCCTTGCCCAAGTTAAGTTTTTGTTTTGTTTTAGGCGGGAACGCACAGTAGACCAGAAACCCTCTCGATTTTGTGGGCTCGCTTTTTCTGATTGTTGCGCTCAAGGGATGCACGAATACATATGGAAACAAGCACACTGCGCCATAGAAAACGAAAATTTCCAACGTAAGCCGGTACGCTGCTGTGGCCAAGCTTCAGTACCTGACCTAATGAAATTGACGTCCAGCGAGCACGATAATGCTTTTGATACGTCATGATGCCTTTTCGGTCTACGAAACAAGGTAAAATATTCAACAAGTAAAAGGGGTCTGACCAATTATTTGTTATATTTCCTATATTTAGTACGGTAGATTCAAAGGAAAACGACATTCCTAGCTCTATCATAGTGTGCCTTACCATAGCATGGAAACCATGCCATACCATCCCACCATGCAATGCCATACGGATACTTATTTGTCGACTTGTTGGCTCGACAGGTACTCTACCGGGGACCACGTGTCGGTTCTGCCGAGCAACAGTCCGGTGCTCGTCGAGCGCACACTGAAGTGGATCGGCGCCAAGGATTCCCAGTGGATTACTGTCACTGGAAATGAGAGGTGGGTTCAGGGACTTGCTAGCCTGGGTCTGTTTGATTGACATGGGTCGTATTTTGGTTAGCGTGTAGTTCATATCGGCTTTGTTTGCCTTGCGTTGCCTTTTTCCTAAACTTGTCATACCTTGGATTTCCTCTCCTCCCATTAAAAGCTTCCTCGTGCCTCGTCTTCCCCTTTCCAGTGCCTCAATCTTTTGTACCTGGTGTGTTAATACTTGTTGTTCCATTCCCGTTTCCTCGTTCCCTCAGCATTAAACTTCTGTCACTCTTCCTCTCTCCTATTATCTCCCTCTCTTCCTTTCGCTCTCCTTCCCGTCTCCTGCACTTCCCTTTTACCCTTTAATGCTTCGTTTCCGTTCCTATTTCCCTTTCCCCCTTCTATTCGCTTTGCCTTTCCTTTTCCCTTTCCCGTTTCCGTGAAGGTCTCCTTTCCCAGTCCCCACGACCATCGCTCGCGCGCTCATGCACGAGTTGGACCTGTCAACAAGGGAGCCAATCGCCCCTCTCCTCAACCTTGTCCTTCAAAGGGCCTCCGATGACTCGGTGGGTTCCCCAGCGCCTTCGACGTGTTGTCGCTGCTACTGCTATTGCTCATGCTACTACTGCCACTACTGCAGCTGCTGCAACTTCTATTATTGCTGCTGCTATCGTCACTGCAATTGCCACTGCCGTCGCGGCATATTTTTCCCCTGCTCTACTAACCTGCGACACCATTATTTAACACAGTGAAGCACACACGAACAGAACTACATCCAAAGATCACATTTCGAGGGCAAAATGCATGTCATCGTCAGTACTCTAAAACGCCTCCAAAAACCTCTGTGGCTACCCCGACCCCTGTGTCTGCTGTTCTGGCTACTGCTGCCGCTGTCTCACTAACATTTGACAGTAGCTAAACTATATATGTGCCCAAAATTTAGAAATGTCGAGGACAAAATATGCTCGGACAACAAGCAGCGGTCGCGGGGATATTCCCTTCTCCCCCCGGTAGGCCTGACTGTGTTTTTGTACGTACCTGACTCTTACTTTCAGCACACATAGTCTCCCAAACGAACCCAATTGATTCGAATGCATCATGATAGATTCAAGACGTCACGTGCTGTGTTTCATCCCGTACCCACTTGATTCCTCAGCTCGTTCGCTCCATCGTGCATCGACGGAGTTAAAACATGCGACGAGGGACAGAGACGATTGCGGCAACGACCGGTCAGACTCAGGGGCCCCGACTGTGGAGTCGGGCTGGCGATCGTTACGTATTCTTCGCACGTTTGTTAGCTGCGGCTGCCTCCCCTTCCTCCCCCCCTTTCTACTTGGGCATGCTCTTCTGCCAGGACAAGCGCAGCCTTCGATGTCTCCTGGAGAAGAAAAACAGCTATCAATCAGTGTAGGATGTTATTTTTAGATGTTTATGCACGGTTATTTTGGGTGTTTTTCATGTTGTTTTTGTACGGGTTAACGATGCCTCCCCCTCGTCCCCGCATATACCTCCTTATCTCCCTGAATACGTGTGCTCCTGGCAGGACAAGCGCAGGCTTGAAAGCCTCTTGGAGAAGGAAGACAAGGACAGCTGGGTCAAGACCCAGACGGTGGGTGGTGTGTTACTCAGGGTACTGATGCCACACTCCTACTGTTGAAGTGTATCTGGTACGGCTTATGAGGCCAAATATTTCGTTTACGCTCAAAACATGCAATATTGATGACACCAAAATACGTTTTGTGCCTCTCGTCTGATACTGTGAATGGCATGTTTGCCGTCCGACAATATGTTCTTAATAATAGGACCTTCCACGTCAATCACTCATGCACACACCCCGGTGCAGAAGGGAACAAAAACACAGAACGGAAACCTGTGCATCAACTGATGCATCGCCCTGTTTCTTGTTTGATCCCGGTTCCGCGTTCGGACAGGCCTTCCTGAACAAGCACACGACGGTACTGTCCGTCCTGAAGGTGAGACCGTTCGACCAATGAACCGTTCAATCAACCAGCCAATAGTTCCACCTGCCCACCAATTGATCAATCAACCTGACAATGAGTAAATCGCTGAAGTCAACCGATCAACCAGCCCATCCTCTCACCAACTAGTCAACCAACCAATCAACCAACCAACCAATCAACAAAAATCAGTATACTGTAATATGCGTTCGTTGTGCCCGACTGACGTCCAGCCCTGTAGCTCCAGGCTAGGTTCGGATAGCATGGCAGAGGAATCAAACGCATGAACAGCTAAGTGGGGATCGACGGCTGGTACTATTATATAGTTGTTATAACTTCACAGCGTCGCGAAGAACTTTCGTAACACTTTCATCACGCGCGAGCTTACCGCAATACTACTGAATAGGCAATGAACAACCGTAGACTCTATCGACCTTGGTTCCCTCGTAAGAGCGACAGCATCAGATTCTTCGACGGTGCAGGCGGACCTATGCCGTCGCCCTTGTCGTTCGCGATGCTTTGGAACGCTCTCTCTCCCACAACGCGCCCTATTGCGCATCAAATCTAGGGTAAAGCCTCTTAAGGAATCGGTCGACGTTTTAGCTAGAACGTATGCGTGTACGCCTATGCTCGTTATCCGACGATGTGCAACATTCGCTACACATTTCCGCTACAATGTTTATGAATGAAGGCGTGGTTCCTTAACCCAAAATCGTCGGAAAAATGTCAATCTTGTGTCGAAAAATGACGTAATTGCATGCTTGAGTTATGGCATTATTCACCGGGATGGAGTTTGATTTATTATGCCGGAGGCAGTGTTCGGGTGAGGTGTGGAGCTCCTTAACCCTTTTGGTACCGCAGTCCCGTTTTGGGGACAAATCACTTGGAATTAGACTGGTTTGTCCCCAAATCCGGACTGCAGTACTAAAGGGGTCAAGGTCAAGTGAGGAGCCTCAGGAAAATTAGGGTGAACCTCTATCGTACAACGCCTCAACATGATGCGCGCACCCACACCGATCACTCACAAGCCTCCCCAGAATGTAGGAGGAAGACCACAAGGCACACTCCCCTTGTTTCGCTATCTTGTCACATCGCAGGAGTTCCCATCGGCGAAGCTTTCGGCGGAAGATCTCATCGTCACCCTGCCCCTGATGAAGCCGCGGCACTACTCCATCTCCTCGGCAACCGAGGTCCTGCCCCGAAAGATAAACCTTACCGTCGGCGTCCTCAAGGTGAAACCAAAGAATGGGAAGGGGTTGGTGTAGTGTTTTATACAGCACCCCCCGGTTGGCACATTGCCTAAGGTACGATACCACACAAAACAAAACATGCTTTCGGCACTCCTGTAGTTTGAGACATTAACTACCCATTTTCCACGTTCGAGTGAGAGACAATATTGGCATTGCCGTGGCGTTTTTTGAGGGGGGGGGGGGGGGGGGGGGGGGGGGGGGGGATTTCCCGAAGGAATGGACGTCAATTCGCCCTCGGTATCCTCAAGGTGTAAAATGACATACAGTGGGCGCTCGCAGTTAAGAAACAGTAAGTTAAGAAAACCAAGCTCCGCTTGGCACGGAAAATAAAAAAATGACTAAGAAACTCAGCTCAATAGTGGGATCGACTCTAAATTCTTTACCTTAGAGTCAGGTCAACGTCGGAAACAAAACAAGACATGGGGCCTGGACACGAAATCGACGGTTTTTTTACACCGGTCGCCCAGTGTATACTATTAATAGTAGGTACTTTTGGCGACCGTGTAAATCATGTATGGCAACACTCTTTGCTTGTAACAGACGCCGCCGTCTCAAGATGACTCTGACCCCCCTCCCCGCGACCCCCGAACGCCTCATTTTTCACGGCTCTGATTGTCAGGTGGAAAACCCTAGCACAAAGACAACGAGGGAGGGCCTGTGCTCGCACTTCCTGTCCAGGCAGAAGCCGGGCGAGCTCATCCGGATTGCTGTCCGGTCTTCCGAGTTCCGCTCCCCGTCCGACCTCTCCTCGTGCCCCGTCATCATGGTACGTAATGTATCCGTTGGGAGTCATGACGCGTGTTGTATATGCGGGGACGCAGTCATAGTGCGTATTCTATGTCCGTCTAAGTGTGAACAAGTTTCGTGATACGTCCGTTGATAAGATTTGAGCATTCTGCATCCGTTGATACATACAGCCATGGTGCTTGTTATATAGCCGTTGGTATAGTCGTGTTGCGTATTATATATCCCGTGACACAGTCTGTGCTCGCGCCTTTTTTGGTCCAAAAGAAGGGCTTTCTTTCGCGTTTTTTCGAGCTCCGTCCCCCCACCGACCTATCCTCGTGCCCCGTGATCTTGGTGCGAGTTACATCCGTTGATAGGTTCGGTGCGTATTATATCCGTTGGTATGTACGTAAGGGTGAGCTCATCCGGGTTGCTGTCAGGCCTTCCAAATTCCGCTCCCCCATCGACCTATCCCCGTGCCGCGTGGTCATGATGCGTATTCTGTCCGTTGGTGTTCATATTGCGTTATGTAGCCGTTGAGAAGCATGGTGCACAATAAATCGGTTGGTAAAGTGCTGGTGCGAATTACCTCCGTTGGGGATCGTGGTGCGAATATCATCCGCTCGGGTGGTTGCAGTGCGTATTATATATCCGTTGGTATGGTCATGGTGCGGTTCTATGCATTTTGGAAGTTACCGTGATAGACCTGCACGGTAACCAGGTTTCGTTCCGTGTTTCGTTTCCCTGGCTTTTCTTGGTATTTCTGTAGCCGATTTTTCTCAGGGCTGTGACTTGGCTAGGCTAGCTATTGTTGGTTGGCAGGCAAAGTACAGAACATTGAGAGCCGCAACACACAACCGTCACCTACTACAGAACGCAGATAACACGAGGGAATTTAGTGCGATAGCATCATGCGAGCTGTACATCGGGGTGAATCACGACCGTTGTCTCCTCGCAAATCAAACCAGATCACCTAAACCGTCGGTTCTAGCCAACTCCAACCGTGACCATGGTCTCCTCCAGATTGAACTGGACTGCGTACACATTTTGTTCTAGGCAACCAATAACTGACCGACTATTTGTCAGCCAACTCCCAGTTGTAGTGTTGGAGTAAACGACGTTCTAAGTTATGTGGCAATGCTGTTTGGTACTCCTCCTGTCACCGCTCGTCCGATGATCATCATATCCATCAACCGCATGGAAAACGCGCGAGCGTATTCGGTACTTTTCCACGGTGCGATGGGGCAGGAACGGCATAGGTTTATCGAGAGGCACAGTGTTAGTAGGCCACGTCCGGTGCATATGGTACCGAGTGATGATGGGACGGGCGCCTGTCCATGGGACATATGCAAGGCCACAAGGAGAAACATGCCCACAGTCTCTCTCTACGTATCATCTCAAAAGCGTTGCATGTGATGTCTGGTACACCGAGTACACTCGACACTTGCACCGTAAACGCACCACACGAACAGTTTATTACGGGGGACCATAGTAAGTAGGACCGAATATTGTTTTGTAAAAATAGGTAAATATGTAGGTTTTTACGTACACCATAGGTCCTATTGACTATGGACCCCCGTAATAGTACCCATCTCTATTACGCGGAACACTAATAGGACCAAATATTGATATTACGGGGGTCCATAGTTAATAGGACCTATGGTATACATAAAACCTATATATTTACCTGTTTTTACTAACAGAATTTGGTCCCGTTAACTATGGACCCCCGTAATAGTAAAAATAGTTCAAAGTATAGGTTTTTGTGTGTACCGTGGGTCCTAATCGCTATGATCCCCCGTAACAAGACGGTCGTCTGCTTTACTACTGAACATACTAATTCCAGGCCTTTTTTCTCTTGACGAGCCGATATACCTGGCCTTATCTCCCGAAAAAGTCTTGAACGAAAACTGATCGTCTTGAAGTGGGTACCCCATTGTACGTACGTTGGTAGTTTCCCATCCGACTATATTCTGTATGCAGCATGACATTCAACGCCAACCACTCATAAAAATCTCCAGAAATGAACAAAAGGAACGACTCAGGGTGACCCGAAAACGGAAAATCTATGTCTGCACCGTGTCCGAAGATGGCCAACAAGCACCACGGTCTCGTAGGACGCACGTAAATATATTCTACGGTAGGCAGGGGTTGTGCTTGCCACTCATTTGCCGAAATGCAAGGAACGCTTGATCTTCGCAATAGCTATACCCCAGCTGTACCCCAATGCTCCATGCGGTTCCGCTCAAAGTGGTGTTACCTTTGACGCTTCCTGTGCTGCGGGTGGCACAGTTTACCCACACAACTTATTTCACTGGGGCCAATGGGCTTCCTTAAAGGGCACTCAGGAAATATCTGTACCCAATAAATAGCTAAGGCATAGCTTGATTTTACAGTCGTTTTCGTCACAAAACCTACGAAGGCCGTGTGATTACGAGAGTAGATCGCTCGTCGCGGGTTATCGTACAGGTGTGCATTGTTTGGGTGGAAAGCCAGATTTTTGGGGCGAAAGATAGAGCCGGCCCCAGAAGCGAGAAAATCCTCAGAAAAATTAAGGATGCACTCCTATCGTGGCAGGCGTTCTTTATCAGCCCCCCGCGCGTGGGGAGCTACATGCCCCCACCCAACAGCCGGCTTTTAATAAATTATCAATAGCTACATAAAACCGACATGCACTACAATAGGCTTGCAAACGATAATATAGTCTTACAAACGACGATATATAGTATCCACTCTAGACGGAAATATAAGCAACGCTTGGTCTTCGCATTAATGCCTAAACGCTCCTTACTTATATACCAAGTATTCGCCCAGAATGGTACAGTGGTGGTAATTCACACCGAATGCAAATATACTAGGTAGTTCCTCAAAATTGAGGAGCCCCGCGGATGGGGAAATCCTTGGGCGTAGACGTGCAATCCTTATAACTGCAACCTCCCTACGAGTACCGCAGCACGGCTCCGCACGTACGTAAAACAATGTACATTGTGTTGGTTTTTGCTATTTGGTGGGAAACGGGGTGCTGCAGGTCGGCACAGGTACTGGCATCAGCCCGATGGTGGCCTTCCTTCAGGCAAGAGCGGAGGCGGTGCGGCAAGGAGTGACTCTTGCACCGTGCCACGTCTATTTCGGCTGCCGAGACTCTACCGAGGTGGGGGGCGCGGGAGGCGGGGGAGGTATTTTTTTGCTTGCCCTAGCCATGTAACCATTGGCCACACATCTCTTTCGAGACGGAGCATGGTGGCGAGGGGGGTGTGGGCGTACTCACTTGTTGCGTTCCTCAGTCGTGAGGCCATTGACCACGCATCCCATTCGAGACGGAGCACAGGGAGGGGGGGGTTACTGTCAGCACGTAGCAGATGAATTAAAAAAAAGAGGAGTCCCTAAGTCCAGTCAGAGTTTTACGCACGTTTCAGATACACACTCGTACGCGTAAAAACTGTGCTACGCTAGGGGTTCAATACGATTACAGCATAGCGCATAAAATCGCGCTGACGGAGGGTTCCTCAACCATCTCAATCCTTAAACTTCCCAAGATCGTTTACACCCGATGTGTTTTGGATAATTATTGTTTGCAAGCCAGTATGATCGGCCTCCCAAACAATAGGTGTTTCCCCACATGGCAAACACGCTTCGGGATTGGAGCTGAGCCATACCTTCGGCAGTAAACGGAACGTTTTGCGGGACTACGAACCAGAACACAATCACAACTACGTACAGAACGTATTAATAGTGTACGACACAACCTTTGCCACGTTTTTTCGGCTGCTGGAACTCCATCGTGCATCTTGAGAACATAGTATTAGCACTACAGTATTACGGGGGTCCATAGTTAATAGGACCTATGGTAAACATTAAAACCTATATATTTACCTATTTTTACCAACAATATTTGGTCCTATTTACTATGGTCCCCCGTAATAGTATTGCTGTGTGTGTATTAACCGATAACGTGCAGCATGAGCTTCGACGTTGATCGCTCGTTAACGTTTCGAAACAAGAACAAAACAAAGACAAGCACAATGACGAATTCTTCAGGTTGGTTTAGTGTCTTTCGATTTTAGCCTGTCTGCTTGGTTGATGGACCGTTCCCTGTCCTCTTCAGTTCCGAATTGTTGTGTTGCTCGTTCTTTGTTTGCCAGTTTTTGTACTCCGAGCAGTTGCGTCAGTGGCAGACGGACAGGGTCATCACCGCCCTGCACGTCGCCATGTCCAGGGAAGCACCGAAGGTATGACGGGTAGCACAGTAGCAGAGTTAACAATAGCAGGAGGAGGAGAACCAGGAGGAAGAAAAAAAGGGGCGGGGGGGGGGGGACGAAAAGGAGAACGAGGAGGGGGAAGAGGACGAGGAGAGGACAAGGAGAGGCAGAACGAAAAGGACAAGGGCAGGGAGGAAGAGGAGGGAGATGAAGAGGAGGGGGAGGGCGGGGGGGAGAGGAGGAGGAGCAGCACCAATCGGAGGAGGTGGAAGAGGAAGACGAGGAGAATGAGGAAGTTGATGCTAAAAAAGAGAAAACAACAGGGGAGCGTTGATGTGTCAATATACTACCGGCGTATACGCAGCGCACAAACGGAGCATTTGATAACTCCTGACCTACCCTTCTAAGCGAGTATTGTAACGATCTCTCTCATGTGCCCCCTTTCCTCTCCGAATATATCGACCACAGCCTTCCAGGTTTTTGTCATACGCGTTATATGGTTGACAGGCGTACATGTAACACCCATGCCACAACACACCCATACATCCGAGCCCTTCAATCATAAACGCCTCACACGCCAATCGGTGTCGTCCGTTTTGAAGGCATACGTGCAACACCTGATCGGCCAGCAGCAGTCCTCGGTGTGGAAGATGCTGTCGCAACCCAACTGCAGTACTTACATCTGCGGGGACTCGTCCATGGGCGAGGAAGTCAAGGCCGAGGTTAGTGACCCAACACATTCAGTAGCGTAGCATGCAGTAAACTAGGAGAGAAAAGAGTCAGATGACCAACGCGATGCGCCAGAAAGTCCCAAGTTTTATTTGTGAATCAAACAAACTTGCGGTGTGTCTCGAACGAACGTTGATGGAAGGTTCGACTCTTTATAGTTGGCAGCAACAGCCAGAAGGAGCAAACGAGGGGCAGTACAGTCCGTTCTCGATCAGCTCGAGGCACAATACGGCGAGAGCACGACACAACTCACACTACCGTAGCATGCAGTAAAAAAAAAGACCAACATACTGTGAGGGACTTGTGCGGAAAGACATGGCATACGGTAGTATAAATTACGCCGAAATAGTGTGCGACTCGATTAAAAAACAACGCTGAACGCACGGTAAAACACGTCACATGCTGCTGTGTGGCTCAATTGAAAAACGCGGTTCGTATATCTTGTACGTAGGATACAACACAGGAAACGTGCAGGGGGGAGGTTAGGGCCGAGAATGTGATAACGTATGTATGACTCAAATATTGTGCGGCCCACGCAGTAAAACATGTAGGATACGGTATAGAAAATGCCCATGAGCAAGGATGTTGAGGTTGAGGTTAGTAAGAACTCGTATGAGATACAGTACTCAAATCGGCCATGGGCCAGGAGCGAGCCTAACGCCGAGGTTAGATTTTTTCGGTTTGTGAGGTTTCTCGGAATAACGTTTCCACGGTTCAAACTCATCCGTGACTGATCTCAACAGCACTGGCCGATGACGCCGAGACTGCTCGATCGTACTCGGGTTCGCAGATTCTACTGTATCCGGAGTGGTCGATAAATAACCAGGATAGATCGATGATAATCAGGTCGGTCGCCGCTTCCTCGGAATGAGCGATGATAGACGAAAATAGGCAAATTAGACTATTGATAAAATCATTGGTCGATGATATTCAGAACGTCTTATTACTTACTACGTAGAATGGTCGAATTATTGATCAATAGTATTCAGAAAGGTCCATGATAGTCGTATTGGTCAATGACATTGAGACCGGTTGACCGTTACTTGGAATGGGCGAATAAGACTCAAGAATAGGAACTGTTATTCGAATTGGTCCTTGATAGTCAGATCGGTAGATGATTTCTCAGACCGATGTACGAAGTACTCATATTAGCGGAACAGTACCCCGACTCTGATCTGTTGTGCTCAATTGGTATTGATAGTGATGTGTAGATTTGCAAACTGCGTTAACCGCGGTTTCGAAGAGAGTACACGGCGATGGTGAAACGTAATCATCAAAGCATGGGACAAACAATGTCGGAGATATCAGCCCTTCCCCCCCCCGCGCTACCCACTTCACGCACCCCATGCACACACGCTCGCTTCTCCACAACTGACCGCGCCGCTTCTTTTTGGTGGTGGTCGTGATCGTCACCATTGCCCCCACCACCGTAATCAGCATCCTGATACTCGTTAACACCATCGTCGTCGCCACTATCGTCTTTATCATGATCCGCACCATGGTCATCAACATCCTCATCATCACCACCATTCTCACTACAATCATGACCACCATCATCATAATCATTGCCACAACCACCGCCACCACCACTACCAACACCCCTACCAACATCATCATCACCGTCTCCAACACCAACACCGCCACCATCAACACTAATAACACGAACACATACACCCCCTACCAACATCAGCATCATCATTATCATGACCGCCACTACCATCACCACCCCCACCACCGCCATCACCAATACCCCTGCTGTAACGCCACCACCAACTCCGCTTCCGCCACCAAACAGATGATGATGGTAGCGCTGAGGTGCGGCTCGATGGACAGGCTTGGCGTGATTGAGTACTTCAAGGTCATGAAAACGGAGGGCCGCCTGCAGGTGATAAAATCCCCTGTCCCCCATTTCTTGTGGTGTGCAGTCCGCGACAGCAATCACGAAATTGGGCGTTGAGAAAAATTGTCTCGATCTAACAAACAACGTAGTAACGCCAGCTTCGGCGGCTGCAACCATGGGCGCGACTTGGGCGAGAAACGTAGAAACACCAGGTTTACACATATGTGAGCGTAAGACACACCCTGCCTCACAGAAGAATTTGAGAGCAGCCCGAACGGAAGAAGCTTTTGCTTAAAGGAATTCCGACGGTATACCGTTTTTTGTCTCAGAATTGTCTGCCCGGTTGAGCTCCTCAAATCAGTAGCTACCGGTTTTTTGTGTGACACTTTCACTAGTATATTTGTCGGGGCACTGATAATGGTGTATTGAAACCATGGTCAGGATGAGCGAACAAACGTTCTTCGAAATCGTGCTCGGGTGAGGTAGAGTTTGAGCTCCCCACGTGAGGAGCTCAGAAAACAAGCCACCACGCCTACCAGGGCATTGCCCCCAAGCGGTGCCGCGCACTGTGTTTCATCTCGTCCGCGGTTACATTAACCCCGTCCGAACCATTGTTTTAGAGCCTTCGTCCGTGGTGGTAGGCTTTGCGGTAAAAGATTGGAGTCACGGACATCAGCAACATTGGAACAGTGTAGGGGTCACATGTCCGCAACGTCGTACAGGCAGCGGTACGCATGCAGTTCCCACCGTGGCTCCTACAAGTATTATCTCCTCCCCCCTTCGATGACGTCATCCCCTCCCCCCCCCCCCCTCGGTCTCGACCTCCATGCCAATGCTCGGAACATCATCGCCCCCCCTCCTTCTCCTTTTCGATATCACCCCCCCCTTCCCCTTTTCTATAAGACCCCGCCCCCCTGCTGCTGTAACGCCAGCCCCTTCCCCCTATTCGGGAACGACCGCCCCGCTCCTTCGATAAACAATGCCATGAGCGCCCAAATGTCGGAGGTCTCTCGATTTGGAGCACTAACAAAGTTCCGTCTCGAAAAACGTGCCTGATCAATGGTCAAATTACGAAGAAACAAATGAACACCCCCCCTCTTCAACTCCCTCGTCCGCTTTATCCTCACTTCGCTTCCTATATCCCCCCCCCCCGGCCCTCGCCCGACCAGTCGGATACGTGGGGGGTGGGTCTGCACGGGACAGCCGCGGTGGACACTTTCCTCTCGCAGCAGCACGCTCAGGACAGGTGGCAGTCCCAGGTGGAAGCGGCTAAGACGCTTGCCTCGGCAGGCAACATCAACGGCAGCAAGAGCAAGAGCAGGCACAGCATCAGCAGCAACAGGAGCAGCAGCAGGAGCAGCAACAGGGGGGGCAGCAACGGCAGCAGCAAGAGCAGCAGCAACAGGGGCAGCAACGGCAGCAAGAGCAAGAGCAGCAGCATCAACGACGACGACAACAGCAACATCAGCGATAGGGGCAGAAGCGGTAACAGAAGCACCACCAACCGGAGCGAAAACAACGCCAGCAACACCATCCTCGAACCCCGCATCATCAGCTGGAGCGACATGAATGTGACCAAGAACAGCAGCAATGGCAGCACCAACAACAACACCACCTCCAGCAACAACACTCGTATCAACCGCAAGCCTGCGAACACCATCGCTCCCGATGGCAACAGAGCTAGCGGTGGTAGCGGCGGTAGCGCCCCCGGCGGGTCGTTAGGCCGCCTTGCCTCCATGGCTCGCGGGGTTAAAACATCCCGTGGCGCCAGGAGGCCCCCAAGCTCTCCCGGCACGGCCAATCCTTCCCCCCGCTCTCCACCATCCTCGACGACGACAGAAGGAGCAGCAGCAAGCGTAAAGAAACGAGAAGCGGCAGCAGCAGCAGCAGGGGCATTTGGGTGGTGGATGGATCCGGCAACAGAATAGGCGAGGAGGTACCTTCTCATCAGTATCACCAGCGGCAACAGCAAAAGGAGCAGGAGGAGGAGCAGCGACAGACGCAGCTGCAGGAGCAACATAGGCAGCTGGGTGGTGGCTCGAGAGGGCAACAGAGTAGGCAATGAGGTCCCTTCCCATCCGTTGTCGACCCGGACAGCAGCAGGAGGAGGAGGAGGTTGAGTGGCAGCAGCAGAGGCAGCCGCAGGAGGAGGAATAAGAGAACAAGGAAAAAACAGCAGCAGAGAAAACGCCAATAGAGTAACGGGAAGGGGTAGCGGGGTGCAGAGGAAGTCCTCTCTTCATCAGCGTCGACACTGGCGGCAGCAGCAAGAGCGGCAGGAGGGGCCTCAAAATCATTAGTAGCAGCAGAGAAGGCAACAACTGGGGTATGACTGGAGGAGGAAACGGAGTAGGAATGAGGTCAGTTTCCATCAGTAGCGACAGCAGCGGCGGCGGCGGCGGCGGCAGCAGCAGCAGCAGCAGCAGCATAATAAGGAGCAGGGGGAGCAGGGGCACTACGAGCAGCAGCGATAGCAGTAGCAGCAGACAAACGTCAGTTAGATGACCGTTGAAGGTGGCGATAGAATAGGGAGGAGGTCCCCGTGCCTCAGTTTCAACGGCGGCAGCAGCGAGAGGAGGACGGAGGAGGAGGAGGAGGAGGAGGAGGAGGAGGAGAAGCAGGAAGCGGAGGAGTGGGAGGAGAAGCAAGAGGAGCAGCAGCAGATGTAGCGACAGATGGGAGGTGGCTGGTGGGCGGAAAAGGGGCTAAGAGGGGGGGGGGGGTGGGGGGGGGGCTCCCCTAGGAGAAACGGCGGCAGCAGTTTTGGTAGTAGGAGAACGAGGAGGAAGAGGGCGAGGAGGAGACAAGAAGAGGAGGAGCCGCATCGGCATCAACGACGGGAGTAGTAACAGCAGCGGCAGCAACGATAGCGACATTTCGGCGGCGGCCGAAGGCGGAAACGGAAGAGGGAGGATACATCGGAGGGGGTCGATTGGAGACACCCGTACCACGGTGAAGCTGCTTCCTCCGTGGGACAAGGCCAATGAGGCTGACGTATACGCTGAGGTACCCTCTACCTGTAGTGCTTGCGGTTACAGGTCTTTGCCCGCAGTAGTTGCGAGGAATAGGGGAAAACCGATCTCGGAATCGAGCAACCCCCCCGTGTTGAAGGGGGGAGGAACGGAAATTAGGCGGAGGGTAGTAGAGTTGGGGGGGGGGGGGGGGTGATTTGTACGATATTACTTGATTTGGTCGAAGATACCCCAACCGAAGTAATGCGTCTTAAACGTTGAACAAAATAATCAAAGGTGTGTTGGGGGGGAGGGCATGGGATGGAGAGACGAGGGAGAGAGGGTTCGTACTAGATTTCGCCACTCAGACTGAGATTTATGAAAATCTTCAAGCCCTTCGGGGGAGACAAAAACAAGTTTGTCTAAATATGCTAGGCGGGGGTGGGGGGGGGTTCCGGGAGGGAAATGAGAGCAATAATGGCTGGTATAAGATGAAAATGAAAACAAACTGGTGCGGGGGAAGTGAGGGAGTTTGGCCTACCCAAATATGTGCTACGTTAGCGTGCAGCGGTAAACTCTGGGAGTTTGTTTTTTTAAAGGTTTTGCCTTTTCAAGCACCAAAACCAATATGACGACGGGCTTCCATAGCGCAGGCGGCAAAGAAGCGGGTGTCCTACCCATTCGAATCCCCTCCTCCCGTACCTCCCATCCCCCCCTCTTGACCTATCGTAAGGTTTACTCGTCTGGATTATCGGTAGAGTTCAAAGGAGAAAACGCAACTGTTTATGTATTGTTTTTATGTTCTAGCGTGTGCCTTGTGTAGGTGAGTGGGTGGCACAATTTGTCTCCTCTTTTTGTTTTACCTTGGGGCCACCAGCAGGCTCGCAGGCCGCGGGTGGACGTAAATGTGTTGGCGCTTTTCGAGGCCTCCCGGGCGTTGTCGGCCCGCGTTGTACAGTAGTATTTTTATTGGTAGCATGTTTACATTGGGGCACGTATTTTCTTGTATTTTCCATTTTTCCGATCGATCAGATGCATAGGGCCCCTGGAATGTTTCCATACATGCATATTGGCGTTTTTCGAAGCCTCATGCGACAAGCATAGCGTCTTGTGCTGGCATGTGCTTGGGTGATGTGGTAGCGTGTAAACATTGTGGCGCGTCTGTTGTTTTTCCGCTTCACTTTATGGGTCAAGCAGGCGCATAGGCCGCTGGAGGGTTTCCCCCAAATATCAGTCGGCGTTTTTCGAAGACCACTTCGAGAAGCATACCGCCTTCTGCGCTTGTGCTGGACGGTTGAGGTACCGTGCACGGACATTTTGGGAGGCATTGTGTGTCCTTGTCCTTCCACCATAGGGGCAAGAAATCACGTACACCGCTGGAGGTTTGCCGTACGCGTTTTTCTTTCGCAGCCCCCTTGCAGTTGGACGGCCATGACGTCGTATAATGACGTCATGCCAAGGGTGTTATCTTCGTTATATTTTGCCGGGCAAGCAGGCGCATATCCATATGTACACTTCAGGCTTTTTTCGAAGGAGGCGTGCAACGACAACTGTAGCACATTTTGGGCGAGACATTGCAGAGCCTAAGACACGCTCCTCGACTACAGAACCACCCAATAAGGCATGTTCCCTCGTTAGCCATGCCTTATAGTCGTTGGAATGCACTTTGGGTTTTGACATACTGTACGCGATAATACGCGGATATAAGCCACGGGACTTGTCATCGGTTTACGTTTTCATATTTTATACAGATCGTTATTTTTTTGGGTGAGGCATGACGCGTGCCACAATAGAGGAATTGCATCCCCTTTCCTGCCCCAACATATTCCTGGCTGGTGGGATGGGGCTCCTTACCGACACCGAGGGACTACCCGACATCTGTGTAATCGATGGGTTTCGTGTATTGTACAATATCTGTAGGAGATTGTTCAGTTCATCGTGTTGAGCGTACACGCCGTTTTTTGCTCGACAGCCGTTTTCGGGGGTGGGGTGCATCGATCTCCTCGAGTGAGAGACAGCCTCAGAAAGAAAAACAGGTGTAATCCTGTCGTTGCATACTTCGCGCTAGCATAACCGTTTTCTTCGAGGGCCTATGCTGGACAGTTGCAGTAGAGCGCATGGACAACGTGACAGGCGTTGTCTTACGTTTTGTCGCTCGACTGGGCGAGCAGGCGCATAGGCCGCTGGAGGGTCTCCACATGTGCGCTGGCGTTCTTCGAAGCCTTGTTTCGAGAGCATGGCGTATTCGGCTTCTGTGCTGGACGGTAGATGAAGCGTGTGGTGGACATTGTGGCAAGCGTTGCTTCTTTTTTTGTTTGTTTACTCGCTTGGGAACTGTCGCACGTCCGGCTTCTTTTTTTTTTTTCGCTTCAAAACTGAACCTACTCCACTGTATCCTAAGTATTAATAGTTTTGTCCCTCGGAACGGGGGCGCATACAAAACCAGAACCCAGGATAGACCCGAGCAAACCTTGGCACCCGACCCCTACGATTGCATAGCATATTTGGGTTGCGATTGCGATGTCCCCTCGCAGTACGAAGGCGGTACCTCGAGGTGATCTGGTACTGGCACGGTGAGCAGTAAACACTAGGCAGCTGTGGCTCTAATCGATACCGCCTCTTTTCGACAGTGAGGGGTGTCATTCTCGGGGGGGAAGAGTGAGAAGTGCTTATTTCTGGTGTTAGAGGATCGTGCAGGAAAGGGGCATTTTAGGTGGAAGAATCGCACAGGTGGCCCCGAGACCCTCCCCTTGCACACAATGTGGGCGGGGGCGCTGCACAATTGTGGTATATGCAGCAAACGCCGTAAGAAGTCGACAACCTCTCAGTTCGGTACGCGGAAGGGAACGGTGCGCTACATTGTCCAACGTCCCCACATGGATTTGTTTGCGCCCACGTTGTGCAAAGGGCGGGGGTCCCGGCCACTGCTGTCTTAGTAGCGCGATGCCCCACCGCAAGCGAGGTCGAGTGCAGGCGGTGATGGCCCGGTACGGAGCGAAATACGGCAGCTAGCTGTAGCTCCAAACGGCACTGCTTCTTCTCGATAAGGGTGCCCGTCTCGGAGGTGAAAAGTGAACGGGGGCTGTTTTCTTGTGCAGGAAAGGGGTACACAGGTGGGAAGATCAAGAACAACAGGCCAGACGAGGTGCCGCATCGACTACCGGCAAATCAATGCGGGGGTAGATAGCCCTGGGTTAGTCTCCCGCTGATCACAGCAGAGACTCCTCATTGGCACGTGGCACATGTACCGCAAAATATTTTCCTATCCTCCCCTCTATATCTCTCTCGTTCTGTCAACAGGCAGGCACTTTGCTCTCCTGTTCCTAAGATGGCACAACTCTCACTGGGAAAACCCTTCCAGCGGCAATTTTGTTTTGTGCATCTGGCCGCCACTTTGTGTGCGGGTCCGTGCTGGCGGGCCGGTTTTGGCAGCTCGAAAACCGTCCCACGTTTTTTTTTTTAACGCGGTCTACATAGATGGCGGTATAATAACACAGTTTGGAGGGCGAACAGCTGTTTTTGACGGGACCCAACTGAAGCAAACTACTATTACGGGGGTCCATAGTTAACAGGACCTATGGTATACATAAAAAACTATATATTTACCTATTTTTACTAACAAAATTTGGTCCCGTTAACTACGGACCCCCGTAATAATATCTATCCAATATCGCTGGAACATCAGTATATGGTAAGTGCTTTACAGTATTTTTCGATGCCGTAAACAGCAATGAGTTTGCACAGGGAGGTTGAACTCGTTTTCTCAGCACTCGTTGGTGCTTTCTTTCCAGAACGGGAAGGCTGCCGGCACGGAACAAGGTGTTTTCTACAGATCAGTAATTCTTTCACGCTGCCAGCATAAGTTCAACAAAAATCCTGGATTCATATCGTTGTTCCAAAGACTGCTTCCTTGGATTGGGCAATGATTGTTTTTCGGAACAAGTCTGGTCGAGAGACTTCCGAATAGAGTTCGACTTTTTTATTACGGGGGTCCATAGTAAACAGGACCAAATGTTGCTGGTAAAAATAGGTGAATACAAGGCTTTCCTTCGGAGTGGGTATTCCGTCGTTTCGTGTACATATTACTGCAATTAATTGGCGACGCGACATAGCCCAAAGCCAACCAAACTAAATGTATATGTGTAAAAAACGGTGAAGGATGTAATGATAGCGTTTATTTATGAATGTAATGTGAAACGTAAGATCGGGTGACGCAAGAGTAAAAATGACATTCGTCTAATAATAATAAGAATAACATATTTCATCAGTGTGGGGAGAGAGTGGAGCAGTGCTTGGCATGTGGATGATATACAACATACAGACTGTTGTTTAAAAGAAGGTTTGGGACAGGAGAGAAAGCAGCAGTGCCGGCAACGACAACGGTTATGGAAATGTTGTATAGTTGCTGGGCGGCCGCGATTTCGATGTAGCCAGCATAGGAGTTTGGATGAGACATGATATATACATGTAAATAGTCTTCCAGGATGCTGTAGTAACGAGGCGGGAGGCCCAGAATGTGGATCTGTTCGCTGTTGAACCCGTTGGATATGTGTAGGAAGAAATAATCGTGATTTGGGGAAATGTGGGAAACAATTTGTTTCCTTTCGTTCGTCCTAGATGACGACAATCTGCTTGGTGTACTGCTTCGGAATTCCACGAAGCCCTGGAGCAGGCGAAATGGAAGGGAGTCTTTTTGCGCTTGATGATGATGTCTCCGTCTTTGATGGTGGAGCCCGTCAGGCGGCAGTTATAGCACTTGCCACGGACCTGGTCGAAGTAAACATATAGGGTGCGCGGGGCGGGAGTGGCGTGCAGGGAATGGCGGGGGAGGGGGAAGGGGGGGGGGGGGGGGGGGGGGGGGCAGTGTTCATTATTTGTACTACTCTACAGCGGCACAACAGCAGTACGTAATCGCTTGCTATACGACGGCAGCAGCAGCAGCAGAAGCAGCAAGTACGTAATTTCATTGACGATACAGAAATATGTAGACACACAAGTGTAGTACAGTAGTACACACACAAATCACGTCCAGCATGATGTACGGCAACAACGCAGCAGCACCACAAAAAAATCATTGACGACACAGAAATATGTACACACGCACAAGTTTAAGTGTAATAGACACACAAATCATGTCCAGCATGATGTACGGCAACAACGCAGCAGCGCCACAAAACGACCAGGAAACACAATTATCCGAGTACATACAAACATTCAGTGAATATTGCGGCAGCACTAAAAGCAGAGCAGCAGCAGCAGCAGCAGCAGCAGCAGAAGCAGCAACGGATCGCCACAGCGTTGGCAGCAGCAGCATATAGCAACGATATGAAAAGAAGGGAGAAAAAAAGTATGTACCCCGAGGCCGTCCGAAAGTATTTTTGGTACCTCACTATAGACCCACCTCCGCATGCTGTACAGCAACAACGCAGCAGCAGCATAGCAACAATACGAAATACGAGAAAAAGTAGTATGCACGCAAAATGCAGGAGCAAAACGACCCAAATATTTTTTTTTTTTGTATCAAGAAAACCATTTGGGTAGAAAAATGGCCAATAAACAATAATCCGCGTTGGCAGCAGCATAGCAAGGATATGAAAATAAGGAAGAAAAAAAGTATGTACCTGCTCAGGTCGTTACTCTACAGTCAGTGGTTCATCCGTTATCGTGGATATTGACTCTTGTACTAAAAGTGGCCGCAGATCTCCGTAGATCTGATGATAGTTGAGGAGGGGAATTACCAGCCTCCATCACCAAGTAATTGCTGATGACTGTCATGTGAGATGACTTGCGTCATGCTTCATGACCGGCTGACAGTGCCGAGCCTCACCTATACCTGGCGTGTCCTCCACGCTACACCTTACCGAAAGAGACGCTTGCTGCAGACCCAGGTCGAACCTGAGATACACCCATCTAGCATATGCCGCAATCGCAAAACCTACGGAATTTCATTGACAATACCGAAATATGTACACACACAAGTGCAGCATGATGTACGGCAACAACGCAGCAGCACCGCAGCAGCAGCATAGCAACGATATATATGAAAATAACCAAGCCAAAAACGAGAAATTGCAGTACGTACGCAAAATGCAGGAGCACAACGACAAAAAAAAAAATCACGTACCAAAAGGAACCATTTGAGTACAAAAACGACCAAGAAAGACAGTAATCCGAGTACATACGTACGAACATTCAGTGGATATTGCGGCAGCATTAGCACCAGCAGCAGCAGAAGCTGCAACGAATCGCCACAGCGTTGGCAGCAGCAGCGTTGGCAGCAGCATAGCAACGATATGAAAGTAAGGAAGGAAAAAAGCATGTACCCTGGTATGCCGCCATCGCAAAACCTACGGAATTGACGATCCGAAAATATGTACGCTTCCAGCATGATGCACGCGGAACAACGCAGCAGCACTACATACAGCAGCAGCAATTGCACAGGAGCAGCAAGTGCACAGCACGGCAACAACGCATCAGCACTACAGCAGCAGCGAGTGCACAGGAGAAGCAGGTGCACAGCAGCAGCAGCACTTACGGCGTGGCGCTGACAGCAGCAGCTGCATCAGCGGCAGCCGAAAACGAGCAAAAAATGAGTACGTGGGGTCACCAAAAAAACATGTACACACAGAAATCGTGTGCATGCACCGAAAATGCACCACAGTAGCAGCAGCACTCACGTCGTTCGGTGCAGCGGTGACGGCGACAGCTGAATCCTCCGTTCCTTCGTTCACGTCCCGCAAACAGTTGTGCATGTGCGCGTTCGCGTGCACTGTGTGTAAGAGGAGCCGACGAAATAAATAAACGCTTTGACGTAGGATTGTATGCAAAAAGGCAATTGAAAACCCCCAAAAAACGTACTGGCAACATACAGCATGCACAATAGACGTAAGACACTCACCACTGTCAGCAGTCTCGAGGGAGTACGAGACAGTCCCTTCCTTGATCGGGCGAGCACAGAAGTCGCAGTCGGATGCCCTGTCAGGATGATCCCGCCACCACGCACATGAGATCCTTGCTGGTGGCGAAGGCCACGTTTTTGCCACCAGGCGCGGAGTTCTTGACCAAGTAAGTGCTGGTCCGTGCACTGGTCGCAAACAACAGCCGGCACCAGGTCGGTCTTTGTCGTTGCCGCTCTCTTGCCAGAGGGCGAGGACCACGCGCCTCTCGACGAGGGGGAGGTGAGCTTAGGGGGCGTGGAGAAGGGAGAGGCGGGGGTTGCAGCACCAGCAGGTTCGCCACCGACAGCAGCAGCTTGGCCGCCGACAGCTGCACCTATCTATGCCGTTCGTCGAAGGCGAGACGCCTCTTTTTTTAGGCGCCGTGCGAAGAGCTATTGGTTGGCAGTTTGCGGAGGAAGAAAGAAGAAAAGGTTGTTTGGCTGTTTGGCGAAGAAGAAGAAAGGTTGTTTGGCTGTTCGGCTGTTTTTAAGAAGAAGGGCTGTTTGCGAAGAGCTGTCTATCAGTCGGTCTGTCTGCCAAGAGCTAGCAAGTGACAACGACCTCAAAAATCGTAATTATAGTTGTATTTATATTTATATTTACAAGGCTTTCCTTCGGAGTGGTATTCCGTCGTTTCGTGTACATATTACTGCAATTAATTGGCGACATAGCCCGAAGCCAACCAAACTAAATGTATTTGTTTAAGAAACGGTGAAGGATGTAATAATCGCGTTTATTTCTGAATGTAATGTGAAACGTAAGATCGGGTGACGCAAGAGTAAGAATGACATTCGTCTAATAATAAGAATAACATATTTCATCAGTGTGGGGAGAGAGTGGAGTAGTGCTTGGCATGTGGATGATATACAACGTACAGGCTGTTGTTTAAAGGAAGGTTTGGGACAGGAGAGAAAGCAGCAGCGCCGGCAACGACAACGGTTATGGAAATGTTGTATAGTTGCTGGGCGGCCGCGATTTCGATGTAGCCAGCATAGGAGTTTGGATGAGACATGATATGTAAATAGTCTTCCAGGATGCTGTAGTAACGAGGCGGGAGGCCCAGAATGTGGATCTGTTCGCTGTTGAACCCGTTGGATATGTGTAGGAAGAAATAATCGTGATTTTGGGAAATGTGGGAAACAATGTGTTTCCTTTCGTTCGTCCTGGATGGCGACAATCTGCTTGGCGTACTGCTTCGGAATTCCGCGAAGCCCTGGAGCAGGCGAAATGGAAGAGAGTCTTTTTGCGCTTGATGATGATGTCTCCGTCTTTGATGGTAGAGTCCGTCAGGCGGCAGTTGTAGCACTTGCCACGGACCTGGTCGAAGTAAACATATAGGGTGCGCGGGGCGGGAGTGGCGTGCAGGGAATGGCGGGGGGGGGGGAAGGGGGGGGGGGGGGCAGAGTTCATTATTTGTGCTACTCTACAGCGGCACAACAGCAGTACGTAATCATACCGGCGTCCCCGGTGGGTCCGCGAGCCTATCAAGATCAATTTCGTGAGTTCGAGTGTCACCGAGTGCATGCTCATAGGGACTTTTTCTTGCATAAAATTGATTAGCGGAAAGCGCGAGAGCGTGAGTTAGCTGTACATTCGATGGAAATCGACGAGCAGTGGGAATGCTGAACCCTATGCGTGATAAAAAATAAAGGCACGTACCGGGGGGGAGAAGGGACGACACCTGTGACCACGGCTTGTCCAGAAGATCGTCGAGGGTAAAACCTCCTACGAGTGGGCTGGAAAGTAAAAGTGATGATGAAAAAAAAAAAAAAAAAAACGCTGGCGATACGACGGCAGCAGCAGCAGCAGAAGCAGCAAGTACGTAATTTCATTGACGATACAGAAATATGTAGACACACAAGTGTAGTACAGTAGTACACACACAAATCACGTCCAGCATGATGTACGGCAACAACGCAGCAGCACCACAAAAAAAATCATTGACGATACAGAAATATGTACACACGCACAAGTTTAAGTGTAATAGACACACAAATCATGTCCAGCATGATGTACGGCAACAACGCAGCAGCGCCACAAAACGACCAGGAAACACAATTATCCGAGTACATACAAACATTCAGTGAATATTGCGGCAGCACTAAAAGCAGAGCAGCAGCAGCAGCAGCAGCAGCAGAAGCAGCAACGGATCGCCACAGCGTTGGCAGCAGCAGCATATAGCAACGATATGAAAAGAAGGGAGAAAAAAAGTATGTACCCCGAGGCCGTCCGAAAAGTATTTTTGGTACCTCACTATAGACCCACCTCCGCATGCTGTACGGCAACAACGCAGCAGCAGCATAGCAACAATACGAAATACGAGAAAAAGTAGTACGTACGCAAAATGCAGGAGCAAAACGACCAAAATATTTTTTTTACGTATCAAAAAAACCATTTGGGTACAAAAATGGCCAATAAAAACAATAATCCGCGTTGGCAGCAGCGGCAGAGCAACGATATGAAAATAAGGAAGAAAAAAAGTAAGTACCCTGGTATCCCGCAATCGCAAAACCTACGGAATTTCATTCACGATACCGAAATATGTACACACACAAGTGCAGCATGATATACGGCAACAACGCAGCAGCACCACAGCAGCAGCATAGCAACGATATATAAAAAAATAAGCAAGCCAAAAACGAGAAATTGCGGTACGTACGCAAAATGCAGGAGCAAAACGACAAAAATATTTTTTCACGTATCAAAAGGAACCATTTGCATATACCGGCGTCCCCGGTGGCTTGGTAGGTGGTCCGCGAGCCTATCAAGATCAATTTCGTGAGTTCGAGTGTCACCGAGTGCATGCTCATAGGGACTTTTTCTTGCATAAAATTGATTATTAGCGGAAAGCGCGAGAGCGTGAGTTAGCTGTACATTCGATGGAAATCGACGAGCAGTGGGAATGCTGAACCCTATGCGCGATAAAAAAACAAAGGCACGTACCGGGGGGGGGGAGAAGGGACGACACCTGTGACCACGGCTTGTCCAGAAGATCGTCGAGGGTAAAACCTCCTACGAGTGGGCTGGAAAGTAAAAGTGATGATAAAAAATAAAAAAATAAAAACAATTGGGTACAAAAACGACCAAGAAAAACAGTAATCCGAGTACATACGAACTTGCAGTGGATATTGCGGCAGCACATTAGCAGCAGCAGCAGCAGAAGCAGCTACAGCATTAGCAGCAGCAGAAGCTGCAACGAATCGCCGCAGCGTTGGCAGCAGCGGTGGCAGCAGCAGCAGCAGTAGCAGCAGCATAGCAACGATATGAAAGTAAGGAAGAAAAAAAGCATGTACCCTCGTATGCCGCCATCGCAAAACCTACGGAATTGATGATCCGAAAATATGTACGCTTCCAGCATGATGCACGGCAACAACGCAGCAGCACTACATACAGCAGCAGCAATTGCACAGGAGCAGCAGGTGCACAGCACGGCAACAACGCAGCAGCACTACAGCAGCAGCGAGTGCACAGGAGAAGCAGGTGCACAGCAGCAGCAGCACTCATGGCGTGGCGCTGACAGCAGCAGCAGCACAGCAGCAGCGGCAGCCGAAAACGAGCAAAAAATGAGTACGTGGGGTCACCCAAACATGTACACACAGAAATCGTGTGCATGCGCCGAAAATGTGCCACAGTAGCAGCAGCACTCACGTCGTTCGGTGCAGCGGTGACGGCGACAGCTGAATCCTCCGTTCCTTCGTTCACGTCCCGCAAACAGTTGCGCATGTGCGCGTTCGCGTGCACTGTGTGTAAGAGGAGCCGACGCAACGCACGAAGGAGAAAGAACGAGCATGGACGAGTAACAAAAAAAAAACGCTTTGACGTAAGTTTGTATGAAAAAAGGCAATTGAAAACCCCCAAAAAACGTACTGGCAACATACAGCATGCACAATAGACATAAGACACTCACCACTGTCAGCAGTCTCGAGGGAGTACGAGACAGTCCCTTCCTTGATCGGGCGAGCACAGAACTCGCAGTCGGTTGCCCTGTCAGGATGACCCCGCCACCACGCACGTGAGATCCTTGCAGGTGGCGAAGCCCACGTTTTTGCCACCAGGTGCGGAGTTCTTGACCAAGTAAGTGCTGGTCCGTGCACTGGTCGCAAACAACAGCCGGTACCAGGTCGGTCTTTGTCGTTGCCGCGGGCAATGTACATCCCTGGTTGCCGCTCTCTTGCCAGAGGGCGAGGACCACGCGCCTCTCGACGACGGGGGGGGGTGAGCTTAGGGTGCGTGGAGAAGGGAGAGGCGGGGGTTGCAGCACCAGCAGGTTGGCCACCGACAGCAGCAGCTTGGCCGCCGACAGCTGCACCTATCTATGCCGTTCGTGTCGTCGAAGGCGAGACGCCTCTTGTAGGCGCCGTGCGAAGAGCTGTCTATTGGTTGGCAGTTTGCGGAAGAAGAAAGAAGAAAGTTTGTTTGACTGTTCGGCTGTTGCAAAGAAGGAAGAAAGGTTGTTTGGCTGTTCGGCTGTTTCAAAGAAGAAGGGCTGTTTGCGAAGAGCTGTCTATCAGTCGGTCTGTCTGCCAAGAGCTAGCAAGTGACAACGACCTCAAAAATCGTAATTATAGTTGTATCTATATAGGTTTTTGTGTATACCGTAGGTCCTACTAACTATGGTTCCCCGTAATGGCACCCTCTCACCGTTATCCAGGGAAACCGTTCGCGCACCAATGTGCGAACTGTGAAGGTATTACCTACTGAGCTATGGGGGCAAACGGTCAATCGATTACCCAGCCCAGGGTAATCCTTGTAACACTATCCCCCTCTGAACGTCGGGGTCTCTGGGGCGTCGGTACCGTATACGGCCGAACGCTGACCTGTCATACCCGCTTCGTTCCAATAGCTGGGGAGCCAGGGAGATATGTCCTTAGGGATCGCACGCGCAAGCGTTTCTGGAAAAAGAACGTTCGAAGTGAGATTTGAACCCGTGTCCTCGACGACGTCAAATGTGCAGGTGTTACGTACTGAGCTATAGGGGTAAAAGATCGATCGATTACCCAGGCGCCCAGGGAAAATAATCCTTAGAAAAGAACTCTTCGGGTCACATTTTGCATGTTCTCAAAGGTCGGGATTTTGGGTGGGGTATATAGGACTCAAGCGAGGAGCCTCAGAAAATCTCAGATAATTGCGGGTACACCCCTCTATCGCATGTACAGAAGCATTAATCGCTTTCACTCGTACTAAATCAACAATCAACTATGTCCGCCAGCCCACAATGTGCCGCAGCAGCAAGCGGAATATTGGATGTCGATCACTCTTATAACCATTAAAAACAAAGTCGGGCAGTGGCCAGGCGTGCGATAAAGAACATATAAAATATATATATATATATGTTGTAAGCTCGTTCAACAATTTCAGAATTTCAGAACGCATCCGCCCGCCCCTGTTGGTGCGCAAATGATTTTACCTATAATAAAACATAAAAGCTGACGAGTAGAAAGCCGTGTAGGGGATGAAACATATCGATCTCGCTCCGACGTAAAAAAATAGACTGTATGTATGGTGGAAGGGCGCAGGGGGCGCGGTCTCTGTCCCGAAGATGGCAGTAAGATGGTTTTTGATAAGCGTGCGCGTGTCATCGGTGTACGTGAAAACTATCCCCGGGATGACACCGCGATGACCGCACCCTATACGCATAGCCTCGCGGTTCCGGCTGGTTCCGGCTGGTTCCGGCTGCTTCCCCTCAGGTCCTCCTCGTCTGCACATCACCGTTCTCCTGGTGCTGTGCAGGCTCCCTCCCGGTCCGACCGCCCTGCACATCGCCACCCTCCCTGTGTCGTACAGTCTTCCCCCTAGTCCGACACCATCTTCCGGGCCCAAGATACAAGAACCCAGCTACGCTGCGAAAGCTGTTACTGCCGTGACTGCTGCAGCGACGACGGCGGCGGTGATGACGGCGGTTGCGGCGGCAGCAGCGGAGATGGTGACGGCGGCTCGGGCCATACGTCCGGATCTCACAGAGGCTTGGGCGTACCCGGGGACAGTGACGACGACGGCGGCAGCGGGGGGCTCTCCTCCTCCGAAGGCGGAACCGCAAAAAACAGTTTCCTCAGGTGCTCCCAAGTGACGTCGCGGGAGTACGACCTCCGGCCAGACACCCAGCAGAACAGAACTGACAGTAGGCCGAGTGGTGGTCCCCGCCGCAAATGTAGAAACAAGCCTCCGCCTTGGGACCCGTTTTCAAGCTCTTCCTTACGTGAAGAAAGCCCGGTATCTAGAACGGGAGCGGCCGCGAAAAAGGCGCTCTCCAGTAGCACTTGCGGTGCGGCGAATGCATGTCTGGCTTATGTCTGAACCCTCACCGCCGTGCTGTTCACGTCGCTCGTGTCCTTGCATGACTCAGCCCAGAGGACCTGCGTCGCGGGGATCCTTGCGTCGCCGAACAGGCGGAGGGCCTCCAGGCGGGACGCCATCGTAAGCTCCAGCGTCATGGCGATCCGTCGCTCGACCACGACGTCCTGCCTCCGAGAACCGACGGGCGTGTACTCGCGTCGGATGCCACGCTGGTTGAGCATCACCACGAGCTCCGACTTGGTGAACTCGGTGCCGGTGTCCGAACGAATGCACTCCACGATGGATGGAACACCCTTGGCATTGATGTCGGCCAGACAACCATCGAGACCTGCGGGACATCGGACTTTCGCTTCAAGAAATACGGTCATCCCTGCCGCGAGTAGTCATCGACGATCGTTATCAAGTACTAAGCACCGCCGGCAGACGTAGGCTACTGCCCCGACATATCCACGAACAGACGCTCCTGAGGCCTGGTGGTGCGACGCTCGGTCGTCTACAACACCGCCATCCTCTCCCCCTTTGCCCCAGAATACCCAGCACATGAAACCGATTGCCCGAAATCCTTAGTGCCCATCTGGCGTGCCGTCTCACGGAGATTGTCAGCACGGGAGCGGGCAAGGGAAACGTGAAGGTCGGTATTAACAATCCTTCTCATCTTACCAGGGGCCAAACCAGCGGCAGTAATCAGAGTCTCGACAATTCTACGTGCAGCCAGCGTCCCTACGCAGGAAGGACAAATTCCCATTCAACATGTGTGCTCCACCAGCGTCAAGGCGTCACCGGGAATTTCTGCGTTGTTGTCGGATGAAGCAAGAACAGGTGAAAGCGCACACCGGGTACGTACGCTACGTCCAAACACCTAAGCCTGAACGTCACACTGCGGGCTTAACATCACCAAGGAGATCTTGCCAAAACGTTCCAAACCTTCGCCGACTTCATGTCACTGACGACCAAACGGATCTTACCAGGGGGACGGGAGGTACACCCCACCATACCAAGGGGATTGACAGTAACGTGAAACGTCGCGCGCGAATCAGCCACTCACTCTTTTATCCCACTAATCTAAAGCAAATCATCTCAAGCCTTGCCTTGGTGCGCGAACTGCGCGGTGAGAAGGTGCGGATCGGACGTAGGCGTACAGCTGCCGTTGCTAGCCGGGCCAGGAGACGAGGAAGGAGTTGAGGACGACTGAGACGAGGAAGCGCCGGTCGAGGTATACCCGCGCACCACCACCAGGGGCGGCTATCGCAGCCAGCCACCACCGTAGTACATTGAAGAGAGGTGTTGAGCAGCAGCACATGGGACCACGACGTTCTTGTGCGCGGGGGCAAACGACGTAGAAACCCGACCGGTTGCACCGAAAGCAGAGCCCCTTGCGCCCCCCCGGCGTACCGTTCGGTAGGGAACCTTAGCCTGTCCAAGGGTTTACCGGCGGCGAGAGCATCGGCGGCATAGCCCCAGGCGGTGGCTTGGTAGGCATCCAACCCATCGGGGGGACTAACCCACCCTTACCGAAGAGGTTCGGACTAAAGTCATCTCACCGGTACAACACGTCACGGCATCCCAACACCATTGTGGGGCCAGTTGCTCCCCCCGGCGAAGCTTCACCCCTGTCTTCATCGTTCTGATTGGGAAGGTGCTGCTACTGCTGCTCGGGCTGCTGAGGTCGCTGTTACTGCTCCTGCTGCTGAGGTCGCTGTTACTGCTTCTGCTGAGAGGTTGCTGCTGCTCCTGCTGCCCGCTCTTGAACCTCCCGCATCTCGTATTCCTCCCTCCCCCTCCTCGACCCGCACCCCCACCACCGGCAGGCTGCGCACCTCCGGCATACAACGCATGCGGATCTACCACTCCCTTCACACCCAACGCCTTTGAAATCATCTCCTTCTATACCTTGTCGTTGACATACGCGTCACGGATGATCTCATCGGTCTCGGAACGGGAGATGGAAGGCCGGGAAATAATTTACTCACTGCTTTGTATCGTGAACAGACCAAACAGCAAATACGAGAGGTTGTTTACAGTGTGACGGTTCACTCCATCCAAGCTCTTTCCACAGCTCAACATGGAGGCGCTCTACTATAGAAGTTCACCTTAGTTTGTCTAAGGTCCCTGTGTCCCCCAGAGGTATAAAGCGGGATTTCAACGAGGACATATGAGTGAATACGACTGATGCTACACGAGTCTCGTTGGTGTGCACGCTCTACTCTTTTTACTTTTATTACGGTACATCAGTACTGTGGTCAGGAGCGCCATCAACTCCAGCGCTCAGCCTCCACTACGCCGCATTTTTGGGGGACACGCACCGCGATCTCTTTGACAACGTGTATGAACCAAGCACGATGATGTAAATGTATGCAATAATACATGGCGCCGCTATCTACACAACAGATCAAATTATACACAATAAATTACAGTGAGGTACCCGACTTAAAAGCCCCTCGGAACAAGCAAGCAAATACCGATCTTACCTCCACACCGCTCGTATCCCCGTATACCGGCGATTTGTACTCACCTTGGGATAATATCAAACTCTCTCTCTGTCAGGTCGGGAAGTACTTCTGCTTGCAGAGCGCCAAACGCCAAAGCTCTTGAGGCGGGAAAAGTCGGGCGAAACCGGTATCCATTGCATATTCAAGATGAAAGCTCGTTCAATCAAGTGAACTCCGGCACCCCACGGCGGGAAACGGCATGTATGGGTCACGATTGTATTGCATCGGGTTGGCTTGGGTTAGATAGCAGGAGCAACACCGCTATAACGAGCGGCCCATCCGCGCACACGCCAAAACGTCGAGATTTAAAAATATGTATTTCCTTTGTGGTCTCGGGCTCACCTCAGCAATACTATTGTTGTGCAGAAAATATAGAGACGGAGAGCACGACTACAAAAAGAGTATAATCCGAAAAAACCATAACACAGCAGAGTAGTAGTGCTCTACCTCTTCCAGAGGGCAGCAGTATACTCTACTGCATATACATGCGAATTGGTAATCACACACAGGGTGATCTACGGATGTCCGGCACAATATAGTGCAGAAGCACAATGATTCAGATTGATTACACTGCCGTTTAACTTGCTTCCGATGCTACTTACTACTGGTGCTGTAGTCCGTCAAGACACGTGTGAACGTGCCCTGCTTCGAAGGCCTGGAGTGTGGTGCTTAGGCTTGCAACGCTCAACAGCAGGGCATGTTGCAAACCGATGTGAGAGAGCGATTGCCGCCCAATGTGTGTTCAATCGGGGTATCCCCACCTTTGCGGGGAGGCGTTACATACCCGAGTTAAGAGCAAATATATGAACGAGAACAAGCAAAACCGCTCTTATCTGTACAATTTTCCGTGCCAAGCCTAAAAAGAAAGCTATCAAGCCCTTTACAACTGCAGTCCCGTTTTGGGGGCAAATGCGATATGATATACTATTACGGGGGTCCATAGTTAACGGGACTAAATTTTGTTCGTAAAAATAGGTAAATATATAGGTCTTTATGTCTACCATAGGTCCTATTAACTATGGACCCCCGTAATAATAGTATCGGTCTATAGAAGTGGTCATGAGGCAGTCTGCACCCGAATACTATTACGGGGGTCCATAGTTAACGGGACCAATTTTTTTTAGTAAAAATAGGTAAATATATAGGTTTTATGTATACCATGGGTCCTATTAACTATGTGCCCCCGTAATAAGAGTATTCCTGGGATTCTGAAGTTCCCTTTGGTAATCTAGAGTAAAAGCCTTGAATACCCTAGGAGTATTGCTTGGGCATTAAAGTGCCCATTCTTTGGTGAACTCGAACCAAAGCTCTGAATGCCTCAAGAGTTTTCCTGGGGCTCTGATGTTTCTCTTGGTAGATAAGACAGCCAGCAGCATTGAGACTTTCGTAAGGACACAAGGAATGAATGTTTCTAGGACAGGACCATTTAGGACTGCAGTCCCGTTTTGCGGAAAAATTACTTGGAATTTGTGTGGTTTGTCCCCATATCGAGGCTGCAGTTCTATGTTGTAAAGATAGTATAACCCATAGAACTGGGTTAGTAGACTACAGAAATATCTTGGGAGGGTTTGGCTATTCCTGCGGCCAGGATCGGTTAGGAGAAGAGTAGGCCAGCGTCCGAGGAACGTTCCTCGGGCAAGTGCATTTACCCGTCTAGCAGAGAGCAGAATGGGCTTGATGCGCCGAATCAAGCCCCCTTCGAATCACTCTCAAACTGCCCCCTGGTCTCTCATCATCAATGGGAATAACACGACAACAAAAGAAAGCAGTCTCCTGAACGAGAGAAAGAAGCCGCTTTCCGAGCCAGTTCCTGCACCCCACTTCCTTACGACGATACTCGGACATTACTACACAAACCACTCAGCAAAGTGTGCCGTAGGTAGTTTGTCCCCGAAAGGGGACTGCGGTCCTCAAAATATATTATCTATCTTAAATCGGGTACCCCTCTGTATGAGGGGATCGCAGTGTATAACGTACCATAGTTATTACGGGGGTCCATAGTTAATAGGACCTATGGTTTACATTAAAACGTATATATTTAACTTTTTTTACCTACAATATTTAGTCCTACTTACTATGGTCCCCCAGAATAGTATATCGGTCGGGGTGGGTGAATATAATTTATAAATTACTCGAGTTACAAGTACAATAAGAGTGACAATCATGTGTGCCTGGTATTTTGTGCTTTTTAAGTGACGATAAGGCAGAAATTTTATCATTTCGTATTGAAAATACTATACGCGAACTATTAATAATGTTTTTGGCCAGAAGAGGGACACGATAACGTATCACGTTCTGAATGTGTAGCGTTCCGCAAGCTTGTAGTAGTAGTGTTTGTGGAGGCGTTCTGGCTTTCCTCCTGGTAGTCGGTTGAGAGAGAAAATTATTTCTTCTGGTAGTTTCAATATTGGACCATCTATTTTTATGGGAAAAAACTACAGGGCTCGCAGAACTGGGTTTTTTTGCCGAAACGCGCGACATACTCGACGGGACTGTCTAAAACACCGGTAGACTCCTCGGGATGCTCCCCTTAGTTTTCCGAGCGCTTTCTCGAGCATTTTTCCGTTTCTCCAGAACTGTAGTTGGACTGCTGTTCGTCCATATTCCCAGGTCTGAGGACATCGTGATTTTTCATAATACTATTCAAAGACCCATTATATTTCTGGTCCCACAGTAGTTCTGACAAACAGCCTTCTTCGCATTTTTTACCCTCCAGAGAAAATTGATTGGCTGCTCCAAAAATCAAACTATTAATATAGGACTCTCGACAAACAGAAAAAGTGTTCCTGAAAGCTCTAAAAAAAAACTCGGAGGAGCATTTTGAGGAGTCTATCGTTAACGTTGTCTTTGGCTGTCCCGCCGAGTATCAAGGGTACTATATTCGGCCTGAAAACCCAGTTCTGAGAGCTCAGAAATATTTTTTCATAATAATAGTTGGTCTTATACTGTATGTAGTACAGGTGGGCAAAATGCTGTGCTATTACAGGGGTCCATAGTTAACGGGACCAAATTTTGTTCGAAAAAATAGGTAAATATATAGGTTTTTATGTACACCATAGGTCCTGTTAACTATGGACCCCCGTAATAGCTCATGCGTTTACGCCAACGAACGAGCACGATGCGCGCAGCAGCCAACAGTCACCACGGTCAGACCATCAGGTTCTGACTCGGCAGCTATGTTCCTAGTACGGCAGACTGAAAGAACGAGAAGGGAGTTGAGAGCTGGTGGTTCTTCCGTCTCCGCCGCGTTACTAGGTACATACGGAAGATGTTTAAGCATTATTAGCAGCGTGCTAGGAGACACAACGTGCCAAGAACAATCGAGAGATTGTCGCACCAACCCGCCCGCTCACCCACCCGCCCTGCCGTTCACGGGATGCGGGAGATCAGGTTGAATCAAGCCAGTGCGACCGTTGGAATGTGAGCTGTAGGAGTTGCATATCCCCGAAGGGGGAGGAGCGGGTCGCGAGCTAGGGATCGTACATAATAGCCTGATTCGTAAACATTCGTGGAGGTCCGCAGTGAGTGGGTGGGTGAATCCGACGGTGCGCCTCGCGGCGGGTTCAAAAAAGTCGCGGCTTGCTACACACATACGTGCCCCAGCTTTTCGAGCATTTTTTTTTTGGCGCAGTAGCAACGAACGTGCCTGCATTCGAAGAGAAAACTGGGACCCAAAATGCTCTATTCGTATTAATATCTCCGACACGAAGTATGTATGTGTACATACGTATACACAAGGTGCCAATACACAAACAGTATGTACCTGGTACCCGGTACCTGGTATGAAGCAAACCCTCGTCATTTTTACTTTTCAGCTCCACTCACTGGAAGGCTTTACCCTCAACGGTCTTCTGGGGGAGCCGTGGTCACAGGTACCACTCCTTCCCCTCGCCCCGCCGCTACCGGTGGTAGGTGCCTTAACTTGTATCGCGCAGAGGGCTCAGCGTTCCTACCGCTCCCCCATTCGCATCGGATGTTAACGTTGAGAGAACCTTCCATGCTTGAAGTCATTGGATTACAGTTCTCCTTTTATATGTGGATGGTATGATTACAATAAGAGCGGCACACTGTGAGATGGTTGGGGGAAAACTACTAAACAAAGTTCATGTTGCAAACTCGCGCTCTCGCTCTCTCAGCGACCGTACGTATATGACGCGTGCTATTTTGAAATAGGGGTACTGAACCTTTTTTTGGCCGAGACATTCATTTCTAACTGACTTGGTTCCTCAATTGAGAAGACTGACGAGCTGCAGTAGCCGGTATCCCATCCGTGTCGCACAATCGCTACCGTCAACACCGCCGAGGCCGTGGGATCGTTCATCCAGGCTAAGCTTACATATTTTCTCCAGCGTCGTTTTTTCCAGAGTATCTCTCGGGATTTTTCCCGCGGGGTTTTTCCCGCATTTTTTGTGCGGGATTCGGGATGATCCCATGGTCCCGAAGCGAGATTCCGTCCACGCACAACGCGTCTCGCACAGAATATAGTATCCCGCTCCCGCGCCACGGAAAAAATAAATCCCGTTCCCGCACAAGCACGTCTCGCGGTGGAAACATCCCCATATATAACAGTAGTACCGTTTACTCCCGGGGTAACTGAAACCCGTAGGATATCGTCCCGGGGTCGAAAAGGCGTCCCGAGGATGGAATGCCCTCGTTGGTTTAGGGTGGGGTGTGAAGCTCCTCAAACGAACTTCAGAAACAAGTTGTGCTAATGTACCTACTGTTGAACCTACTGTTGAACCTACTGCTGAACCTACTGCTGAACCTACTGCTGAACCTACTGTACCCCTATTGTAGCACGCGTCGGAAGGCCTCACAAAGGCCTCATAAAAAGGTCTTCCTGCGTGAAAACAAAATACACCTGAGAGACGAGGTTCTAACCCTTCCTATTAATAGCGCAATCGTCAGCAATGCTGGCAGGACACCGCTGAACCAAGCACACGCAGTCGTCCTGCCTTAAGGAGGATGAGAATGATGATGATGATGATGAGGCCGTTTTATTCGCCTGCATGTGGGCGAAGAGACACAAATGCTTCTCAATGAGACAGTTTTAACCTCATGTATGTACAGCTCGTTTCCCTGAAATAGACCCGGCACCAGATATGGTATCAAATAAACGCGCACGGTGCATTAAAGTAATACGGAACGGCGAATATCAAGGGCCCTGCCGGTGCGACATACAGCATACACGACATTAGCCCCGCCTTCACACGTCGTCCATGCCTACAGTGATGGCTCGTTTCTGTGAAGTAGAGAATACTTGTTGCCTTGGTACCAGGTATGGCATCATCTAAATATGCGTATGGTGTCCTACAGCAGTAATACGGAACGGCTACTTTCGGCGACACAACATCACCGGAGGTAGGGCATAAATAGTACCTGGTACCTGGTGTACGCGACACCGCTCCGCCTCCGTCCGCGGTCCATGCCTGGCTCGTTTCACTGAAATAGACAATAATACATGGTACCATGTACTACCATGTACACTATGGTGCCAGGTATCCGGTAAAGGCGTATGTGGTGCGGCCATACGACGCGGCTGTTTATTGCGGATGACACACACCACCGCCACCGGTCAGACAAAATAATGATACGCGGTAAAGCACGAGTAGCGGTATGTGCAAGACACCGCCCGGCCGTCGTTCGAGGTCCATCCGTTACGTCGGCTAAACAAACGACCACTGCACCTATATGCCGGCCGTGTCGGGTGCTGTAGTGGTATTTAGCATGTTGTTCGTGTGGGGTATCTTTACAGTCGAGAACCAGTAGGGACTGCCGTTTTAGGAAATATCGGCTCAAGAAATATCAGGTATCGGTTTACAAGAAATGTCAGGTATCCGTCTAAGAAATAGCGATTATAGTAAGGTGAGTACAGCAATGGTCCCTCTACAGTGCCGGTCGGTATGTATGCGCTATAGGCCAACAATACCGGCACTACCTATAGCGGCAAACCGGCACTAATTACTCCGCACACTGCCACAATGGTTGATCAAAGCGATTCCACGGGAACAATGGTGGACAGCCGGCACTATATCGGGACCACTACTGTTGCACGAGAACTTCGCCGGCGTTTTGAGGATACCACACACTACTTGGTTTGTGTGGGGCAAGTTTCGCGGTTTGTTTCAATCGCTTGGCACGTTCACCTCGCCGTACCGGGATCAGAGAAAGTGGCATCTGGGAGAGGTAAAGAGAGCTCATTTCGCGTGGCACCAACCCTCTCCTTTAGAACCGTGCGTAGGTCCAACCGTATCGTGAAACCGAAAAGGGGTCAATACACCCGGAGGAGGAAACCTGAAAATAGTGATGCAATATCAAGATGCGCCCACTTGCTCCCCGCACATATATGCCGTTCTTAGGGCCACTGTTGTCGAGGAACTTTCTCCCGGATGTTCCTCTTTTCCTTTTAAAAAAAAAAAAAAACGGAGAAAAACAGAAACATGTATTAAGGGTTTCCTGACCTTGTAACGCTAAACCCTACTCCTAACCGAAGCTTCACTGAGGAATTCAACAGACGGCAAAAAATCAGAAACACTTAGAAATATAAAAACACTCGGGAAATCTACCAGAAAAATCAGAAAATTTAGTACAGTTTTGTTTACGACTAGTCAACAGCAGCGCCTACAGGAATGGGGGTACGGTTGTCATCAAGGTGAGCCCCGCCCCCCCCGCCCCGGGAAAAGCGCGGTAGTCTATACCTGGTACACTGCAGCGGTTAGGCGCACTTTCGACCCGGGTCGACGAGGAAAATAAGGGAGCTGGACTCTTCTTGGCACGTGTACGGTGTTGGGGAGGGGGGGAGAAGAGCTTGCTATTACGGGGGACCATAGTAAACAGGACCAAATAAATATTGTTAGCACAAATGTGTAAATCTTTAGTTTTTTGTGTGTGCGTGTGATAGGTCTTATTTACTGTGGTCCCCCGGAACATGAAACCCCGGATCTGAGTTAGGACTTGGAGGGTTCAGGAGCAAAAATAGCGAAGGCATAAATTATGGGAAGCCAAACAAAAAGCGAAAGGACACCTACTCTGCATGGTAAGCAACTGCACAGCTGGTCCAGGCTAGATTGTTCTATGTACCATCTGGGACCGGTCGATGTTTTTTTTCTTTTGAGAAGAGTGCATTCTCGCACCGACCGCAGCTTGGCGGTTCCCGGCGTTAATTGCCCTGAATGGTACCAGGTGTACACCAGCTTTGTTTTCTTGCTATTTGTGCCTGTTTGATTTCATGCATCCAGTGCTGCTGCTGCTGTAGTAAACCGTGAATACTAGGTGCAGTGGTGGGCACCCCGATTTTAAGAGCGCCCCGCGACAAAATCGAATCACGCGTTCTTCAATGTGTATTGCTCTTGTTATCGGCAAAGAACAATTACGCGTCCCCTTTTGCACATGGGAGGTTCAAGCCGTTCTTGGCCGCTCGAAACTCGAGAGTGCTCTGTTACCTCGGGCGCGCTTGACCCTCTTAGTACTGCACTCTACATGGACATGAATCTCACTCTGGTGCACTCTACACGAACATGTATCTGACTCTGGTGCACTCTACATGAACATGTATCTGACTCTGGTTCAAGTCAGCTGTCCCCAATCGTCCCCAAAACGGGACTGCGGTCCTAGAAGGGTGAGCTGGGGTACCTAGTGTGGAAGACAGGGAAAGTATACGGCGTGGGCCCGCCAACGTGAAAGACGCTGTCCGAGCAGACCTTGAAACCTTGCACCCATCGGATGGATCAGATCCCTACTTCATGGCCTGGATATTTTTGGGACCACGGTGAGATCTATGGGCCGTATGATCTGTATGAGTTGCATGATATGTATGAGCTGTGTGATCTGTATGAGTTGTAACATCTGTACGATCTAGATCCTGTATGTTTTTTTTGCGGGTGGGGATCTGTACTACACAGCTCTTGCGCACATGCTTCCCGGATGGGATCTGTATGGTATACGGCTCTTGCAACCCATCAAGTCTGTCTCTCCAAAAACGGAAAATAGAATGATCTGCTGCAGACAACCTGGTGACTGTATGAATACCGATTGTCGTCGGTCCGATGTATGAAAAGCTATGTCGACACCAACCTTGAATGCCCCTGAGCGAAACCAATAAGCTGATACGAGCAAAGTAGTGCTACCATGAATCACCGCAGTCATCTGATTGGCTTGAACTTCTTACGTACGTACATAACTCACATTCTCTCATTCTTCCGAGAATATTCTGCATATCATTATTGGTAATTAGCGCTCGCCGCTGAGCACGATGTCATAACCATACTTTGAAGTGATACTCCGAGTACAGCATGCACAATACCAAGTATATTATTTCATGCGAACGAACCAAAGCCAGACGAATGAAGTACAGTGGGGGGCTACGATTTAAGAGAGGGGTGGGCCAGGCTTGGTAGACCTGTCTGGACTTTGCGATCCCCGAACTGTAGTGCGCCTGAAGTTTATTTTATATATTCAACACGAGTTTTCGTAGGTCTGGTGGCGTCTGGGGCCATATACACGAGTTTACTACTGATGTGTAGACGTGCGTGATCTTACTCGTGCTGGCTTGTAGCATGTAACCGACATGCATAACATGCTAGAGACCTGGGAACATCGCCGACCACGATGCACTTACCTTCACTTTGTTTATCTCTTTTGGCAACGATTGAACTGGGTTGTTCAACCGAGCCGGCTGTGCCAACGAGATGCTAGCTTAAAGCTCCTGACATGATTAGTTCAGGGGTGCAGGTACAATACATATGTGCGCTCCCTCTCGACGACATCACAGCCGCTGTGCATGTCCTGGGGCAGAGTAGTAGTACTGCGGCACTGGCTCATTTCGGCTTTACGATGGATACGATGTTGGGCTGTGGGACATGCCGGTACGCCCCTCTGGTGTAACGGTCGTTTGCTGAAGTATTGTTTCCCTTGGTGGGCATCTTGTTTCCCCTTATTCAGTAGACAGTAAGCCAGACGAGCCTAACGGTGCCTTGGACCACGCGAACACACGTCTGGTATGGTCGTGTGATTGTAACGCTTTTTTCCCTGGATGGGTGTTTGGTTTCGGTTTCACCAGCCGCCCCGGCGAGTCTAACGCTGATTTCGAACACCTGGCACCCGCATGCCAACCCCGGTCCTATTCAGATGTGATCCCACCGGGACCCGAGCCTTCCAAACTGAACCTAGGGATATAGCTTCCCTCCTGCAGGGGCCACCAAGTACCCTTGTCCCACAAACCCACCTAACTCGACGCATTCAACACCAGGGACGTAGTAACAAAATACTAAGCAACATTATATTAGCGGCGAGAAACGTAATTGGCGTGGGGTCAGTGTGCTTGGTGGTCCCTGCTGGCGTCTAACGTCATATCCAGGGTCAGATTGGAGGGGTCAGGTCCGGGCGGGATCAGATCTAGGAGGTGCCAGGGTGCCAAGCAGGACCAGGCAGCGGGTTTAGAAACAAGGTCGCGGTGAAAGAGAACCCGTCATAGCAGTTGTATATATATATATGCGCATGGCTTATACTATGCGGAGAAAGGTTTGTGTTCGAAGAGATAGAGCTACTCCGAGAGGCAGGGGCAGGAGGAGGGCTGGATAGAACGCTTCGGGAGATATCTGAATCGAAGGGGTCTATCGTCAAATTCTAACGACGGCGCAAAACAGCACGGGATGGCAACAGAATGGCTGCAGGCGGATGGACGGGGAGACGAACATCGTGCGGAAGAGATATGGCGCGGAGGGGGGTAGAAAGTGGAAATGCAGCACGTGGCCGCAGTTGTAGCCGCGACACGAACCGCTGACAATACCGCACGCACGGGAGAGGGAAGCAACAAGAATTGGACTTGTGGAAGAGACACATCAGTGTATGTGTGCGATGACAGACTGGTTTCTATCAGCTGACGCAAGTAGCAAGCACGAACACTGCGGACCAAGTTTGTTGAATGACTGCTTTCGTGTCAGGGAGCTTATTCTTCGCGTGCTATTGATCGTTATAGCCAAGATCGGAACTGTATTGCCGCTTGCATCGATTCCCAACAAGTGCTGGTGGTCTTTAGCCATGATCCGCACTATATCTCAGTTTGACAATCTATTTCACCAGGTGAGAATATACACTCATGACCAGTATTTTAGTTGTGTTGCGCTGCCTTTGACGGGGGGGGGGGGGGGGGGGTAGTCGTTTCAAATTTCAATGCAAGTACTGTCTGTAGTCGTTTTAGCAGGAGCAGCGGCATTGAGCAGCAGAGCTGCTGTGTTCAGGAAAGCCTATAGATAGCAACGAGTGCACCAGGACAAAACGACACGCCCTGTGACAAATAATCTGTAGACGGCTTTCAATCGAACCAATCTTCCGAGGTATGCACCGAGGATATTGCACAGTAGTTTGGTAGTTGTCCAAGAACGGAGAAATTGTCTAGAATGTCACTCGAGGCATTTTCGTGTACTCGAAGTTGCGGTAGAGTGGCGCAAAAACGAAGTCCAAAATTGCTACTATTACGGGGGTCCATAGTTAACAGGACCTATGATGTACATAAAAACCTATACATTTGCCAATTTTTACTAACAAAATTTGGTCCCGTTAACTATGGACCCCCGTAATAGAGTGTTTCATCTCACGCGCGGGAGCATAGTACAACGGGTACGTTACCGATGAAGAGATGGCCTTCGCTAAAAGATCGCTGTTCTCCAGGCGGATAATGTATCTCGTACTGCGTCGTCGTCGAAGATGCTGCGGGAAACAAAACTACGTTCCCGTGACAAGCACGTAGTAAGCTATTGGGCACAAAAGATGGGAAAAAAGGGCTAAAAACAGGTGAAAAGGGCGAAAAGGGTTTGGATTCTTCTTTACTTTACCGCATCAACTATTACGGGGGACCATAGCAAATAGGACTAAACGTTTGTTGGTAAATATAGGTAAATACAAAGGTTTTTGCATGTACCGTAGGTCCTAATTACTCTGGTCCCTCGTAATAACTATTGTGAAACTTCCACACCTCTGACAGATAAGATTCCATTCTGAAGATATTATAGGAGGCATATCCTTGATCTGCATGATGATCTGCTGGATTTGCAGTAGATCGTGTTTTTCCGGTCGAAATCTGTACGATTACCCTCTTACGCACATCTTTTCCTGGGCGGCATATCGTATCTATGATTCAGACACGTAGCACGCGTTTTCTTGGGAGGCTTTTGTACGGCCGGTCTGCATAATCTCCACATTTTTTGGGGGAGTGTGACTGGTAGTATGTTAGGGATCTCGACCATATTTAACCGGTGGGGTCTACATGTTTTGCACGATCTAGACACACTTCACTGATGGGATCTGTATCGTCTGCAGTAAACATTTCACGCAATCTGTTTGCCTGGTTGGGATCTGTATGATCTATACAGTAGATACTTCACACATGTTTGCCTTTGGTGGAATATGTATGATACACAGTAGATGTTCCAGGGCTGTTCGCGATTGGGTCTAACCTCACGGGTCAGACAATTTTCCATGTCTAAACCTGACTCGACCTAACCCACGAGATTCTTTAAACCTCCTGATCCGACCCGACCCGACTCATGAGCTTGGAAACCATTCTAATCCGACCCGACCCGACCCGACCCGCGAGATTTGAAAACCTCTGTGACCCGACCCGACCCGCCAGATTCCGAATGAGTCGTGAGATACGGGTCTGTCGCGGGTATTGGTCACCTCAACTCGCGAGTCCTTTTCTCTCGACCCCAGGGTTCGACCCGCGGATCCGGCCCGTGGGTCGACGCTTCAGCAGCTATTCGATCTTCATTTCTGTACCCCACAGTGATATGTAGCCTGGCCGTGGTGGGTATGCATGGATGCGGACATGTGAATATACATTTGACGCTGTATTTTGATTACTTTGATTATGATAGCAAAGGAGTACCTGAAATTATTCAGTGCTGGTACGAGAAAAGCATCCGGGGCAGAAAGCGAAATGTTTTTGAAGTGTCGAATCCGCGGGCCGGTGCGCGGGTCCGACCCGCGGGTCAAAAAACCACTTGCAGGCTATGTTGTCCCGACCCGCGAGTGGTCCGATTCTCGCTGGTCATGACCTGACCAGACCGGCAAGCTTTTCATCGCCTCTTGACCCCACCCGACCCGCACTGACCTGACCCGACCTGACCCGTGAGATTGGTCTTGACCCGACCTGACCCGACCCGCAAGATTTAAAAACCTCTTAACCCGACCCGATCCGTGATATTCTGAATACTGCCTCACCCGGCTTGACTCGACCCGTGATATTTTGAACACCTCCCGACCCGCGAACAGCCCTGGATATTTCGCGTATGTTTACCTGAGCGGAATCTTTACTATCTGCAGGATCCGCGCTATTCGCCGGCAGATGACTGCCATATATATCATCAATACCTGGCACCTATAGAATATCATACGGGTATCGGTATCATAGTCGGAACTCGAACCGTTTGTGCTCTATACGAGATCGGAGCTAGATACGACACGACAGCCCTTGGTGGTTGCTGAACAAGCTTCCATGCTCACAGTACCCAGCTTCACACAAGCACACAGTCACGTAAAGATGAAGCAAAGCATGGCAGATGTCGGGGGCAGCACTTCTAGTGGCTCTGCGGCCGCAGATGATCTCAGCAGCGGAAAGCAGGCAGGGGGGTTCCTCTGCGGATTGTGGAGTCGATTTTGCAAGATGCATACTGCGCCTCCGCCGTGCTTCATGTCGTGGCAAACACTCCACCCCCACTCATATTATTACGACCTGCCGGAACGAAATAATATCAATCTTCTACGAATTCACAGACGGGGTGAGCTGCATCACGGAGACCTGCCGCACATGTAGGTATGTGTTCCCTAGTGCAAACTGTATGATATTCGCTTTCACACACGTTTACGCAGGCCCGAGTGCAACCTACGTGATCTAGCTCTTGCTAAACACACATTCGACAAAGTGGGCTGTGTATGACCCATCTTTCGCGCACAAATGGATGTTTTTGGGGGTGGTATCTGTGGTGAGCTTCGAGGTCTAGATACCGTCCTGGTTTCCGGTGGAATCTGTGTGAACTAGCTCTTCCACACATATTTTTTCTGGCGAGAACTGGATGATCTTAGACTAGATATTTCACACCTGTTTGGTTGGGTTGGACCTTGCATGATTTGCATGATCTGCACATGATTGCCCAATGAGGTCTGTGTATGATCTGTGGGAGATATATGGTATTTCACTGATGGGATATGTGTGAACTAGATCTTAAAATCGCATTCGGCTGTGGATGGGATCTGTATGAGGATCTACCCGTAACACTTGACGCATGTCATGCTAGGTGAGATCTGTATAATCTAGATCCTTCACACATGTTTCTGTGCGGCTGGAATCTGTGTGATCTGTATAATCTGAACGTGTTCACCTCGGTGGGATCTGTTACGGTATGATCTCCATGTCCTGCATGATCTGCACATGTTGCGCGTGGTAGAAATTGTGTGATCCACTGTAGGTATACATTGGCAAAAAAAAAACAAACAAACTACACAACAGCTAGCAGATCATGATCTACCTGCCTAGAGCGAGAAAACTTCGAAATACCGGTCTTCGGTTGCAGCTCTGCCTCCCTTTTTTTCCAAGTCGTACGTATATGTTGCCGAAACGCCTGCGCGCACCTGCTTGTTCACGCTTTTCTGGGGTTATTGCAGCCGCGGCACTCTGTTTTTCTTATGAGAGGACCGATACTGCTGTGTACCATGTGCGAACTACTACTCGTAAGTGCCAACATGTCTGCTGTTGGATTACTTACTGTCTGTACATCCCGGTACTGTACTGCGCAATAAATTTAATATACATATTTACTTTATTTCACTCCTTGTGCATGTCTGCGTTCTTCACATCAAACCGTCCTTTCCACCCGTCGACATCCAGCACAACAACCGGTGTCCGTGCCGATTCTTTAATCCTAGAGAGACGCAACCCCCGTAGTTGGACAAACCTACGACAGCGTTATCCAGTGAGCAGCGTGGACAACGCGATGGAATGTCATCGTGCTGGATACAACAAGCACGGCATACGCATTCTATGAACGAGACAAAATCGAAACAAGTAAATAAAAAATCAGCAAGAAAAATCAAAACAAAACGTACATATTGCCTCCCCGTAGAAGATGCGGCAGTGGCAGACAATACTACGCTCGACCCCCCAGCGGCCTCCAAACGATGTCCAGGCACGAGAGAAGAGATTGAGCTCGGTCCAAGGCCGCAGAGGCTGTGGTTGCCGGGGGAGCATACAGGCTCGGGAGGGAGACGGCGACGGCGGGCGGGCCGGAGGGTTCCGGTGGGGAGTCTGGGCTTGTGGCGTTGGTGCTTCGCTGTGCAGTGGCGATGTATTACGGGGGACCATAGTAAATAGGACCAAATATTGTTAGCAAAAATAGGTAAACATATAGTTTTATGTATACCATAGGTCCTACTAACTATGGACCCCCCTATTAGAGGTTGACGTTGTCGCAAAGGGGCGTCGGGCAGAGGGGAGAGGGGCAGAGGGACCGTCGACGGAACCGGGCTCGACGAGAGATTCACCGCTTCCGCCGGACGAGGAGTATGTGGCAGGGCAGTCAATGGCTGTGGCGCCACGTGATTCTGCTGAACTGGTGTAACATAAATTGATGGGGAAATACTCATTTTCTGATTTCGGGGAGACGAAGTTCACTAAACATTTATCTAATTGTCAGTAATTAACTTAATTTCTTAAATCCGGGGTGGCGAAATAGAACGAGCGAAAAAACAATACCACCACATAGAAACTGACTGAGACTTCGAACGAAACGAGAAAACAGGAAAACCGAAGCACAACAAAAAAGCACCCTCCGAGGCAGTCGCAGCAGTTCGTGGTACGACCAGCTTAGACCGGTGTGGTCGGTACCAAGTCGGTGCTGGAAGCCAATGATTCGCAAGAGTACTTGGTGGTGGGCCGCTCGGAGCTTGGTCAAGTGTTTCGCTCTGAGTGCCCACGTCACACGTCGGTACAGCAGGGTCTCAATCACCTTGGCCGTCAGGGGTCGTCCTAACATACAACTCCGGGCCGAACCGTATGAGGCATGCCCGCATGAGACGGTTCCGTCGGTCGATTTCGAGCGAGAGGTCACCGTTTCCGTGGATAACGCCGCCTAGGTATAAGAAGTGGGTCGTCTGTACATACCTATGGGCTGCTGCTTCGATGACGAGCGGTGGGGCGAGGACTGTCTGGTCCGCTCCGGTCCGGTGTTCGTAGCAGCGTTGTCTCTGTTTTCTTTTCCGATACCGTGAGACCTGCTGCTTCGAAAACGTTAACGATGACTGTCATCTTTTTAGCGATTCCTTGGGCCGTTTTCGAGATACATCCATCCTGCGTCATCGGCGTACAGCATGTCCCACGCCTGGTACCGCCCTTCGCACACATGTCAACGGCTCCTGCCCCTTCCTCTGTTTCTACTACGCCAACAGTATGTTTTGAGTTGAATCCAATCCCCTACCAGGCACAATTCAGTTGTATGGCTTCGCCTTTGCTGAGGTGTACCAGTACGACGTGTAACGTGTAACGCAGCAGGGAAGAACGCGATGGACAAAGTAATTAGTGATGGTGAAAGCACGCAGCCTCGCCGCAGCCCCTGTTGTGACATGAACGCATTCAGAGTGCTCTCGCTGTTATCCGTACGCACGCGAGCCCGCATGCCTTCTTCGTAGAAATTGCGGATAATTGTCCAAGTAAGCAGCTTGGTTGGTACGCCAGAGTGTGTGTGTGTGAGAACCCAGTACGACGACATGGCATTGCATTGTCTACTCTGCTTGCTGCATAAATAACCAATGCCCAGCAGTACAGCAGTAGTATTAATACTGTGTCTGCTGTGTCGTAGGTTTGATACCACAGACGCTGTATCTCTCTAGGATTGAAGAATCGGCACAGACACTGACTGGTTGTGCTGGACGTCGACAGGTAGAAAGAACGCTTCGGTGTGAAGGAACACACTCGGGAAGCAGCTCTCGGTCGACAGAGTCGTACGCTCTCTGCAGATCGACGACGCACGAGTACAAGGGGATTTTCCTGTTGTGTAGTCCGAGCTGTTGTTGTGTTAGATTATAAGAACGCTACTGCTGTACGAGTACGGTAAGTAGTACTACCGTATCTGACGTAAAGTACCACCCTCCTATTCGATACCACCCGACCTTAGGAAACCACCCCCAGTGAAGAAAAAAGGGCAAGTTTATCACCGGGGTGCTACCGTATCTGGCGTAAAGTGCCACCCTTCTCTTAGATACCACCCGGCCATATGAAACCACCCCCAGTAATGAAAAAAAGGCAGGTTTATCACCGGGGTGCGTTAGACAACACCCCCCTGGGCCGATACGCCTTCCTGACAACACAACAAATATCACTCCCGGGAGGGTACTAAAGTACTCTACTACTGCTGTAGTACCGATACCTTTCGGCAGCACACATCAGGGAGAACGACGACAACAACATCCAACAGGTGCAGAGCCCTTCCGCACAGGGCGTCCCGACACCGTCGGCCAAACGCGTCTGTGGCCCCGGAGAAGCCAGCTGCCCCGACAACGGTCTGCTGCCTGCAGCGTCTCTAGCCACGAGCGAGACCACGATCGTTCGTCGTTCGTCCGCCCGCAAGCTACCCCTGGTGCATGTACGCGTCAAACTCTGGCCGTACCATTGTTATTAGACGAGGCGGCCACGGCAACGTGTGCCACGACAGCCACACAAAGGGGCAAGTCCTACATATCCGAGCCGCACGCTGTCTTCGGTCACAGCACAGCTCGTCGCGCTTCAAGCCCCGGCTTCAGCAGCGCCAGGCCCCCTGGCAGCAGCGGTAGCAGCAGCAGCAGCAGCAGCAGCAGCAGCAGCAGCAGCAAGCCCGGGCACCATCAGCGACAGGTCCCCTGAAAGCAGCAACGCCAGCCCCCGCCTTGTCATCACCCCCCTTCGGCCGGGGATAGGTGCACCACGTGTGGGAAATACTACTGCTGTAAGTATTACCCATTGTGCACTCCCATCACCCTCCGCCGTTCTCACCCCCTATTCGGGCATCTACAGAAGAAGTTCGAGGCACCCCCCCCCAATATAGCAACCACCCCCCGGTGGTAAGGATTAGTGCAAAACGTAAATAAAATGTATGTACATTATTGTCTTTTTTCGCGACATGCGGTGGCATGCCGTGGCACCACTTGCGGCAAACCCTTCCACGGTAGCTTCCACGGCATACCACGGAACCTTCCACGGACCTCCACGGCATACCATGGGACCCTAACCCTAACCCCAACCCCGACCCTAACCTAGGTGCCGTGGACATTGGGGTGCCGTGGAGGTTGCCATGACATGCCGTGGGGCTGCCATGGAGTGCCATGGCGTCCCCGGTGGCTTGGTAGGTGGTCCGCGTGCCTGTCAAGATCAATTTCGTGGGTTCAAGTCTCACCGAGTGCATGCTCATAGGGACTTTTTCTTGCATAACAAATTGATAAGCGGAAAGCGCGAAAGCGTGAGTTGGCTACATTCGATGAAAATCGACGAGCAGTGGGAATGCTGAACCCTATGCGCGACAAAAAATAAAGGCACGTACCGGGGGGGAGAAGGGACGACACCTGTGACCACGGCTTGTCCAGAAGATCGTCGAGGGTAAAACCTCCTACGAGTGGGCTGGAAAGTAAAAGTGATGAAGAAAAAAAAGAAAAATGGCGGTAGCCGCGGGGGTTGCCATGGTACTACCCACGGCATGTCATGGCAACTCCCACGGCGTACCATGGAATCCTATGCCACGCCATGGTATGCCGTGGTGATGCCATGGTATGCCATTTGCGGTACCATGGCAAGGCCACGGCATGCCCACGACAAGGTCTAATAGTGTAGAACCCTGATGAAAGAGGTCTATTATCATCGGGGAATAAGTTCGGTACTATCCTGCCACAGGAAATCACCCCGGCGCCGGGTTAAAAAACCAAACGTGATTCAGCTATCCCCTCGGGGGCGACTTATTATTGCGTCATACACGAGTGTGCGTGTTTTCTTCGTTCTTTCTGCCCGTCGACATCCAGTACAACCAGTACCCGTGCGTCAAGTATGTCTCACCCACGGAGAGGGCGCGTCAGACAACACGAATCAAGCAAACAAAGCAGGCTCGTTATCCACGTACGCTACACGACTCCTTTCGTAAGGACAGGAAGAAAAAAAGCTAAATAAAGTACCAAAATGGAAATCACAGAGGATCAAGTGCAAAATGAAAAACAAAACAAAGAGGACCACGTTCGAACCAGCTGCAGCGACACGAAAAGCATATATTACGGGGGACCATAGTAAACAGGACCGAGTATTGTTAGTAAAAATAGGTAAAATATATAGGTTTTGTGTGTACCGTAGTTCTTATTAACTATGGTCCCCCGTAATACATACATGTTCCACTTCCGAGTCGGCCTGGTACCTTGCTACCCTGTCTGCAATCTCCTTCCTACTTTCGTCCACCACGGTTTCCCGTCTACTCCTCCTGTTGCCCCCCCTCTCCCCATTCCCTTGGGCACTACCCACGGCGGATGCGCGGCGCCGCCTGCTCGACTGTGCCTCATCCTCGTGCCATCTCACCATGAACCGTTCGGCTGCTTCAAGGACCCCCCGGTACCACTTCCCCGCCTTTTTCGCTATACCTTCTAATACATGCATTCCAAACACACTGTAATATGAAAACACTGAACAAAGTCACAGAAGGAGACAGTAAGAGATAATACCTTAGGCAAGAGAACACGCAGACTTGCCAGGGGGGTGAGCCTAACGAAACACAGAACAATCCGGCGAGCATAAGGGTTACCAAACTATTCGATTCGTTTTTGTTGCTCCTTTTGTTTTCTCTCTATTATAGAGTGTGTATGTCGTGCCTATGGCACTGTATCCAGTACGGCATGGCATTGCATTGCCTACTCTGCTCACTGCAGAAAACACTGAACCAAACCACAGAAGAAGACAGGAGAAGACAATACTGCAAAGATAACACGCAGACTTGCCGAGAGGGTAAGCCCAATAGAACACAGAATATTGCAGCGAGTAAGAGCTACTAGTATTAATACATGTTGTGTCGGGGATAACCTTTCGGGGAGAAGCGTCTCAGCATCAGTGGATGCGTACTGTGTGCTGCGGTCGCTTCGTAGACTGTGTGTTGATACAGCAGCCTACTGCACAGAGACGACACTTCGAGTGCAGATGCAGCTCAGTGTGTATCTCGGAACGAAGAAACAAAGAAAGATGTCATGATTACTGACTGACTCCCGGGTCAGGTTTGATGGTTCCCGGGTCAGGTTTGATGGTGTACACGTGGAGTGAAGACGTCTATTACGGGGGTCCATAGTTAACGGGACCAAATCTTGTTAGTAAAAATAGGTAAATATATAGGTTTTTATGTATACCGTAGGTCCTATTAACTATGTACCTCCGTAATAGAACACTCGAAGACTGGTCTAGAAATGTTCCGGCATCCAAGATACTGTCCTCTGGAACCAGCGGCCGGTTCTGGAACGATTCACACCACAAATTCTAGATCTTCTGGAGCTATCCCACAAAGTCTGCAACTGTTCTATTAATAGAAGGTTTCTATAATTTGTTCCAGAAACTGCTCTAGACTCTGTTCTGTTCTAGACTCTGTGTTCTAGGAATCGTCCTACTCACCACACACGGACTACCAGAAGGCAGTATCCACATGATGTGTGTCTACTGGACATAAACTACAGCGTGCTACGCCATATCTCAACACATAAAGTACACACAGGCCATTCTCGCTGTGTTGCTGCAATCGAACACGGAGGGATCACGCGACATGATGCTACTGCTGATACTCATGTACATGATGCGTACCCCCGACATGTTGTACATAATTTGATTTGTTATTTTGTTACTATTGTTTTCTCTTTTTCATAGAGTGCGCATGGCGTGCCTGTCGCATCCAGTGGTTCAACTCAAGGATGCTGGAGTAGTCGGAACAGAGGCGCAGAGCCGTTGGCAAGCGTGCGAACGGCCGTATGGGACATGTTGTACGCCGATGATGCAGGAATAGTCTCGAAGTCGACTGAGGGGCTCGCGAAAATGATGAGATATCGTGACTGACTGTCTTCAAAGCAGCAGGTCTCACGGTATCGGAAAAGAAGGCTGAGACCATGCTTCTACGAACACCAGACCAGGCAACCCTCGCACCACCACTCGTCATCGAAGCAGCAGGCCAAAAATATAAACATCAGACGGCCCAGTTCTTATGCCTAGGCAGCATTATCCACGAATCCGCTGACCTCTCGCTCGAAAATCGACCGACGGATCCGTCTCTTGCGGGCGTGCCTCAAACGGTTCGGCCCGGAGTTGTACGATAGGAAGACCACGCCCCTTAGCCTGAAAGCCCGCATGCTGAAGGCCGAGGTGATTGAGACCCTGGTGTATGGGTGTGTGACGTAGACCCTCAGAGCGGAACGCTCAGCCAAGATTCGAACGGCTCACCAACAAGTACTTTTGCGATTCATTGACTTCCAGCGCCGACTTTGCGCTGGCCACATCACCCTCTCGTACGCGAAGGCCCTCAAGATGACACGTTGCGAGAGCATCGAAACGACCATCGGATAATCCGTAAAAAGGTGGCCCTTTTTCGCGGGGGGCGTGGCACGGCAAAGCAAGGAGCAATAACCCAGTCGAGTTGTGTCCGGGACGCTGGCTGGCGGGGAGAACCCGAGACCTGGAGGACAGTGTAAGACTTGGCTTATATGTATAACCGAAGACTCTAAGGAGTTCCGAGCCATTGTGGGTCAACGGAACACTTCCCCTTGGTGTTTGAAGTTGAAACCGCGCTGTGGTCCACTGCAACAAGACGGGCGGGGAAGTGGTGCCGGGGGGTCCTCGAAGCAGCAGAACGGTTCATGGTGAGATGTCACGAGGATGAGGCACAGTTGATTGAGAAAGAAGTGCCGCGCATCCGCCGTGGATAGTGCCCAAGGGAATGGGGAGAGGGGGGGTAACAGGAGGAGTGGAAGGAAACCAGACCAAGGGAATGCGGGGAGGGGGGGCAGCAGGAGGATCAGACGGCAAACCGCGGTGGACGAAAGTAGGAAGCAGATGGCAGACAGGGTAGCAAGGTACCAGGCCGACTCGGAAGTGGAACATGCCTTTGCAACTCGTGCCGCCAACTGGTGCAGGTGATTCGAACATGGTCTTCCTTTGTCTTGCTTTTCATTTTGCGCTTGATCCTCTGTGATTTTCAATTTGTTTCTTCATCTTTCTTTCTTATTGTCCTCGTGAAAGGATTTTTTTGTGGCGTAGATGGATGACGTAGATGGATGACGAGCCTGCTTTGCTTTTGTTTCGTATTGTCTGACGCATCCCCTCCGGAGGCGGGTCATCGTTGACGAACGCAGGACGGAGACGGTAGACAGGGTAGTTAGCTACGAGACAGCCTACAGGTAGTAGCGAGAACCTGGCTATATATGCTACTCGTACCACAAACTGCTGCATCGGCTACCTGGAGGGAGATTAGTTCGTCGGCTTGCCTATTATTTCCACTGACTCTTAATCTTACTCTGTTTATATGTAGTGGCGCAGTTCATTTAGCTCGTTAAGTGTGTGCCACATTCCCTGCTGGGAGGCACGACAGTTTTTTCTTCCAGTTTTCCTTTTTCTCTTCCGACTTGTTTTCCTTGTTTGTCTCGGGGGGGGGGGGGGGGGGGGGGGGGGGATTCTTTTGTTTCCTCTCTTTCATAGAATACGTATGTCGAGCTTGTTGTATCCAATATAATGACATGGCATTGCACTGTATACTCCAATTGCTGCATACCTGGCAACGTAGTATCTTTGTGGCGTAGTAATGTGACCACAGAACTTGTATCTCTCTAGGATAAAATAATCGGCATGGACACTGGTTGTACTGGATGTCGACGGGTAGAAATAACGGTTTAATGTGAAGAACCCGCCTCAGCAACTACTGCGAGACCAAGGGATTATTCCCGGACTGCGGAGGAAGAGTGCGGCTTCCGCCCCGCACGATCACCTATTTAAATGTTGTTCGTCGTGCGCAGGTTGCAACACTCGGAAGACAGAGAAAATCCCCCTGTGCGTGTGCTTCATCGATCTGCAGAAAGCGTACAACTCTGTCGACCGAGAGCTGCTATGGGAGGTACTCACACGCTTTGGCGTACTAACCAAGATGCTTACAACTATCCGTAATTTCCACGAAGGCATGCGGGCTCGCGTGCGTACGGATGACGGCGAGCACTCGAAATGGTTTGATGTCTTGATGTCGCGCAGGCGCTGCGGTAAGGCTGCGTGGTATCACCGTTACAGTTCAACGTGTTATTCGCTGCTGCGTCACACGTCGTACGAGTAGTACGCTTCAGCCAAGACGAAGGCATCGTGAGGGATTTGGTTCAACTCGGTGATGCTGGAGTAGTCGGAACAGAGGAGCAGGAGCCGTTGGCGTGCGTGCGAAGGGCTGTATGGGCATGTTGTACGCCGATGACGCAGGAATTGTCTCGAAGTCAACTGAAGGGCTCGCGAAAATTATGACAGGTCGTGACTGTCTTCGAAGCAGCAGATCTCACGGTATCGGAAAAGAAGGCTGATACCATGCTTCTACGAACACCAGCCAGACCAGACAACCCTCGCACCACCACTCGTCATCGAAACAGCAGGCCAAAGATATAAACAGACGGCCCAGTTTTCATGCCTAGGCGGCATTATCCACGAATCCGCTGACCTCTCGCTCGAAAATCGACCGACGGATCCGTCTCTTGCGGACGTGCCTCAAACGGTTCGGCCCGGAATTGTACGATAGGACGACCGCCCCCCTTAGCCTGAAAGCCCGCATGCTGAAGGCCGAGGTGATTGAGACCCTGGTGTATGGGTGTGTAACGTGGACCCTCAGAGCGGAACGCTTTGCCAAGCTTCGAACGGCTCACAACCAGTCATTTTGCGAGTCATTGGCTTCCAGCGCGTACTTTGTGCTGTACACACCACCCTCTCGTACGCGAAGGCCCAGAAGATGACACGTTGCGAGAGCATCGGAACGACCATCCGTAAACGGCGGCTCTTCTTTGCGGAGGTCTTGGCACGGCAAAGCAAGGAGCAATAACCCAGTCGAGTACTGTTTTTTCGGCACGATGGCTGGCGGGGAGAACCCGAGACCTGGCGGACAGGTTAAGATTTGGCATAGGTGCATAGTCGAAGACCTTAGGGAGTTCCGAGCCACCGAAGGGTCAACGAAACACCCCCCCCTTGGTGTTTGGAGTTGAGACCGCGCTGTGGTCTACTGCAACAAAAAAGGCGGGGAAGTGATACCGGGGGGTCCTCGAAGCAGCAGAGGGGTTCATGGTGAGATGTCACGAGGATGAGGCACAGTTGATTGAGCAGGGAGCGCCGCAGATCCGCCGTGGGTAGTGCCCAAGGGAATGGGGAGAGGGGGGGCAACAGGAGGAGTGGAAGTAAACCAGACCAAGGGAATGAGGGGAGGGGGGGCTACAGGAGGAGTAGATGGGGAACCGCGGTGGGCGACGTTTTTAGGATGGAGATGGCAGACAGGGTAGCAACCAATCAGGCCGACTAGTGAGTAGAACATGTCTACCAGGTACATGCTACTCGTGCTGCCAAATACAGCTGCAGCTGGTTTGAACCTGGTCTTCCTTTGTGTCCCTTTTGATTTAGCACTTGACCATCCGTGATTTTCGTGTTGCTTCTTTGTCTTTTTTCTTTGTTCTTGTCATTATGAAAGGATTCTTTTGTGGCGTGGGTGGATGACGAGCCTGCTTTGCTTGTTTGGTATTGTCTGACGCATCCTCTCCGGGGGTGGGGCATAGTTGACGAACGAACGCAGGACGGAGACGGTAGACAGGGTAGCGAGGTACCAGACCGACTATTAATAGTAGGGAGAACCTGGCTATCTATGTTACTCGTACCACAAAATGAAGCGGCTACCTGGAGGGCGTTTTGTGCTTCGGTTTGCCTGTTATTTCCATTGATTCTTGGTCTTACTCTGTTTATATCTACTGTAGCTGTTTTCTTCACATTATACCGTTCTTTCTACCCGTCGACATCCAGCACAACCAGTGTCCGTGCCGATTCTTCAGTCCCAGAAAGACACCAGGTACAAGTTCTGTGGTCACAAAGCTACGCCACGACAGAGATACTACGTGGCCACGCAATGCCATGTCATCATACTGCGTACGACAGGCACGACATACACACTCCATGACCTAGAGAAACGAAACACACAAAGAGAAAACAAAAACAAAAACGAAGACAAAATTCAAAAGAGAAAAAAAACAAGGAAAAAAAACATATATATATATTTTATATATAAAAGAAACAAACCATCATGCCCCCCCGCAGGGGATCTGGCAGACACTTGAAAAAAACGAACTGGGAAAAAACAGAAGGACAAGAAACACCACTACTAGTCGTCGTCAACAGAGTAAGACTAAGAACCAAGGGAAAATAACAGGCAAACCAAACACAGCACAAAGCATCCTCCAGGTAGCGGCAGCAGTTTATGGTACATACGAGTAGCACAGCCAGGGTCTCCCTGCTGGTCCGCCTGGTACCTTGCTACCCTGTCTGCCGTGTCCGTCCAGCGTCCTTCAATAAAAGGATCACCAATCGGAGAAAGGAAGTGGCGCTGTTTCTTGAGCTCGTTCTTGTTAAGTGTCTGTCGCATCCCCTGCTGGTCCGCCTGGTACCTTGCTACCCTGTCTGCCGCCTCCGTCCAGCGTTCGTCAACTATGCCCGGCCCCTCGGCGTCAGACAATATATATATACGAAACAAGCAAAGCAGGCTCGTCATCCACCCACGCCACACGACTCCTTCAATAAGGCTCATCAATCGAAGAAAGGAAGTGGCGCTGTTTCTTCAGCTCGTTCTTTTTAAGTGTCTGTCGCATCCCCTGCGGGGAGGCACGACAGTTTTTGCTTTCAGTTTTCCTCGTTCTCTTCTGATTTGTTTTCCTTGTTTATCTGGGGGCGGGGGGGGGTCTTTTGTTTTCTCTCTTTCATAGAATACGTACGAGTACGTCGTGCCCGTTGTATCCAGTATGATGACACGGCATTGCATTGTCTACTCCGATTGCTGCATACCTACGAAGTATCTCTGTGGCGTAGCTTTGTGACCACAGAACTTGTATCTCTCTATTAATATGATCGAAGAATCGGCACGGACACTGACTGGTTGTGCTGGACGTCGACGGGTAGAACAGAAAGAACGGTTTAATGTGAAGAACACACACTGCAGCAAGTCTCTATGTATATGTATATATATATGTTGGGTTCGCAATCGGACAGTGTCCCACTCCCAAGGTTTAACCATTATATCATGATGTCGATCTTGAGGACAACAACAAACAGTTGACTATTACGGGGGACCATAGTAAATGGGCCCAAATATTGTTGGTAAAAATAGCGAAACATATAGGTTTTATGCTTATCGTAGGTCCTATTTACTATGGTCCTTCATAATATTATACTACGAAGACGACCTCAACCAGACAGCGTAAACTTGTAAGCAGGCGCAACGGTGCGCACTGCATGTTTCCCCCTTGGTTTTCGATCCGCACCGTGATATCTGGTATATATAAAACCCCACCTACGGGGGACAACAATAGCAGATAAGACCGATTATTGTTGTTAATAGTACAATTAGGAAATATATAAGTTTTTGTCCGTACCGTAAGTCCTATTTACTACGTCACTACTTGTAGTAGCCGTTGTTAGCAGAAACAAAATAAACAACAACGGAATTCCGAATCCCCCCACATTCATCGATCCATGTATCCTAGGAGTACCACCTATTAATAGCAGCATGATCGCACCAAATATTAGCAAGTTTACTGCTTCCTACACTAGTAGTAAGAAATATTGATGGTAAATACGTATATACCAGGTACAATTGCCCGGTATGAAAATACTTGACGTATGTACGGTATGAATATCCGAATACCCCAACAATCTGACAAAAGGAAAGTATCAACCTGGTGGTCCGGAGACTCTGCTTCTTACGACAGTAGTAGCTTACGACAGTAGTAGTATATAGGAACGCCTTCGCCGACCGGAAAGACCCCCTTGTTCAGGGATATTCAGGGGTACTGCCTGGTATATGGCCTCTGATCCTAAGTAAGCAGGGGGTGGGAATCTAATTGGTTAACTTTTTTTTCCAGTAGCCTAGGGGTCATTTACCAAAACTAACACATCCACCTGTGGAAATAAAAGGAAGGGTGTGACGCGAAGGAACATGGAAGGCGAAGGAAGGCGGGTCGTTGTCTGTCGTGTACAACAGCAGCAGCACGCGATACTGCTGTCCAATCTCACACCTTACCATACTACATACCTTTCTAAGGTTGGCGGTTCATTCATGCTGTGAAGTTATACTATTACAGGGGGCCATATATTAATAGTAAATAGGACCAAATATTGATAGTTAGTGAAAATACGGAAATGTACGATAGGTTTTTTTGTGCACATTAGGTCATCTTCACTATGGTGGTCCTCCGTAATAGTATTGAAACATTTTTTATATAGCAGGTATTACATAAAACTAAACTGAAGGCACGAGCGGCGTACTGAGATGGGGGGAAGAGAGCCTTCTCACAGCTCACATTTATAGTGACATGAGGCGTTCTACGATATTAGAGGTTCGCCCGAATTTTTCTTAGACTCCCCACCTAAGGGCCTCCATATATATATATATATATAATTATTATATATATATATATATATATCTCACCCAAAAACTGACTTCAGCAAAAATCAAATCGCATCCGGATGAATAATCCCACATGGCCCAAGTATACAAAAAAGTCATTTTTCGAAACAAGATTGATTGGCATTCCGACGATTTTGGGGTAACCCCTTTAGTACCGCAGGCCCGATTTGGGGACAAACCAGTCTAATTCCAAGTGATTTGTCCCCAAAACGGGACTGCGGTACTAAAAGGGTTTTAAGGAACCCCGTCATTCAGAAAACATTTTCGCGGAAATATGTTACTTCTAACATTTTCGCGGAAATATGTTACTTTTATCATCATAGAACGCGTCACATGTAACCCCGCCGGACCTGAAAACTACTTGTAGAAAGGAGAGAGAAAAGGGGGGAGATAATAAACGGGAAGAGAAACAAAACGCGCAGAAAAAAAAACACGCAATATGCCCAGGGAAGGCTAATGGTCGATAGGATATGCTCCAAGGTATACCGCGGGGGGAGTATTTCTCGGCAAATTCCCTACCGATTCATACCGAAGGGTTCGATCCGGACTCGATACCGGTATCCGACACTTCGGTAAGTTCGGTACGAACCTCGACACCGGCCGGTACCCCCCGCCGGCACTTCTGTAAGTTCGGTAACACTCCGACCCAAATCTACCCTGGGTACCGATAAGCTCCCCAATAATAATATTAGCGGGGGTATCGATATATGTTCGGTACGGCCTCGATAGCGGTTTATCGATACTTTGGTGTGCTCGGTATGTTTTCAATACTGTTACCCGGTACCCGACACTTCGGTGTGCTCGGTATCTTTTCAATGCCGTTACCCGACACTTCGGTGAGTTCGGCACTCCCACCGAAATATACCACGGGTATTATTGGTATACCCTCGGCCACAACACTGGGGGCACCAGTATATATTTCATATGGCCTCGATAACGGTACCCGACACTTCGGTAAGTGCGGTACACACACAACAGGACAACGACAAATTAAAAGTGGGTTTGGAAACGCCTCCACACGATGTTCCGATGTAAACTCACCTACGTTATTTACATGGACAGCTCGTTGGCGCTTGCACTCTGCCGATCGTCGAGAAAATCAGCTTGGGAGTTTGTCCCATGGGGGCGGCGGTGTATCCTGATGATTGAGTAGTATGATGTAACGCGATATACACCGGGATACGCAGTATACACGATTCATTACTTAAATAAATATCCTTAAAATATATATACTCATATTTCAGTACAAGTACTACTACTAGTAACTACTACTCTTAGTATGGGCCCCTTGTCAGGGTGATTGAAGTCTATTATTAAATATGCACAAGAGGGGGTGCCTGCCGTGGCGTGCTGATACCCGCCGATGCTCCGCGTATGACTGCAATGTGCGAAATATGTAAAGTGCAGACACGAGTAGTACAGTTGAGTTAGTAGTAGTAGTAGTAGTAGTAGTAGTAGTATACCTGGTAGGTCAAAGATCAACAACGCATAAAAGCGAGAGTACTACCAAGACGTTTACACGTAACAGTGGTAGTTGCTGACTTTGAAATGATCTGCTATACATTTGTTTTTGCAGGGACCATATTAAACAGGACCTCTGCTACGGTACACACAAGAACCTTTATATTTACCTATTTTACTAACAATATTTGGTCCTATTTTCTACGGTCCCCCATAATAATAGGTATTAATAGTGGTCGTCGCACACACCTATCTATGCCTGGTACATACTGACACACGGAAAAAAATAAAGAATTAATATTAAAAAAACGTCACACGAAAGCCTTCATAAATCCAATGAACTCCCTCGTATGTGCGTAAGAAACGCATGGACTATAGTCTCTCTCTGTACTGTGTGTTACTCTCCCTCGTACGTGGAACGCTTGCTATTTAAGTCGTCCGTCCTGTACTGCTCGCGTCGAAGACATCCTCTCTGTTTAGCGAGCTCGGCGATTGAAGCTGAATCTGAGCACGATTAACGCAAGAACGATGGGAATGAGGAGAATGATACATATATGTGTTATGATACTCGAGGCGCCGCCGTGGATAGCTGATTTTCGCTTCTTGACTGCACTCGTTATTTATTTATTTTCTGTCGTCTTCCTGGGCTTCGGGGGGTGAATTTTTGTCTGCCCGATATGTTTCTGGTGTGTTTTCGTTTTTTTGGACTGGATTGGGTATGTGTCTTCGCGTATTTTGTCCTGCCTATCCCGCCCGCCCAGTGTTGGGACTGGTCTGGGCACTCGGCCGCTCAATTGCGGCCCAGGACGCGCTTTCAGAGTTGTGGGCTGGGTTTAGGTGGTTCTTGCCGTCTCGCGTGTTATTTTTATTTCCGTTCCCGTACGCACTTTTCGCCTTTCCGTGCACCTTCCTCCCCCCCCCCCGTGCGGGCGGCATGGCGATGGCTTTCATCGACGATTTCTTCCTGCCCCTTAAGGCTAGGTCTTCCCTTTGTTTATTTTACGTACTTTGCCGGCTTCGTTGCCTCGCCGTTCAGAGATGTGGGAGTGGGTTTTGAGGAGACGCATCTTCGACTCATGTTCTAGTTCGTCGAATCGGGGTTTCCACGAATTTCCCATAATTCTGCATATACGTCTCATCAGGGTGGGCTAGTGTTATGATACTGCTTTGTATGAGGTTGAAAGCCCGGTAACTACCTGGGTTCGGTCACTGGGAACGTATTTGTAGTACTTGGAAGGCGTATCTTAGATAGAAAACCAGGGGTTTTTCCAGAGGCGCACGAGCTTGGTCTCAGTCTCTCCGCGTGCACGAAAGGAATAAAACTGCTCTTCTTCTATAGCTAAGCAACACACGTGAGTACCAACGATTACCGACTTAATAGGCAGACCTGTCCAGGGATACAAAGTGTCCCCCGCAACCTTGATCCTAACAGATGCCCGCAACTGGACCACGTTAAGCTCAACACACGTTAAGCTCAACACACACATGCACGTCCAACAGAAGAACTGCCAACGCAGTAGAATAATGTAATTGGGAGCTTGACGAGCTAGGAACATCTATCTATCTGTCGCGCTCATCATTCCCACCGTTCTCGTCATAATGAGAATGGATGGGGTGTGTTTTTCTTGTAGCAAAATCATAATCTGCATGGCGGGGTGCGTACAGAGACTTCCATCACTCAACGAGCCTGCCGGTGTGTGTTATCTATACTTTTCATCTGCTACATGTCACGGTCGGGTTTTGGCGTCAATGCTTGCAAGAGCTGTGCATGGCGTATTTTCACAAAAAAAAAGCGGAAGTCAACAAGAAGAGCGGGCGCGACCTTGGCAAATAACGTGTGGGATGTGTTTCGTCTCATGCCGTGTTGACTTGGCTGCTTGGTCACAGTCGCCGAACCGCTGTAACTGCCTGTGGGGGCCTGTTTTTTTTTTCACGTGGGCTTGGGAAATACGGCAGGATTTTGTTTGTGCTTCTTCTTCGAACGCCCACGGCCTACGGTCTTTCTTTATGGTGTATTTTGGTTGCTGGCGTGTGTATGTATGTTGTGTCGGCCGCACCTAGTGCGAAGGCATGGTATTACGTAGGCTATTAATGCATTACGGTGTGTTATCTCTGTGTCGTAGTCTGTGACCACAGAGCTCGTATCTTTCTAGGGTGAAGAATCAGCACGGACACTGGGCTTGCTGGATGTCGACGAGTAGAAGAACGGTTTAATGTGAAGAACACGCACACGGCATGTAGAAGGAGCCTAGCTCGCCTCATTCACTCTTCTTCTACACTACTATTACTACTACAATAGAATGGATGCGGGAGGTTCTAATTATTCTGGTTCGCGAAGGCAAGACGCAATAATATCATACCGCTGGAGGATGTGTCAAACCGCGCCCTTACACACGCGTACACTACTCGTATAACAAATTGTAAGGACACTATACATACATATATATAGCAAGATCCACATACATACATAGATTCATGATATCTCAGTGAACATATTATTAGATGGCGTGTATGTGCTCTGTACATCAAACCGTCATCTTGAAAATATTTCGTCATCTTCTACCCGTCGGCACGTTCCCACCCGTCGGCACGTTTTTTCATCTATGTAGTATGGTCTCAATGTACTACGTGGATGGTATTAAACTACTACTTGTACGCCGGTAATCTTTTTCTCTTTTGTTTTACGTAATAATGCAAAATACATACGTATGATACGTATAATATGTGTTGGACGTATTTTCGTTGTTTTCTTCTTTTTTTTTTTGCTCATCATTTTCACTTTCCAGGCTAATTCGTTAAGAGGTTTTACCCTCGACGACCTTCTGGACAAGCCGTGGTCACAGGTGTCTTCCCTTCTCCCCCCCGGTACGTGCCTTTATTTTTTATCGCGCATAGGGTTCAGCATTCCCACTGCTCGTCGATTTTCATCGAATGTAGCTAACTCACGCTCTCGCGCTTTCCGCTAATCAATCTCTTTTATGCCCTACGAGCATGCACTCGGTGAGACTTGAACCCACGAAATTGATATTCATAGGCACGCGGACCACCTACCAGGCCACCGGGGACGCCGGCTCTGTGTTTACGTAAATCAGGCAGCAGGTTGCACACACTTACTTACTCTATTACAGGGGGGCATAGTAAACAGTACCAAATATTGTTCGTAAAATTAGGGAAATATGTGGGTTTTTGTGTTACCGTAGGTCCTATTTTCTATGGCCCCACGTAATGGTTGTTTCCGTGTCGTACTTTGTGAGCACAGAGCTTTTATCTCTCACTATTAATAACATGATGGAAGAATCGGCACTTACAACTTGTAGCAAGAGGGGTTCAAAATGTGAAAAGCACACGCATCATTGTTTCCTTAGTTACTACTACGGGGGTCCGTAGTTAATGGGACCAAATTTTGTTAGTAAAAATAGTTACATATATAGGTGTTTATGTATACCATAGATCCTATTAACTATGGACCCCCGTAATATTAATATTCGCTTTTCATTTCACCTGCAGGGAGTTCCGCTTCTCTTTGGTCGTTGTGTTTCATATACACTGCTCCTCTGCTGCTGCTCCGTGGACGTAACAATATAGCAATTGCATTACTAGTATTAATAGTAGATAGCAGTAGTATTCTTGTAAACTGCTGTTACCATGGTGTGTGTGTGTGTGTGTGTTCTTCACATTAAACCGTTCTTCTACTCGTCGACATCCAGCAAGCCCAGTGTCCGTGCTGATTCTTCACCCTAGAAAGATACGAGCTCTGTGGTCACAGACTACGACACAGAGATAACACACCGTAATGCATTAATAGCCTACGTAATACCATGCCTTCGCACTAGGTGCGGCCGACACAACATACATACATACATACGCCAGCAACCAAAATACACCATAAAGAAAGAGAAGCAACGAAAAAACCAAACCGAAAAAGAACAAGAAAAAGAAAAAGAAAAGGAGAAGAATCCCAAATAAATAAATAAAATGGGAAGCCAAAGCTCAGACACATACATACTTACCCCGAGCATGAGCCAAAAGGGACGTGCAAGGGGAAAGATACGAGAAGGAAAAAGGGGACTATGCATCCCGGTGAACACTTAACTAAGTAAAAAGAGCAATAGTGAGTGGGCCAAAATACGCTCGTCACCCACCCACTATGTAGTACTTCTTTCATAAGGATAAGAAGGGAAAAAAATCAAAATGCATACCGAACGGCCGCAGCAGTTAGCGGTACGAGTAGCAAAGAAACGTCCAACCTATTAGTCGGCCTGGTACCTTGCTACCCTATCTGCGGTCTCTCTGCTACTCTCTTCTACCGCGGTTTCCCTTCTACTCCTCCTGTTCCCCCCCCTGCCCCTATACACTTGTACGGTGTTCCCTCTACCCCTCCTGCTGTTACCCCTCCCCCCATTCCCTCTAACACTACCTGTATATTAATATGATTACCATAATATTATATATATATATATATATATATATATACCTGGTACATGCATGCATACATATACATACATATATATGTCGTGTGTGCTGCCGTAGTTACCGTGCATGGCTGGTAAAAACACGACTGAACGCGCGCCCCGGCGAAAACCACGTTTTGACCTTTGTGTGACCTTTCAAAACATCGACACGAGGGGTGATTTAATAGGACAGAGGAGGGTGTGGTATCCAACGTCCCCCCGGTGATAGGCACCATGCACGGGAGCCCCGCCGCCGAGGGGTGTGATGACGATGAAGTATGCACACTTGACAACGAGGGAGTGTGATAACGGATGTCGGTTGCTAACGACTGCGAACAGACTCGGCCATGACAGAGGGCGAATAATGAGTAAGGAGGGGATGTGGTAGCGGTATACCAGGTGTGTATTCGATTATTATTTTATATGGGAGTGTGAACAGGCCCCCGGGCAAAGTGCAGGGCTCTTGGGGGGGATAACAACAAGGCAACAAGGAGGTGGGCTACAGCAGGGGCGGGGTGTATACTAGAAAGGGGGCGTGTTGATACGGGGGGTGTCGTCCTATTAATACTGCACAATCACTAGGGGTTTTGGTCTAAAACCGACACTAATAATATTTTGTTTTTTTCCAGTGTCATGCAATGCCTGTGTGGTAGTAAGGCCCACGCTTACACCTGTAACCCGGGGATGTGACAGCTAGAAACCACGTCTTTCTGCGATGGTGTACTTGATAAAGTTTGCCGGTATGATACCGGTTTACCACATTCGAAGAAAAGAAACTCCTGAGGATTGGTGGCACCTCAGAAAGTGTGGCCTTGCCCCATTGCAAAACTAACTACCAGGCACGTCATACAGCAGTATATTATATGAAGAAACCTTTCTTTGTTCTTAACAACACCAAGAAAAAAAACATGAAGCACGAAAAGTACCGTTACCGAACGCCAGCAGCCGGTACCGTCGTAGCAGCACATGCGTTGTTTTGAAAACGATAAATTCCGGGATTGGCGACAAAAAAAACTGCCGTACATACCTGCAGCGGTTTTCGGAATAAAGCGAAAAAAGGAGGCATGTATGTACATTATTGTCTTTTTTCGCGACATGCCGTGGCATGCCGGGCACCTCCTGCGGCAAAACCTTCCACGGCATCTTCCACGGCATACCACGGAACCTTCCACGGACCCCCACGGCATACCATGGGACCCTAACCCTAACCCTAACCCTAACCCCAACCCCAACCCTAACCTCGGGTGCCGTGGACATTGGGGTGCCGTGGAGGTTGCTATGACATGCCGTGGGGTTGCCATGGAGTGCCGTGGCGGTAGCCGCGGGGGTTGCCATATGGTACTACCCATGGCATGTCATGGCAACCCTCACGGCGTACCATGGAATCCTATGCCACGCCTTGGGATGCCGTGGTGATGCCATGGTATGACATGTGGGCGGTACCATGGCGACGCCACGGCATGCCCACGACAAGGTCAAATGGTGCAGAACCCTGGAAAAAAGGAAAGCTACAACAACAAGAGTAAATCAACTCTCTCTCTGATTCAGGCTGTGATACCGATATCCATACCAGTGCATATTTTATATGCGTCTTGTGGGTGATGGCATCTATACCGGGTGTGATGTATCTTGAGGGGACAACTCGTGCGCCGGATGGTGCGCCGCTCGACCTTGGCATGAGGCGCGGGAGCAGAGAAGTAGAGATGGTGCGGTGAAGTGTCAATTCATAATGTTTGTTGTATATATGCCGAAGTAAACTATGTTGGCTGAGTAAGTATAAGTGCGAAGTAGGGTGCCTCGCATCGCCTTCCAGGACCCTCAGAAGTCGTTCACAAATACGTAAACAAAATCATATCTGGAGAGACAGAGCTATTTCCGAGATTTCCCTGAATGAATTGCAGCTACACATGCTACATGAATCACACCTATGAAAATATCAGCCAATTAAAATGCCTCAGACACTTTCGCGACTGCAGTGGGGAACTGCTTCAGGCCTACATCCTGCCGCCTGCACTAACTTTGGTGTTCGACATGTTTTCAGGCGTATACGTCTGAAGGGGGTTTGATATTCAAGTGACGGGCGAACAACAATCATCGCAGTAGAAAAAGCCGGAAGCCCGTTGTGTCTTCTCTGTCTTGGGGGGGTGTTTTTATCCAAGGGGAGTGCGCTGCCATCCGTGCTATGTGCTATTTTACTAGGCACTGCGTGAATTTAAAAAGAGCACGTCTGTCTGGGCCCCTGGGAATGTCTCTTTCGTATTTTATTGCTTCCTGTTTATTTTATTGTGATTTTGCCTCGCCCAGCATAGATAGATCCAGACTAACAATCGCAGTAAAAACCAACAAAAAGCTCCGCACCATATATATATATATACCTGGTATGTACATACCAGGTATTATGTTAGCATCTAGCCACAATGACGATGACACCTCGGCAACAATTGGCCAATATAGCTCATCAATTAAATTAATTATTTGTCAGCAGCAATATAAGAAGAAAGAGGTGAGACTACTATTAATACTATGAACACTACTTTACATGAATGGCTTTGAAAACCCACCACAAATAATTAAATGCGCGACAACCAAACCCTACATTTATACGTATGTATGTGAATATATATATATATATATATATATATATTAATAATAATAATAATTCAAAATTAACTACCCAGGGTATATTATTAATAATACGACGTACAACAGCACGAATAAAATAGATGATACGAATGTCGGTGAATCATTGAAGTGCAAATTTTTCGCGAAGTCTCTGCTGCTGCCGCCGCTGCTGCTGCTGCTGCTGATGCTGCTGCTGAGTGCCTGTGTGCTCTTTGAATCGACACCCACACACAGCGAGCGGTGCCCATGCTGATGATCCTTCATCCTACAGCAGAGCAGTGTGGAGAGTTACAAGCTTTGTGGTCACAAACCGTTACATTAACAAATACGACACAGAGATGAGCATCGCTATATAGTAAATGCTCAGCACGTAGTCAAGGAATAGACAACGCGATGCCATGCCCACAACAGATACAAATATCACAGCCGCAGTATATTACGGGGGTCCATAGTTAACGGGACCAAATTTTTTTAGTAAAAAATAGGTAAATATATAGTTTTTTATGTACACCATAGGTCCTATTAACTATGGACCCCCGTAATAGTACGTTGTACTGACACGATAGGTGTGATATCATATCGTATGACGGAACATGTCTTACATATTATATATGTGTGTTGCACGCCAGGAAACCAGAAAAAACAGCTTCCAAGTCATAAAGATCTCTGTACGATCCAGAAAAGAATAAATAAAAATATAATATAACGGCCAATCACACAAAAATGCTGCGAGCTGCGAGATGAAAAGTTTGTTCTAGCCGTACCCTGTGGCTAGGTGCGGTGCCTGCAACTTTTTTTTTTAACATCACGACACGGAACATCAAAGGTTTCACCTGCCCACTCTGCATACATCCCGTCTACAGATGTACAGGCGGGCCCTACCGCTCTCCTTCTGTCTCCGGTAAACACTGAACCAAAACTGACGGCCAGCATCATCAGCATCACGTCGTCGCCCCCGATCATCTTCCCGTCGAGTGAAACGTGAGTGTGCGTTTCTCTGTTTAATTTGTCGCCAACGTCAACCCTACCATCACCCGCCGCCGTGCAGAAGGAGAGAAGAGAAGAAGAACGTGCGGGAAACACACCCGTATCAGCGTCCTGAAATTCACCACCCCCCCGCTCCCCAACCCTCCGGTGTTTCCGTATATATATCTTCTTCTTTCTCCTGCTGCTCTTTTTGGTCTATATATACTACTGGACGTGCTGGCGTTGTTTCTTCGCTGCATATTCGGCAGCAAGAAGTGGGAGCGGACATATTGCCGAAGCAAGCTGTGCAGGAGCCATCATATCGTAGTAGAGCGCCTCTGCACGCTTGTGGCGGAGTGGGCTGCCTGGCCCTCCTACCGCTACTACAACTACGGGACGATAAAAGCGCGCGTGGACGGCAGCGCTATCTGCGCGCTGGGCACAGGGAAGCGGGGGTGTGGTTCGATCGTCATGCCACCAAAGAATGGAGTGGAAGGGGCTAGCCATGGAGACGGTGAGTTGTTTTTTTTTGTTCGTTCGTCGCAACATATTCCTGGTGTAACCACACCTACCTACCTACCTGTACTCTGCTGTGGTGTGGTGCCTATTAAAGAAAAAGTTTCTATCGCTGCCTAGTATGAGGGTCAGTCTATAACTAACTCTGACGTGCCGCGTCTGACAACGTGGTAGCTGCTTCTTTTTTCCTGAGGTGTACAGCGGAAGTACAGCTTCGTTCTACTACTGCTGTAACTACTGCTTAAATGGTACAAAGTAGTTGGTAACTTTATCCACAAGAAACAACCATTATCATTTTGAAGCACAGCACCAACTCCAACGTACGGTCGTATAAATATTTTCTCCACTCTCTGCCGCGGTTTTGTTTTTTTGTTTATTGCAGAAAGCGTTACTCACATACCCGATATACGTGGTGGTCATATTTGCACACACCAGAATGTACACATCATATGCATATGATCGTATCACACGCGTACAAGTAAATCCGAGTTCAACAATCCGTACAGTATCGCTGTGCAGTATGGCGTACGACACTGGACAGGTTTGCACTGTCTCCAGTGAGTGCGTGCTCTGTTCTGTGCTGTCGAGTTGTGGTACGCGAGGTAAATGCATAATCCGATCTACGGTATTGTCGGAGCTCTATGATAATATTCTTGGTCTTTCGCTCGATTCGACATGGAGGAATAGCTCAATCTTGTTGCACTTCTAGATTGATTGCATGACTGCCAACGGATAGTAAGGGAGTAGGGCGAACCGTCCCGTTCCGTTGGTTATAAATAACAAGCTCTCACCAATCCTATATTCACGTCTAATCTTTGAGGTGATCTATACGTACCACAGGTAGGGATCATCTTCTATTTATACGGGCGATAACACGAATAGTAATTGGGACCTACGGTACACACAAAAAAACAATAGGTTTCCCTTTTTTTACAAACAATACTTGGTATATTTACTATCAATATGTATGGTCCCCCGTAAAATCTTATCGTATCCATTGTCACACGTATACTGCTTGTATACATCCTCCTGCATACCGGTATGATAATACCTGGAACGTATGTGTGTCTGCCTACGATCTCTTTGGAGGAATTCAGCGCAAAAATATAAATTCACGAATATTGTATGCTGCGCATGGAAGGTAGCATTCTGTGCATGGATTATTAGAAGGTCGAAATGGTTTGTTTGGACTATGGCCAACAGACACTAGTAATAGACGCAACATCAATTTATACTATTAATAGTATCTCTCAAGGTGTGTTTAGGTTTGTTCATGGCGTTGTGTTTTTTGTCTATTAATAATAGCGGCTTGCAAGTACTGCAGTGCGGCGCACTAAGTATATCGGTACCACAACAGGAAGTTGTGTGACCGCAGAGCTTTAGTATCCCTCTTGTAGGGGGACAAATCAGCACGGGCACTCCGTGTGCTGGATGCCGGCGGGAAAAAGACGGTTTATAATGTGTATCTGTGTGGCGATGTGAAGAACACACACAACATAACAACAAATTTGCGAATTTGTTCGTGGGTTGTTGAGTAGTGCTGGTGGACCTGGCTGGTGGTGTGATGGTGCAGGTGGTGATGGGGGGTGATGATGCTGACGGCGACGAGGATGCAGATGAAAATAAATGTATTCTTTACTTACACCTACTACCTGTCGTAAACAAACGTATTTTAGTGTAACAGGATAGTGAGTTTAGCGGAAAGTCTTGTTTCGTACGTGTTGTGCATTGTGTACCTGTGGCACAGCTCTTATCATCTATATCGCAGCGTTGTGTTATGTCTCCTTCGAGCTACCATAAACCCAACCCATATACGAGCTGCTGGCTCAGCATGGATGGAAAAAAGAGGGAGCGCTGTTGATTATGCAAACAGGCACCGGTATATGGATAATAAGCCCACGAACAAGAGTATATAATGCAATAATAACAAAAGAAGGCTCAGTGTCTGGCCGACGCCAGGAATGTGTTGGAGTAATAAAATGTGCTCAGCGGCGAGCGCTACACCCAATCTGACGCGCTAGTCTATGCTCAAGGGGGGCAAACAAAGATTATGTCACAACAACATTAAGGATGGGATGTAAAAAAAAGGCTTTAATTTAGCTCAGATTAGGTACTTCTTTTCGGCGGGCGTATATATTATAACCAAGTAAAATACTTCACATATGTATTCGTATATCAGATATATGTGCATTTATATTTTATGCTATGCGTCATGCGAAAGCAATATACACGTATTATATACGTGTGTATATATACTATAGTATACCGTAAACCAGTACCAAGAAGTAAGTAAAGACGGAAAGGAAATTATTATAGTGTTAGGCCCGCCTGCGTGTGCGAAAAAATGAAATGAGAAAATACGTTGAAAAACAAGTAAAGTCGAAACGGACTTTGGACAAAAAACAGAGAATAAACAACCAACACATCATCGTCACGTGACGATGATGGTGATGATGATGATCATGATGCGTTGATGATGATGGGTTGCAAGTTTATTATTAGTATGGTGATGGGGGGGGGGGGGGGGGGGGGGGGGGGGGGGGGGGTGACCAATAGTCTCAGCCTCCCCCTACCAAAAAAAAAAAGAAAGGTGTTTAAATTGGGTCGTGCTACGACGATGCTATTCTATCTACCCAGCAGCACCCCCCCAGCACAAAAAGTCGGTCTGCCCATGGCATGCATGCCGTCTGTCTGTATACATATGTTACGTGTGTGTGATACGATATCGTACATACCTGCCTCGTTCGAGCACAAAATTAAAGAATGAAAACGATATACATCACGACGAGCACCATCACCCGTGCAAAATAGTCATACTCGTCTACGATATAAAGAAACAAAAAAAGAAAAATGTGTTCATTATTTTTATTATGAGTTCATGATTTTCATTTATATGATGAAGAAATCTTTAGCCCAAAATCGAGAACAATCCATGATGGTTAGTACGTTAGTACCAGTGAGTACCGAGTGAGTACCCTTCCAGTACGCACAGCAGCAGCAGTAACTTGTTTGAATATCCTCCCCCCTGCTGCTGCTGCTGCTGCTGCTGCTGCTGCTGCTCCTGCTGCTGCTGCTGCTGCTGCTGCTCCTGCTGCTGCTGCTCCTGTCCTAGTGATCGCTCATTTTGCGAACACCAACTGAGTGCTGCTTTGCGGCTGCTGCTTGCAGCAGCCGCTTCTGCCCGCTTCACCCCATGAAACCTTATAACCGTCCCACATGCCTGCGCCGAAACGGCCCAGGGACGACGATGCCTCCCTTGCCGAAGCGCGAGGGCATCACAGCAATGGTGGCGGCGGGCACTGCGCGTCCCTTCGCCCTGCCTGACGCTCACAGCCAATTTCTTGCTGCGAATGATGATGCAGGTCATGCAGGCGGCAGCAGGAGTAGCACCAGCAGCAGTATCATGACCGGCAGTGCGTATGCTCCTGCTGCAGCAGCTGCTGCTGCTGCGCCATCGCATGCGCGATGCCCGTTTCGACTTCCGGCAGGCAAGCAGCGGCTGCAGCAGGAGTTCACGACCTCTCCTGCAGCAGCATGCAAGAGCAGCGGCAGCTGCACCAACACTACCAGGAGCAACACTACTACCACCAGCACCACCAACAACAGCAGCGGCTGCAGCAGCAACAACACCAGCAGCACCAGCAAAGCCGCAAGCACGACCAACACCAGCAGCACCAGCAGCGAGATCCTTGCGAGCGTGCTCAGCACGGGGGGCAAGGGCGCGCCTCGGGCGATAGGTGGAGAAGCAGCCGGGAAGAGCCTTTTAATCGGAGAGGTCAGACTCGACGGGGGTCTCCCCGGCTGGATCTACAAAGTCTCCATAAACGACGAGCGCCTGCCCCCGAAATCGACGCCGAAATGGACGGTATGGCTCGAGATACCAGCGAGCGACACCATCACCCTCGAGGCGAGTAGACCCAGAGAAAGAGAGAGGGGCAATGTATGGTGACAGACAGATCGTACACTGCTGTATGTAGTAGCACAGGGCACGAGCAACGTTCTTCACTATAATGCCAGGTAGCTAGCTCGTACCATGGTAGGAACTAGGCATTAATAGTGTTAATAGTGCGTCATACATTAAGAAAACGAGCGCTAAAATACCACTACTATTAATAGCAGCACTACTACTATTAATAGTACTTCAGTTATGTACCATACAAAAGACAGGCCGAGATATTAATTTTCAGGAATAAAAAAGAAGAAAGGGAATGATGAAAAATATGTTTTACTATTACGGGGGTCCATAGTTAATAGGACCTATGGTGGGTATAAAAACCTATATGTTTACCTATTTTTACTACCAATATTTGGTCCTATTTACTATGGTCCCCCGTAGTAATAATACTACAGCAGTATACCCCGTTCTCCCGAATAAGAAATTGATTCTGCGTCATCCCGCGTCCCCTCAACCTCCAAGTAAACAGTTGGGTTTTCTTATGTATTTTATATTTATTTGCTGTGTGATATGAGAACGTACGTGTACATATACCAATGCTTGTGTAGTACACACGTCACCCCCCCCTGCTGTTGCATTGTTGTTGTAAGTGATGGCTAAAACAACAGGAGGAGGAAGGAGGAGAGAGAGAGAGAGAGAGAGGCGCGTTCTGGGATGGATTTTATCGTTTCCTTGAAACGGCTTCTTATTAGTTTCTTATATTTTGTGTCCTGAAAATCTCAGCCTGTTTTTCGTGTGCGCGTGTGTGATGTCTGTCGCTGTGGTGTTATTATGTAGATTCATACTTCGAAGTATCACACCAGCAGCAGCAGCAGCAGCAGCAGAGAGCCGCAACGTTAGGATTGGATACGGGTGCATTTATTGGTACGCAGCAGCTGCTGCTGCTGCTGCTGCTGCTGTGATGAAGAAGGACAGCCCGCCGCCGTGCTGGTCCATCTCCGTTGCTTGCTTCGTGCAGTAGTATAGCGGCAGCAGCTGCTGCTGCTGCAGCTGCGTGTGCTTATTATAGTCTACCATATCAGTCGCAGCGCTAAATTATCTGATTGCAGCGAGAATCGAGAATCAATCGAGAATCATTCATTCCTATCTTCCCCTTCAGATATCAGGTATGCCTCTTTGTCCGACCCTTGGGATACGAAGAGCAGTGGCTTCGAGCAAGTAGCAGCGCAGATAGATGGATAGATGCATCATCTATCTATCTACATCATCTATATCTATCTATCTATCTGATACCACCAACCGTAGTTATTAATAATAAATGGTTGGATACATGTGGACACGAGGACAGCTTGCTGAGTATATATCATTGATAAAATTGTACCGGCGCGGGTGTTTTACATCATCATCATCATCATTTTAATTTATTAGGTGTTTGTGGTTGATGTCGCACCAGCAGGCAGGAGGTCGGTGGTGGTATGCATATTAATATACAAACATTTGATTGATCTTGATTGCTGTTTTTTTGCCTTGTGTGAGATTTTGATTTCCCACCAACGAAAAAAAAGTATTAATTTTGTTAATAGCGCAACGTCGGGTTGAAAAAAAAACGTTGATTTTTTTTGTGGATGCGTACCAGGTATGTATGTCATGTATGAATTTAAAGTCTGCTGCTTGATGGTGCTGCTGCTGGTGCTGCTGCTGCTGGTGCTGCTGCTTGATCCTCCGTGCTCTCACAGACCCCTTCGTGACAGGCCAATATCCTATTTTAATAAAAGACCCACAATCATTAATAAACAACACCCTTGTTGTTGGTTGCTTTCTTTTTTTCCCACGTACGTACGTACGTAGTCTCCTCGTCTCATCGTACACTACAATGAATAGTGACTCCACTCACACTTCTGCTACATACAGTAGTCAGTAGTAGATAGTACCAGGTATTAATAACTGCGTATTACGGTATCAGGTACCAGGTAGGAGGTGCTACGGTAGTACAGCTGTAATATTGTTAATACTACTTGCTGGATAATGTGAACACACACAGACACATACATACGATACATACAACACACCCTCTGAGTCGATCGAATTTCAGAGCCAATTTTCTCCGAAAAAAAAAGGGGGGCATACGCAACGACGATAGATACTGGTGGCTTTTAGATGGTGGCGGCTTTGGGAAAAGACCTCGCGTCTCGAGATATGTTGTTCTTTTCCATGTTGTGTGTTTCCAACTCGAGAGAGGGCATCCATATACGCAACGATCACAAGAAGAATAACGATGGCTTTGGAAAGGCCTCGTCGACATGTTCCTCCCTATACCCAACTATAGACTATAAAAGACAGACTCATCGTGCGTTTGTTTGCACGTTTGTTTGCACTCTCTCCTCTCCGTTTTGCCGAGAAGAATCACAGCCTATACTGGATATTCGGGATTCGTCCAATACAACAAGTAGATAGGGGCTGAATTTTCTTGCATGTGTATGTTACCAGGTACCAGGTAGGTATATTATCATACCGTATACGGTAAAACCAATACCATAGAATGCCTCGTACCATAGTAGGGAATAAGGGCCACACCACTATTACGGGGGGGGGCATTGTAAATAGGACCTACGGTAAACCCAAAACCTCTATATTTCGCTGTTTTCACTATCAATATTTGGTCCTGTTTACTACAGCCCCCCCGTAAAATAGTATAGTTAAACCCTTTTAGCTGCAATGCAAGTCAGTCAGTCCCGCTTCGGGGACAAACCACACTCGAAGCACACTTTTTCCTTCTGAAGATAAAGATATAAGGATAACGACGCGCGCCCTTTAAAGGACGATATCCTGAGACAGAGACGAGTTACTCCTACCTATATCTTGAGGGGTATGCGCACAAAACTATCAATAACTATACTTGCTGCTATTTGCTATTAATAGCAGCAGCAGCAGCTGGGAGATGAATGGCGGTTTTGGAAAGATGTCGTCGATCTTTGAAAAATACCAGGTGTGTGTATTACCAGGTATGGGACCAAATATTGTTAGCAAAAATCGGCAAATATATAGGTTTGAGTATGTACCGTAGGTTCTATTTACTATGTATGTGGTCCCCCGTAATAGCAGGCATTATGTTACTACTATTGTTCTCCCTGTTGTCGATAAAACCAGCTTACAAAATCGTCCGACGAGGGGCTGTGCTGTGTTATCACCCTTGTGTGGTACGGTATACTGGTAAGTGTGTTATCTCATCACACTTGTGATACGGTACTGGTATAATCGTGTGTTATCTTATCACCCTAGTGTGATACGGTAGTAGTGTGTTATCTTATCACACTACTGTGATACGATAGTAGTGTTTTATCTTATCACCCGTGTGATAATGCTATACAGCAGTAGTAGTGGTGCACTATGTTATCACATCACACGTGTGATAATAGTGTGATACCTTATCACCCGTTTAATACGGTACTGCTAGTAGTGTGTTATTCTATCACACGCGTGAGAGGGTGTAAATGGCCGGTGGTGCTTGCAGTATACCGGGAGGGACCATTAATACGTGTGTGTCTTGTATTCGGCATTGGCCAGGTACTTCAACCCAACGATCTGAGTCAGTCGGTGCGCACCCAGTGTCCGTATCCTGTGACTGATGCTTCAGATGCAGATGCAAGTTCTGTGGGTGAAGAACAGTTATGATTATATAAGGCATTGTGAAGGTGTTACCTCCTGAGCTATAGGGGTAAAAAGGTCAATCGATTACCCAGCCCAGGGTAATTAAACGTTACAACTCTTTGCCCTCCTCTGAACGACGGGACCTTTGGGGCGTCGGAACCGTGTACGACCGTACGCTGACCTATCATACCGCCTTCGTTTCAATATCGGGGGAACCAGGGAGATGTGTTTTTAGGGATGCACGCGCAATCCTTACTACTATAAATGGAACGTGCAAAGTTAGAATTCGAACCCGTGTGTGTACTCGACGACGTCAAATGTGAAGGTAGCAGTGCTTCCTACTGAGCTATAGGGGTAAACGATCGATCGTTTACCCAGCTCAAGGCAATCCTTATGACAGCAACACGTTCCTTAACCCCTTTAGTGCCACAGTCCCGATTTGGGGACAAACCAGTCTAATTCCAAGTGATTTGTCCCCAAAACAGGACTGCGGTACTAAAATGATAATGCTTGTTGTGCAGAACGCAGTATTCTATGCTTATTATCAATACGGTACGTCACAGCAGTAAGAACTGCTGTGAAAACACATGACCTGCTGTGCTCTGATCATCGAAGCATACACTAAACTGCTGTGTGTATCTGAAGACATGCCCCTGGCTTGGGTACGCACAACATGCCAAATGAGCTTTTCAGGCAGGGTCCGAACGATGCTTTTTTTCTCGTTTGAAGCTTGGCATACACACGGTAGCTGCGGTATATCAGGTATCATACTTTTGATATTACGGGGATCCATAGTTAATAGGACCTATGGTCTACATCAAAACCTATATAATTACATGTGTTTACTAACAATATTTGGTCCTATTTACTATGGTCCCCCGTAATAGTACTACTACTTGTTTTCATGTGTTGCCCTATATACTCCGAGAATTTATCGTGTAATACATGCTCCCGTCTTCTGGCATAAATCGAGTTTACCCTCTTGATGTATACGCCACCGCAAGCAAGCAAGCGCAGCGAGCGGTATATACTATTTTTTTATTAGTGTTGCTATTAATAGTACATGGAGCGATGTCGACCCCCTCGTGAAAAAACACGATTACCTGGTATTATACTAAATACTCGAGAAGAATACTACAGTAGTACGGGGGGGTACATAGTTAATCGGACCTATGGTGTACATAAAAACCTATATATTTACCTATTTTTACTAACATAATTTGGTCCCGTTAACTATGGACCCCCGTAAATAGTACTGCTGTACCCATGAATTTTTCCACAAGTACCAGCCAGGCATGCCTACAGCAGGCACTCTCTGTCTATACACTCGTGTACATAGGAAAATGTAATAAAATCTACCACTATTGCTGTAAAGTAGCCTACAGCCGGATCTCAGCTTTCTTACGAGGGGCCCGATATACGACTGCTGCTGTAGTAGGAGTAGTCTCTCTTCTATGACTCTGAGCCACCAACAGAGATCCCCCATTTCCTCCTTGAAGGCTCCACCATACACCTCCCTCCCTCCCTCCCTCCCTCCCTCCCTCCCTTGGAAAGGCCTCATGCATCCTATAACCCCCGCCTCGTCGTCGATCCTCCCTCACGTCATTGGCAGATTCTGAAGCACAGGCAGTTAGTTTTTAGTCAGCACTTACTCTGGCATCTCCCCTTTTTTCCCTGCTAGCAGGAGGCAAAAGCTCACACGTACTGTATTCACCTGTGGTGCTGCTGCTGGCTGCTGCTGCTTCTGTTTAACCTGGTACCAAATACGAGATTTAGAGCGCTGCAGGTCGTTGGGTGCGACCGACGAAGTACACAGCAGCACAGATTAACAGGTTATACGTACAAACGCGAATTGTTTTGCCAGGTGGTCGTATCGCGTACCTTGGGTACCGGGCAATAACTTCTGTATCTCGTATATTAATATTATTAAATAGTAGCATCATATGTCCTTGTTCGTTGTATGTTGTGTTCTTCCCCATTATTACCAGGTATCAATTATCAACACGTATTACATATATATGATATTTTATTTATAGACTATTATACTCCTCCTCCTGTACAGCAAGCAGAAGGAACGGGCTGCGTATACGTACAGCAGTTGCAACTACTACTTGTACATTCGTGCGTATCGCGGGATGAAGTTGACACTTGTTCATCTCCACGGTCCACGAAAACGGAGTGCCATACGTAGGTGCAAGTTGATACATCCATACGACGTACCCACCTGTCACGGCGATATCTGAACTGACTTTGATATCGCATCGAGAGTCGAAACATTTTTATTTTCCCGAGGGAAGGAGGCAATCTCGAAGTTAAAAATCATGAATTACGAGGGGTCACGCTCATATCGTTCGACTGCTGTCTACCAGGTACCAACCACAAACAGCAGTAATGCGCGCCGCACGTACTGCTGTATACGTGTAGGTAGATGTTGCATACGTATACCCCGCGTGCGCAGCTGCTGCTTACAAGGATGATGTCAGGATACGTGTCAAGCAAAAGGCTAAACGTGTGCTGACAAGGCGGTGTAGGGCCGAGCGCTCCCCACTAAACCCTAGTATGATAGTGTCAGTCTCGGCATGTCAAGCCAAACTGCTGTCTGTCAAAGGGATGAAAATGCCGTCTCCTGACATATTTCGCTGTTTGCCTGTTTATACTCTGTGGAGGACGTGTTTCTGATATCGTACCGTACGTATCGTACTGATTTTGTTCGGTGTGGTTGGAAGCAGATGTAGAGGGGCTGCGATTTCAGCGACGGGTGGTCAGATCACAGCAGTACTCGTACCTGGACCTTGTTCTGAAACAGTAAAAACCTGTACCTGGTACCAGGTAGATGTTACGCTTGGACCGCAACGTGTTACGTGCACATTTTATGCCCGACAAAAAAAAAAAAAAACTTTCGTCGAAGATGTACTACGGCTGTGTAGTTTCCTTTCTCGTCGAGAACCTCCCGCCCTGCCCTCCCTCCCTACCCTCGTTCACTCCCTCCTACTCTCTCTCCACCCCCCCCCCCTCAATCTCCATCCCTCCGTCGTTCCCTTCAACAACATGTATACGGATTCACTCATAGCGCTGCATTTCTCATTGTCCTTTTTATCTATATCCAACATTTCATTCGTATTCCGCCGACTAACTTTCTCATTTTTCGTCCCTGCATCCATTCTCTCATGCCTTATTCCTTTTATCTCATTCATTCAACGTTCCATATGATTAAAACATTGGATGAATACACCTGATTTCCTCCCGTGTTGATCGATACACTCACTCACTCATGCACGCACTATTACGGGGGGCCATAGTAACCGGCGTCCCCGGTGGCTTGGTAGGTGGTCCGCGAGCCTATCAGGATCAATTTCGTGAGTTCGAGTCTCACCGAGTGCATGCTCATAGGGACTTTTTCTTGCATAAAATTGATTAGCGGAAAGCGCGAGAGCGTGAGTTAGCTGTACATTCGATGCAAATCGACGAGCAGTGGGAATGCTGAACCCTATGCGCGATAAAAAATAAAGGCACGTACCGGGGGGGAGAAGGGACGACACCTGTGACCACGGCTTGTCCAGAAGATCGTCGAGGGTAAAACCTCCTACGAGTGGGCTGGAAAGTAAAAGTGATGATGAAAAAAAAAAAAAAAAAAAAAAAAAAAAAAATAGTAAATAGGACCTCTACGGTACATACAAAAAACCTAGACATTTCCCTATATTTTTACCAACAATATTTGGTCGTATTTACTATGGTTCCCAGTAATAGTTCATTATCCATGTATCATCATTATCCATTGATTCACTACCCTACTAGGTATGCTACAGCAGCAGTAGTAGTAGCAGAATAGAATGAATAGTGTTCTAACTTAATCACCCATCCATCTTTTGCTACGATCTACATCCGTTCATTTTTCGGTGTATACAGGCGGCTATAGTTTGTCCATTATCCATCCGAAGTTACCTTTTCATGATCCTTTTACGAAACTACTCTTGATTATGTCATCAACTATTCCTTCGTTCGTTCATCTCCTTAACCTCTTTTAGCACAGCAGTCCCATCTTGGGGGGAAAAAACCCTCATTTTTTTACTATTTACGGGAGGTCCATAGTTAACGGGACCAAATTTTGTTAGTAAAAATACGTACATATAGAGTTTTTTATGTGTACCATAGGTCCTATTAACTATGGACCCCCGTAATAGAATGCCTCCGAAAACGGGACTGCGGTCCTATAAGGGTCAACTCTCCCATAAATGTATTATTGTATTGATTCGTTCACACAAAATCTGTGCATGTTTTCACCCGTTAGTCATTCAATTTCCCATGCAATGATACGCGCTGGGATGTGTTTGTATCGAACGATAATATGTTCCCGGTACTCGCTTTTACCCCCCCTCGCCCACCCATCCATTCACAGATCCTAGCGCGGGAAGCACGCTCCACCATCGCCACCCCGAGCCCCGGACCCATGCAGCCAGCACCACCACCACCACCACCAACAACAACAACAACAGAAGGGCACGACGGTTTCGCATCAGTAGAGTCCAAGACAATTCGCCCTCTGGATTTCTTCAAGGTCTCTGGGGTCGACGTCGCCGCCGGGACGGTGCCAATCAGCTCGCAGCGCTGCCCGGACATGGTAGTGGTTTTGGAGATGAGGCTGGGAGACCGATGCAAGCCAGGGAGGGGCGGGAGCGGTATTCGGGCGAGGGGTGCAATCCAGCAGGTGCTGCAAGGTCAGAAAGAAGGTGAGCTTTCGCATCATTTATCAGGGTTGGGCACCTGTGGTATTTCGAGGCACGGTTATTCACCACGGTTATTTTTGTCACGGTTATTTATCCCATTTATCGTCGGAGGAGCGGTGCTCGGGCGTGGGATGGTTTATTTTTTCGCTGGGTGCTGCGAGGCCCGACAATGCGTGTGCTTTCTATGTTATGGCAATGAGTATTGTACCCGGTTATTCCGGAACACGGTCTTTACCACGGGGTTATGTCCCGTTTAGAGAGAGCGGTGTACCGGCCCGGGAAGTCTTTAAACATAGGTCCTATTAACTATAGTCCCCCGTAATAGTAGTGCAGAGATGAGAAAAATGGGATGATGAGAGAAGCCGAAAGGCGGCCGTAGTAAGAAGTAGACGAAACAACTCTTGAACGGTAAATAAAAACACGAGGCCGCTACATTCATGTTTTACGCTACTATTAATAATACTCGAGCTGATAGTGTCGAAGAACTTTTTTGTCCTGTAGTCTTGTATTTTCCTGTTTTTCTCCCTGTCTGCTGTATGATGCCGGATCTGCGTTAACCCTTCTAAAAATGCAGTCTCATTTTGGAGACAAACCATTGAATTTCCAAGTAATTCGTCCCCGAAATGGGACTGCGATCCTGAGAGGATTAAGAAAGGCAGGAGCTGGAGAAAACAATTCAATGACAATACGATATACGGGATGGAAAAAAAATAGTCAGTCGTAGGAAGAAAATTCCCGAAAGAAACAACCAAGGACGCTTCCGAAATAATGTGCACTATCAATACTATTAATAGCTTCAAAGAAGAACTTTTTTTCTGGTTATAAATTTCCTGGTTGGTTGGTGTAATTTTATTTTTTTTTTCCGCTTTTTTCTGATGTGTTTCTGCTTTTTTTTGTTCTCCTTTTTTCTTGGAAAATGGATGCAACTCAAGCGTTCCTAAATTTTTTTTTGTCTCGGTTAAATTTGCTTGTTTTTGTTTCACATCTATCTTCCTTTTGGTCCAGTTTTTTGTTTGCCCAAAAAAATTACGTATTGTTTCGATTATTGTACTCGTAGAGGGAGGAAATCCTTAGATACTATCGGGCCTTCCATGATTTTGATTGGCATGATAGTAGCTTTGCTAGAATCGGTGCTACTGCTGCTGTATGTACTATCAATAATGCTCGTACAGCAGTATGATAGTACGATATCAATAGTCACGTCGCCCTCCCGATACATGCACGTATTATCGTCATCTAAATGCGCAGTCGGCGTATCATCTGCCCGTCGAGGCAAACCAACTCTTTAGGCAAACCAACTCTTCAGCGTCAGACGGGCCCGAATAACGTGACGCTGCTGTGTTCCATTCAAAGATGTCATCTATTAATAGAAACTTGTCAAGCTATTACGGGGGTCCATAGTTAATAGGACCTATGATACACACAAAAATCTATACATTTACCTATTTTTACTAACAAAATTTAGTCCCATTAACTATGGACCCCCGTAATAGTAGGCAAACACGTGCGCGGTCTAAAGGGTACAGGGCCGAGTGTTGCACGCCTGAAACCTATCACGGGGGACCATAGTAAATAGGACCAAATATTGTTTGTAAAAAATAGGTAAATATATAGGTTTTCATGTATACCATAGGTCCTATTAACTATGGACCCCCGTAAAAGTGGCTTGGTGTCGGTCGAGGCGTGTCGTGGCAAGGTTAGTGGCTGTCCGCCAAAGCGGTGAAAGTTCTGTCTTGTCTCCTGGCATCTTTCGTATTAATGAGGTTTGTCAAGAACCGGCAAGGGGATTTATTTTTCTCCCCGACACGGTGAGATTGTTTTTCAACTTGGACTATTACGGGGGGGGGGACATAGTAAATAGGACCTACGGTACACACAAAAACCTACATATTTTTCTATTTTTTACTAACCTTGCTTGGTCTTGTTTACTATGGTCCCCCCGTAATAGTAGCGGCGTCCGCCACCCCGACCCGTAACTCAAAACTGTAACCGCGACACCACCAAGAGGCCTGCTTGGTTGGTGCGTGTGCCAGTATATGCCGTTGTGCCTGGAAAGACTCAGACTCTTTTTGCTGTTCGGTCACATCTTCTCAGGAAGTTCGTCTGAACGGGCAGATTTGCGCGAACACTAAAATATCGCACGCTCCGGTGACGCCTACATGTCACACGTTCTATTTTTGCCCCCACCCCCACCCCGCCTCCCCCCCAGCCCCCGCAGCATTGTGAAGAACTTACCGGGTATGCAGTAACTTGCACGCGCAGAAGTACGGGTGACACCGCCTGAACTCCACCGTCTCCAAATTTGCTGCTCCGCTATGCGGTTCGATATCATGCACCGGTAGAACCAGGCGCTTGTGTGTACTCGTACCAATCTGCGAGTTTTATTAATAGTTCAGATGTAGTAATATGCCGTGTACCACTTTTTTTTTTAACATTTTTACGGAGGGAGTGGCGTTCAACACGCGCACTCACTCCCTCACACGAATTGGAAACCTGGCTCTGGTCTTTTTCGGCAGCGAGGAGAGTGTAGACGCCGAGCGACGCGTCTGTCTATGGGAAGATCTCGAAGTCACCACCTTCGCTGTGTGCACTCCTCTCCCCCACAGCCATGTTTTGGAGATCATCCGCTCGGAATTTCATCCGGCGGGGGCGGGGGCGGAGGGGGGGGGGGGGGGGGGGGGGGGGGGGGGGGGGGGGTTAGCTACCACTCCGCCCGGACACGTGGAAATTGATGTGCGCTTGAGTGGCACACAAACCCCTGCAGCGTATCATGTGCAACGCGGACACTAAACCCACCAGCGGCAGCAGCCTTGGCTGGCTACTGCTGTTGTAGTTCAATAAATAGCAAACAGTCTTGCCGAGGGGGGGCGGGACGGGGGTTATCACCCAGTTCGAACGTTTATTTGCAACGAAAAATTCCAGCAGCAAGGTGTCCCTCCGGCCGAACGCATCATGTCTCTACTGCTGTATGTTGTATGTTATAATCACTCGCATAAGACGCACGGCACGACCACGCGCGACAACACATTCCTCGGGGGAACAAATCTCGGAGCCGACTTTCTGGACAGCGGGGCCAAGGTTCCCAACAACCGTATGTTTCATTGCGATACGTCCGGCATGCGATGATGCTCTCGTCGACATATGTCCAAACCCTCCCCTGTTTTTCGTCGTTGTGTGACCCCCCGAGTCCGGAGATAATCAGCTCGGAATCTCGTCCCCTGGGGGGTTGGGGAGGGGAAGGGGGGGTCGGGGGAGGAAGGGGAGCGGGGGGGGGGGGGGCGTACTCCTTTGTTACTTGCCGTAAAAAGTCATTTTACCATTGACAATCCATCCCTCTCTTGAGGGGGTGAGGCGAGGGAGGGGGGTGTAGGGTTGCGTGTTGTACGGTACAATACCACCTCTGTCCAGACATGGAGTAGAAAAGGATGCACGCTTTCGTCCCACACAAACCCTTGCACCGTGCCAGGTTTCGTGTATGCATCGGACACGACAATAAATCCAGCAGCAGAAGCAGCAGCAGCAGCAGCGCGGGCTGCTTCGTTCGACCTTACGCCGCATTTGTTACCACGCCTTCGAAAAAGAGAGCGTTGGCCGCCGTTCTCCGTCAAGCATCAAACAGTCTTGCCGACAGGAGGTGTTGAACATGAACGTGTTTTTAAACGTTTATATGCGAGTCGTACATAAGAAACGAAAAAATATGATTCCAGGTGTCGCCAGACGGTCAGACATGAGTGCAAGGCATAAGTGATGCGCGCGTCGGCGCGCGCGCGCGTGGGGTGACACAACGCCCTGCAGGGTGTGTAGGACGAACACTAGACTCGCGCCTCCTACCCTGCGGCAGCCTGGGCTGCTTCGTGCTGTCAATATATACCGCAATACGGTATCTACTGCTGTATTTATTGGACTCCACGACGAATAACTAATCGCTTAGTGCCGTTGCAGTTGAGCAACTACCGGACTTCAGTCGGCAAGTCAGCTGGTGCAGCCAACTCATGGGCGGGCCGAATTTTACCCACTTGAATCAGGCGATCGAAGCGAGCTTAGTTGACCCCACACGGCCGAGGGAAAGCGGGGGCGCCCGCCCGCCCAAAAAAAATTCAAAAGGTGTCCCGCATTCAGCAATCCTTCCGACTAGTGAGGAAACCCAATACGTTCGGATAGGCCGCACCTCCGGGAAAACGACTATTACTGGGGACCATAGTATATAGGACCTACGCACACACAAAGACCAATATATTTACGTATTTTTACTAACAATGGTTGGTCCTATTTGCTGTGGTCCCCCCGTAATATCAACAACTCACTATTACGCCTGCTAATCACGTGTGTACGAAGTCGTTGGTGCCTTAAGCCTTGCTGACTCACGGTTCCAAGAAATGCTACCGGCAGTAGCTGTAAACCATTCTGTTTCGGACTCGCAGCACACCAGAATCGACAGTATAACACGCCAGGCCGACCCCGAGCAAGGGGTGTGGCCAGTCTATTCTGTATTCTTTTTTTTCGTTTTCTTCGCCCTCCTTTTCCCTCTCCCTCATGCAGCAGTAGTCGCATGTCGGATCAGGGGCCACACGTATATAGCAGCCCCTCCTCTCCCCTCCCCACTACGTGCATGCAGCCCGTGCCTTGCATGTAACGTACTGCGTACAAGAGCTCAGCCCTTCTTCCTCTCTTCGACTCGCGTTGAGTTCACGCGATAAAATTGAAGACATGAATATATCCCGGGGGGAGCGGGTAGCGGGACGGCGTCTGTGACCACGGCTTCGCGTCGGATTTACGCGATAAAAATGAAGACATAATATATGCCGAAGACATAATATATGCCGGGGGGGAGCGGGTAGCGGGACGGCATCTTCAGAAAGCCGCCGATGGAAAAACATCTTATGAGAGCTACCATTTATGCATGCCACGACAGGCGAACCGTTTTGCGCCCTAGTTTCAGCGAGTTGGAGAACTAAAATTGGCACGGTGTTGATCTTCATGGCAATGTAAAAAACAGCTATTACGGGGGTCCACAGTTAACAGGACCTATGGTATACACAAAATCCTATATATTTCCCTATTTTTACTAACAATATTTGGTCCCGTTAACTATGGACCCCCGTAATAAACTGAAGACTGACCCTTTTATTTTGTTTTTCTCGTTCTTGAAGCGCAATTTTAGGATTTTTCGGGAAATTTGGGGCAATTTTGATGGATTTGACTGGCGCACGGGGGAAAAAAAAATGCAAAAAACGAAGAACCACCAGAGCGAACGTGCCGAATTGTATTCTCCAACTCTCAAACACCGTATATAGCGCAAAAATCATGTTTTGTGTCCCAAAAGTAAAAATCCCATACGATGTGCAGGAAAAGGAGCTATTTTGGTGAAAGAGAGCCCCAAAATGAATCGAAAACATGCCCACCAGAGTACGAAGGCCGGCCAAATTTGCCGATTGACATTGTTTTTTATTTCGGAGTCACATCTCGTCAAACAAGGCCACTACTACAATGAGGATGATGGTGCCGCAATATCACGAGTCAAGCAATGAATGTCGCCGTATGTCCACCAAAAACCCTAACAAACAATACCCCTGAGATCCACGTACCACGTTCAAAGTCCAGCAGCAGCATTTGTTCAGTTCTTGTTTCCCCGCCGGCTCAAGTAATCTAAAACGTTCGAACAGCCCTGATTTTACAGACGATCGTCACCAATGCACCAAGGCATTGCCCTTGTAAATGCGGCACTTGCTGATGCTTGTGTTTATGTTTAGTGTGGAGGGAAATCCAACGTATTCGAATCATCATTTGAGGGGCCGCCGGTGGAATAATGGGCGTCTTTGCCGGAACCCGTCGCAAGATTTTTTTGTTTGCTCCGTACGAGTTATATCATTATCATTGTTAGGCTTGCCATCCGACAATGTGCAGGCAGCATGAGTTTCACCGTTGATCGATCGAAACATAAACGTTCCTGAAAGAAGAAACACCCGGATACGAAGGGAAACCTATGCACAAGGTCTATCTGTCTTTCAATGTCTGCTTCCTTTTATGCTTTAGCTACGATGCTTCATGTGTTGTCTTTACTCCCTCCCCCATCTTGCCATGTACTCGTTACTTTCTATTCTTCTTCTTATTATGATTAGGCTTGCCATCCGACAATGTGCAGCATGAGCTTCACCGTTGATCAATCAAAACATCCCCGAAGGAAGAAATACTCGGATACAAAGGAAACCTATGCACAAGGTCTATCTATATTTCTACTGTATGTCTACTTGCTTTTATGCTCTATTTGCTGTTATTAATTGCTCCCCATCCTTTCTTACTGTCTCCGCCATTCTATTCTTCTATCTCCCTCTTCGTCGCCCAGCTCCCGGGTGACGCATAGAGCAGCCACTTCTCCCCCCTCCCCACCTCAACCTTCTTAGTACCAGTCCCGTTTTGAGGACGAACTACTTGGAATTTATTTGAGTGGTTTGTCTCCAGAGCGGGACCGGTTCTGAGGAAAAACTACTTGGGAATTAAAGTGGTTTGCCCACGGAATGAGACTCTGCAGTCCAAACACAGGGTTGACGGTGCTTTTTTTTGGAGTGCCATAAATTGGAACGAGCCTGTGAAGGGGATCGTGACGATGGTTGGTGTTTGACGCTCCACCCAAGCGGTGGCTGGTGGGAAAAAAGCAGCGAGTGCCCCGTCTCGAAAGGGATGCGTGGTCAATAAAAAAAAAAAAAAAAAAAAAAAAACCGAAGCCAAGCAACAAATGAGTACGCGCCCCCCCCCCCCCCCCGACGACCGACGCGCTACGTCCCGGCATTGTAGGGATGCGAGGGTTAACGATCATACGGCTTTGGCCACGCATGACACGAGTATGGGTATATGCCCCCCTGCCCCCAATCGTTCAACTCGACGGTGTCATCCAGATGTAAGATAGGACGCACGACGTGCGGAAGTCCGCCTCACAACTCACAAGCCTTCGTCAGGCGAGGCACTAGTCACCCTTCGTGCGACTGGCGGAACGCTGCTTCACTCACGGCCCTTTCGCGCTTGGTTGCATTCAGCAAGTCTTCTTGTCTGGCCGGGTAAGAGCCGACGTGCTCCACCCCGACACCCTAGAGATGGCGAGGATCAATGGTCTATGTCATACGATGGGGGAGGGGAGGGGGGGTGTACTCATGATCATGATCATGCATGACCGTAGCCTTATGATCTTGAAGCCGTTCATCTCCCTACAATGCCGGGACGGAGCACGTCGGGTTTTCACCGACCAGAGGCAGCAGGCATGGATTGTTTTCGTTGCACCAAGACGCAAAGCGAAAACGCGAGGTGTTTTTGCGAGTCGCGTGAAGGGTAAGCTGCACGCTCCCTACCGTACGTAAAAACCGCTCGTAAGGCCAGGCGGAGTTCCTTGCATACGGAGGCCGGCGTCGAATTAATCGGTTCATTTTCCGACGTGGCGGAAGGCGGAGGACGGAAGAGGAGGAGAAGAGAGTGCGAGACTTGGGGGGTGGGAGGGATAGGGAGGAGAGAGGAACACCACTCACAGACGCCAGGAAGCTACGCTTCCACCCCCTCTAGTCACGGACAATCGAAACTTCCCAGTGGTGTTGGGTGAGGATCACTTGTCCCTACACCGTCGGCGGGGCACGTTCAGGGCTGGGCGGAGGCAGTGTTATTCTACTGCCAGTAAATATCTACTGAATCGAGCCTGTCAGTAGATGTTGCCAGTATATTTTTCTACGTCAAGTGCGGTCTAAGAGACGCGCCATATCTACTACCCCGTTCTACGTTCTAAATTGCGCTTCGGGAGGAAGGCGAAGAGGTGTCGAGAGGATGTGGGGTGTCTCGCGAGCGCTCTATTGCGCGTGCTTTCATCTCCTGATGAGCACGCTGTGGACCCGGGTGGTCGATTTCCCGCCGCTTCATTATCTACTTGACGTTTTTAGGAAGGCATTCCCGTTTTGGTGACAAACCATTCAAATTTTTAAGCATTTAGTCCCGAAAGGGGACTGCAACACTAAAAGTGTTCATGCCTGTTGGTCTCTCGGGGCAGAGCTACTCCCCAACACTCTTGTCTCTGAACGTAAACACCATTAACCCGTTTAGTACTGCAGTCCCATTATGGGGATAATCCAGTCTAATTCCAAGTGGTTTGTCCCCAAAACGGAGCTGCAGTCCTAGAAGGGTGAACACACCACTACTAGCGTACAAACCGTCGTTACCGTACAACACTATCACATTGGTTGATAATATATCGCACCCCCTGGGACGAAGGTCAGACCCGGTTGTTTCCAAAACATGGGGGGGGGGGGGGGGGGGGGGGGGGCAGGGGCACACACAACGAAAGTGGTGGGCGGCTGTGGAAAGGTTTCGTCGAGAAGGTTGCGCAGATGCATCGCTCGTCGTATTTCAGTACGCCCTCCCCGTTGTCCGAAAACCCATCAGCTTGGAAAATCGTCCGAAGGGGGTGTGTTATCTTTCCACCCTCGGGTGATACGGTATACATGTAGGGACAAGAGTGGTATCTCTTTTTCTTACATGTAGGGACAAGAGTGGTACCTCTTTTTGATCGGGCTCTATGTTGCCGGCCGGGTGCGACGCGTCCGTGTCTACTCCGCACGATGTACCGCAATGTTACGATACAAGCGTCGGGCTATGGAAGTGGTTGTGAGATAGCCCGTAGTATCAGCCAAAGCCCTGAATATCCTATTAATAGGAGTGCTCCTGGGGCTCTGACGTTCCCTTCGGTAAACAAGAATCGAGGCCCTGAATGCGGCAAGAGCGAAAAGGTTCCTGTGGGTTGGAGCCGCGTTGCCGTGCGGATCCCACACACCGAAAGGACTCGCACGGCGGCAGGTGGGGAACAAGGTGTGGAAGGTGGTCGGTCTACAGCAGGGCAGCAGTAGATCTTCGTCATGGTCTGTCCAACCTGCTGTGCACGTATTTTCCCCTCTAGTTGCACAAGACGTGTCTCCTGCCACGGTCCTTTTTCCTGGTGGGGAGTGACGGCGGAACTACTGCTGGTTGTGTAGCGAAGTAGAGGGAACCCTGAGCCCTGTTTTCCTCTCGTTATTTTCTTTGGAGGAATCACTGCAGATTAGACACCTACTCCCGTGAAACTGGAAACGGAGAGCGGGCCGGTATATAAATATCGAATTCTATATTCCGGACCCCTTCTAATCTAATTATTTTTTTTGTCACTGCGGGTAGAAATGAAAAAAATATAAAAATAGACGTACAGAGCAGGTGCGTACACCGAACCACAAAACTACTGACCCCTCGTATTCCTATATAGTACCAGCTGTGTGATATATATAACTGACCACTGCTATAATATTATTACCGGGGGCCATAGGAAATAGGACCGAATGTTGTTATCGCGGGGGTCCATAGTTAACGGGACCAAATTTTGATAGTAAAAATAGGTAAATATATAGGTTTTTATGTCTACCATAGGTCCTATTAACCATGGACCCCCGTAAATAGCAAAAAAGGTAAACATACAGGTTTTTGTCTGCACCGAAGGTCCTTATTTTAATTTCTGCTGTGGTCCCCCGTAATAATAGTCCTGCTTCAATACCATAGAACGGTAGAACCGCCCCAACGTTTTTTTTAGGGAAACAAACTACTTTGGAATCAGCGCATGCGTACATACATACCGGGATACCTGATACCTGGTACGTTTTTGCGGCGTACAAATGGGTGAAAAGATTTGCCATTTCACCGGGCGGAGATATACGTGGTAAAATGCTATTACGGAGGACCATAGTTAATAGGACCTACGGTACACACCAAAGCCTATACATGTTTTCCATTTTTTACTAGCAATATTTTTGTCCTATACACTAAGGCCCTCCGTAATACCAGGTATTATTTGTACTATCAATAGAAAGCAGAGCCCGCGATGAACCCAAGAAATCATCAAGGATCCCATTGTGTGATAAGCACCGGTTTTACACTGTATTATTGCTGGGGATCATAGTAAATAGGACCTACGATACACGCGAAAATATTTATGTTTACCTATTTTTGCTATTAATAACAATATTTGGTCCTACCACAGATATTTACTACGGTCCCCCGTAATAACATTTCGGGACAGAGTGCTTGGTACCTTGGTACTCGATTAAAACGGATGGTACACACACTTGTGCGTACGAGATAAAGGGGTGTCGTGCCATCCGATGATTGATTGGGTCTGGTATGATGATCGGCTAGGGCTTCTGGGGTTGGGATCAGGGTTGGTTTTTTATCCGCCTCGTACAATGTGACATCTTTGACCATTCTCTCGAGTATGTGGTGAGCCCCCCTCGCGTTTGTGAATGCACACAAAGCACACCCTGGACAATAGACAATGGCTACGGCAATGGCGATAGAATATGGCGCAATCGACGTATGTGTCTGTTGCCGTCGGTAGTGTCTACGAGGTATCGATAGACTACTTCCCCACCAGTCGCTTGTCGCCGGCAGGTAGTGATTATCGACTGGGTGTTCCACAATCTATTGTGACAAGCGATGTCTATCGATGGATCACATCCCCAATCTATTGTCACTCACGATGGCCATCGATGGATACTCCCCACAATATGTTGTTGATGGTGTTGTTGTTGTTGTTGTTTCCTTCACATTAAACCGTCCGACAGGCAGGACATACACATTCTATGAAAGTGAGATAACGAAAGGAAATAAACAAAGAAGACAATTCGAAAGAGAAAAAGAAACGAGAAAAAAAAAAAAAATATATATATATATATATATGTAAGAAACAAATCATCGTGCCCCCCCCGCAGGGGATCTGGCAGGCAGTTTTAACGAACTAACTGGAAAAAAAGGAAGGAGAAGAAAGACACCACTAGTCGTCGTCAACAGAGTAAGACTAAGAATCAAGGGAAAATAACAGGCAAACCGAACAAAGTACAAAGCATCGTCCAGGTAGCGGCAGCAGTTTATGGTACGAGTAGCACAGCCAGGGTCTCCCTGTTTGTCCGCCTGGTACCTTGCTACCCTGTCTGCCCCCTCCGTCCAGCGTTCGTCAACTACGCCCGGCCCCTCGGCGTCAGACAATACAAAACAAGCAAAGCAGGCTCGTCATCCACCCACACCGCACGACTCCTTCAATAAGGCTTATCAATCGGAGAAAGGGGAGAAAGAAATAAAAGGAAAATCACACAGGGTCAGCGCAAAAAGGAGAAAGTAAAATGAAATAAAAATAAACAAAAACAAAAGGAAGACAAAGGAAGACCACGTTCGAGCCAGCCGCACCAGTTGGTGATACGAGTAGTATAGGCATGTTCTACTTCCTAGTCTGCCCGGTGCGTCGCTACCCTGTCTGCCATCTCCTTCCTACTTCCGTCCACTGCAGCTTCCCTTCTACTCCTGTTCCCCCCCTCTCCGCATTCCCTCGGTGGGGCTTTCTGCTACTCTTCTTGTTGCCCCCCCTCCCCCGATTCCCTTGGACACCACCCGCGGCGGATGCGCGGCGCTGCCTACTCAGCTCAGTTTCAGCCTCGTGCCATCTCACCATGAACCGTTCGGCTGCTTCGAGGATCCCCCGGTACCACTTCCCAGCCTTTTTTGCAGCAATGGGCCACAGCGCGGTTTCAACTCCAAACACCAAGGGAGCAAGTTCCGTTGACCCTTCAGTCGCTCGGGACTCCCTGAGGTCTTCGACTATGCATCTATGTCAAGTCTTCAACTATCCAGCAGGGCTCGGGTTCTCCCCACCAGCCATCGCCCCGAACATTACCCGACTGGGTAATCGATCCTTGCTTTGCCGTGCCACCCCCCCCGCGAAGAAGAGACGCCGCGGATGGTCGTTTCGATGCTCTCGCAACGTGTCATCTTGAGGGCCTTCGCGTACGAGAGGGTGGTGTGGCCAGCGCAAAGTCGGCGCTGAAGCCAATGACTCGCAAAAGTACTTGTTGTGAGCCGTTCGAAGCTTGGCAAAGTGTTCCGCTCTGAGGGTCCACGTCACACACCCGTCCAGCAGGGTCTCAATCACCTGGGCCTACAGCATTCGGACTTTCAGGCTAAGGGGGGGCGGTCGTCCTATCATACAGCTCCGGGCCGAACCGTTTGAGGCATGCTCGCATGAGACGGATCCGTCGGTCGATTTCGAGCGAGAGATCAGCGTTTTCGTGGATAATGCCGCCTAGGTGCAAGAACTGGGCCGTCTGCTTATACCTCTGGCCTGCTGCTTCGATGACGAGCGGTGGTGCGAGGGTTTTCTGGTCTGGCATTTGTAGAAGCATTGTCTCTGTCTTCTTTTCCGACACCGTAAGGCCTGCTGCTTCGAAGACAGTCACGACGACTACCATCATTTTAGCAAGCCCTTCAGCCGACTTCGAGACAATCCCTGCGTCATCGGCGTACAACATGCCCCATACAGCCCTTCGCACGGACGCCAACGGCTCCTGCTCCTCCGTTCCGACTACTCCAGCATCACTGAGTTGGACCAGATCCCTTGCGATGGCTTCGTCATGGCTAAAGCGTACTAGTACGACGTGCAACGCAGCAGCGAAAAATACGTTGAACAGTAACGGTGACAGCACACAGCCTTGCCGCAGCCCCTGCGTGACATCCAACCATTCCGAGTGCTCGCCGTCATCCGTACGCACGCGAGCCCGCATGCCATCGTGGAAATTACGGATAATTCTCAGCATCTTGGTTGGTACGCCAAAACGTGTGAGTACTTCCCATAACAGCTCTCGGTCGACAGAGTCGTACGCTTTCTGCAGATCGATGAAGCACAAGTACAGGGGGATTTTCCTCTGTCTTCCAAGCTCTTGCAACCGGCGCACGACGAACAACATATCAATCGTTGATCGTGCGGGGCGGAAGCCGCACTGTTCCTCCGGGAGTAATTCCTCGGTCTCGCAGTAGTTGCTGAGGCGCGGCGCGACGATTTTCAACAAGACTTTGCCTGCGTGGGCAACCAGCGAAATCCCTCTGTAGTTGTTGCAATCAGTTCGGTCCTTCTTTTTGTGAAGGACCTTGATGATCGCGTCTTTCCATTGCTGGGGGACTTCTCCTGTTACCCAAACATTGACAAGGATGTTGTGAATGCACTGGGCGAATGCGGGGTGGTCGATTTTCAGGAGTTCGTGGTCCCCCGTAATAATAGTAAGTAGAACATGTCTTTCGAACGTGGTATTTTCTTTTGTCTTTCGGTTTTTCATTCTTGCGCTTGATCCCTCCGTGATTCACATTTTCTCACTTCGTCTTTCTTGCTTCCTTGTCCTTGCGAAATGAGTCGTGCGGAGAGGGTGGATGACGACGAGCCTTCTTTGCTTGTTTCGTTTCGTTTTTTTCTGACGCCGAGGGGCCGGGTGCGGGGCATAGTTGACGAACGCAGGACGGAGACGGCAGACAGGGTAGTAAGGTACCAGACCGACTAGTACAGTAAGGAGACGCTATCTATGCTACTCGTACCACAAACTGCCGCGGCTACCTGGCGGGTGCTTTGTGCTTCGGTTTGCCTGTTGGTTTCCCTTGGTTCATATTACGGGGGTCCATAGTAAATAGGACCAAATATTGTTAGTAAAAGTGGGTAAATATATAGGTTTGTGTGTGTACCGTGGGTCCTATTTACTATGGTCCCCCGTAATAGTTGCTTACTCTGTTTATGTACAGCAGCAGCAGTAGTATGTAGTGGTGCTGTTTTTTTTCTCGCTCTTTTTCGAGTTGTCTGCCGCCACATCCCCTGAGGGAGGCACGACAGATTTTTTGCTCTTTCATCTTTCCTTTTTCCTTTTTCTCTTCGGTTTGTTTTTTTTGCTTTGTTGTTTTTTTTGTTTCATTTTTATCTTCTCTAATATATATATACTCATCACTTTCACTTTCCAGCCTAATCCGTAAGAGGTTTTACCCTCGACGACCTTCTGGACAAGCCGTGGTCACAGACAGGTGTCTTCCCTTCTCCCCCCCGGTACGTGCCTTTATTTTTATCGCGCATAGTGTTCAGCATTCCCACTGCTCGTCGATTTTCGTCGAATGTAGCTAACTCACGCTCTCGCGCTTTCCGCCAATAAATCTCTTTTATGCAAGAAAAAGTCCCTACGAGCATGCACTCGGTGAGACTCGAACTCACGAAATTGATCTTGATAGGCAGGCGGACCACCTACCGAGCCACCGGGGACGCCGGCTTATAGAATGTGTGTGCTGTGCCTGTCGTACAGTAGTATCCAGTGTGATGAACATGGGCATTACGTTGTTCTGCCCAACAATTAGTAACTCTACTAATCAGCACGGACACTGGGCTTGCTGGATGTCGACGAGTAGAAGAACGGTTTAATGTGAAGAACCCACACACACACACTACTACTGTGGCGTGGTTTGGTGACCATTGGTGACCACAGAACTTGGATTCTCTGGGATTGAAGAATCGGCACGGACACTGGTCGTACTGGATGTCGACGGGTAGACAGAACGGTTTAATGTGAAGAAAACAGACATCCAGCACAGGCACCACATGCTTGGCTCTTATTTCTGCAGTATGTTTGTTGCCACCAACTTGTTCGACCGCCTCAACCATTTTCTCGGATGTGTGGTCGACCCTCTCAGTACTGCATGGGGCATACGTACCGAAATTTTGCTCCATATATTTTACGGTGGTCCATGGTTAATACCAGGTAGGACCTATGGTGTACACAAAAACCTACCAGGTATATATTTACTGTGCCTGGTTTTCTAACGATATTTGGTCCTATTTACTATAAGGTCAACCGTAATATAGTTCCAAGTATTTTGTTCCCGAAATTTGAGTGCAGCGGTCCTTGTATCATTACGGAGGGCCGTAGTAAATAAGACCTACGGTACACAGAAAAACCTCTACGTTTCCCTATTTTTATCAACAATATTTGGTCCTATTTACTATGTATGCTCCCCCGTAATAGTAGGAAGCAATATATATTTTTTTTGTTATTTGCCTTCTGGCAATGTGCAGGGCGTTATAAGCTATGTTGTTGAAATTTTGAGTGCATCGTCGCGAAAACGGAGAGCTGCAGTTCTAAAAAGCTCTACTCTGCTGAACTTTTTGGCGATGAAGTTCATACGAGAACAACAACACACTAACCCGGGGCCCCCACTATTTGCTGTCTTCCCCTGCTGGAAGCGTCCTTCATATTTAGAGCAGTGGTGGAGGCGCCCGGCTACAATGTCGATCAGAAAACCTGTCTCAAGGGTGTTCTGGTATCCGATTCGTTGGTTGGCCCGCGGGTCCCGAATCCGAATCGGTGCTGGTGTTGAAATATCGGATCGAACGTTTCGGAATATCTCAAGGAAATTTCGAACTTTTCCCGATATTCCGTACCAAACGTGGTTCTCCCTCCCCTCGTACTCGCGTTTTCATGGTGATGGTGATGATGATTCCCTTGCATGGTGATCCTCGTGTTTTGATGGTGATGATGGAGACGGTGATGATGATGATATTAATGATGAGATGATGTTATTGATGATGAGATGATGTTCTCACATTACTACTAAATATATAGCTCACTTCCTCCCTGAAATCCTGCCAGTCGCCACCAAAACAGGCTGTATCATAAACGCATGTCGATGGGAGAAGACTAACTACAGCAGCAGTAGCAGTAGTGTTAGTAGTAGTAGTACGAAATAGTGCGGACGACGGCAGCAGTACCATGCCAGTCCGTAAGGGAGACGGTTACGACTAACGAACCGTGGTATGTATAATATACCCATCCCGTACCACTTTCAAACAAATATCACCAGGAACATACCTATGGTGTTATTTGTGGCTCGAAAAAAAAGGAGAGAGGGGAGGCCTCCGTCCCCTCATGGTGGCACCTGCGTTTCCGATGCAGACGCTGGAGGAAAGCTTCCATGCATCAAAACATCGGAATCGTGTACGATATCGACTAGTTTTTTTGTCTTGTTGTTCGTCGGAATCGTGTACATCATCGATTCTCTTTTTTTTTTGTCAACCTACAAGCAGTATGTGTATACATTGTCGATCATCTTTCGATATCCAACACCTTTTGCTTTGAAGACATCGACAACAACCCGGGCAGCCGGGGTGGTAGGTATTACTGATCATGTTTCTGTCTTGACCTGCTGGAAGCGCTCTTTAGTAAAGTCGCCGACAGAAATGCCGATGGGCAACCAACCCGTCACATGCCAACAGCAACAGCAGTAGTGTTCCGAGATCCGATACGGTATGGTTGCTTCCATTCTCGAGTCAGGGTGTGGTTGGTTGCGATCATCTTTTGTGTGTTCTAGGCAGCGGTCGTACAATATATATATAAATATATATATATGCCCTGGTAGCCTAGACAATGGTGATGGTTGGGTTGTGACCATCTCATCTTTTGTTTGTTCTCTAATGTGTGTGTGTGTTCTTCACATTAAACCGTTCTTCTACTCGTCGACACCCAGCAAGCCCAGTGTCCGTGCTGATTCTTCACCCTAGAAAGATACGAACTCTGTGGTCACAGACTACGACACAGAGATAACACACCGTAATGCATTAATAGCCTACGCAATACCATGCCTTCGCACTAGGTGCGGCCGACACAACATACATACATACATACGCCAGCAACCAAAATACACCATGAAGAAAGATAAGGTACGAAGAAACCAAACCGAAAAAGAACAAGAAAAAGAAAAAGAAAAGGAGAAGAATCCCAAATAAATAAATGTGAAGAACACACACAATATTATAAATTTAATATAAATAGTAGGCAGCGCTCGTACAATACGTAGTCTATCAATGGGCGACGATGATGGTTGCGATGTTCACACATACATTCCGTAATATTAGACAATAAGATAGCCCGTTTCCCTTGCTCTTTTTTTTTTTTTTTTCATCGTCCACTTTATTACTCTCTGGAGTTGCGCCGTTTCTCTGCCCTGCTCCCTTCCTCCCTACAATATTATCACCCACCCAAAATCCGAGATCACGTACTGCTGTACATGTATTCACGGGCGAACGCTAGTTTCTAATGTCGACGCATGAATGAAGTATGCCCAGAAAATACCTTGAAGCCTCTGCTGCCGTGACGATTTTGTGATTATATTTCTATGATGATGTTTTGTTTTTCAAAAGTAAAGTACGTGTTTGGGCTTCTTCGTGCCGCCGAGGATGAAAAGACCGAAACAAAAAAAAATACTCGATCGAGCACGGAGCAGCTACGAATCGATCAAACGCCGAGCAGCTGGACAGCGCCGCCGCCGATGCGCGCCCAGAGCTGTTAAGCATGGGACACAACCGGGACGGCGTTTCTGGGCCCTGTCCTGTTGGCGCCCTTTTTTTCTTGAACGATCGCCGCCCGCGCCAAAACATCTTCTCCGCAGCCTCGACCCAAACACCCCGCCTGGAGCACGGCTACCTCGCGCCGTTCCTGGCGGGTTTTTAATTTCCCCCGCTCGAGGTCGACTGCAACAGACTCTCCAGAATGATATCACATCAATAGCGGTACTGGCTGTACCCGCGTGTTTGTAATACAGGCTAGTAGTAGTATTCTGCAGCAGCAGTCATGCAGTTGCTTCCGTGTAGCACGACTGTACGTTACGGGGGTCCATAGTTAATAGGACCTACGGTACACACAAAAACCTATGCATTTCCCTATTTTTACCACCAATATTTTTGATCTATCTACTATGGTCCCCCGTGATACTGGGCGGAAACATCACCCTGCGGAAAATTCCCAGAAGATGCTCTTTTGTCTTTACAGCGGGAGCGCACAGCAATCCCAAAACTGGGTTAACTACTACGGGGGGCCATGGTTAATAGGACCAAATAGTGTTGTTGATAATAGGTAAATATATAGGTTTTTGTCTCTGTCGTAGGTCCTATTAAATATGGTTCCCCGTAATAATAGGTCACCTCGACGTAGTACCGCGGTGTGGAGAATGTCTAAAGCTGACTCTGATTCCAATCATCCTTGCTGTCCTCACGATAGGTGTGCCGTCCCCGAGGAGTTAATTGAACCACCGCACTTTTACGTCTGCACCACCCATGCACCTCGACATGACTCTATTACGGGGGACCATAGTAAATAGGACCAAATATTGTTGGTAAAAATAGGTAAATATATTTGTTTTTATGTATACCATGGGTCCTGTTAACTATGTCCCCCCGTAACAGTTCCGTGTGCTTTGTCCTTACGACGGGAGTTCAGTCCTGAAGGCGTTACTCAAGTTTGTACCCACGCCTCTGCTGTGCAGAAAGCTATGTCTGACTGTAATTATCAAGCTGCAAGTAACATCTCTCCACAACGGACCTGCAGTCTCAATAAATTCAAGGCGCCTTTAGATCCGCCGAACGTTCTATAATCCGAACATTGCCCGATGCTGCTCGTCGATGATTTGCACCAATTTGTTTTGGCCGAACATCGTCGGTGACTGGTGAAAGACTCTCGGGAAAAATAGAAAACTGCTTGTAGAGATTTTTTTTTTTTTTTATCGTCAAACACGTTTTTTGTTTCGGAGTTTGTATAGACCACAGGGTACACACCCACAGACTTTGTTCCCCGTGATGGAAGATAAGTTTATCGTCGGGTGCGTGGGTGGATGGAATTTAATCAGTTAAGAACTTGAGCTAATGTACGTACTGCAATATTAATACCAGGTATTAATAGTAGCGCGAACCACTGTTGCATTGTTTTTTATTCGACAAACCCATACGTCAGCGTCCCCGGTGGCTTGGTAGGTGGTCCGCGTGCCTGTCAAGATCAATTTCGTGGGTTCAAGTCTCACCGAGTGCATGCTCATAGGGACTTTTCTCGCATAAAAAATTGATAAGCGGAAAGCGCGAAAGCGTGAGTTGGCTACATTCGATGAAAATCGACGAGCAGTGGGAATGCCGAACCCTATGCGCGACAAAAACAAAGGCACGTACCGGGGGGGGGGGAGAAGGGACGACACCTGTGACCACGGCTTGTCCAGAAGATCGTCGAGGGTAAAACCTCCTACGAGTGGGCTGGAAAGTAAAAGTGATGGATAAAAAAAAAAAAAAAAAACGTACTCCAATCGGAGGCACGCGACACGACATAATCGGGGGACACGGGGGGGGGGGGGAGGGGGGGTCGGTAGGTGAAAAATGACAGTTTTACGTTTGAGATATAACGCTATAGTATGAATCGAAGACTATTAATAGTGTAGTAACGTAAGATCGATTTTGTTTTTCAGATATTTCCTTTGTTTAGGTCATTTTTGCGAATTAAAAAAACCGTACGACTCGTATTATATTGTTATTTATTAGGCTTGCCATCCGAACGATGTGCAGCATGAGCTTGGACGTTGATCAATCAAAAACATTGCTGAAAGAAGATGTCCCCGGATGCGACATCTGCCCGGAAACGTCTAGATCTTGGAGCGGGGAATGATAAATCTTTCTGTTCGATGCGCGTAGAACATCGACGTTTGCACATAAAACATCGCACCCGAGGTGGTCTACCACGGACGTATACATCCCGTAGCAGGCGCGATTGAAGTGTCGCTATTACGGGAGGACATAGTAAATAGGACCTACGGTACACACAAAAACCTATATATTCCCCTATTTGTACCAACAATATTTGGTCCTATTTACTATTATGGTCCCTCGTATTAGTGTGACACACAGCGCTGCAAAAGATTATGAGTTTCGACCAAAAAAATCTCGATTTCACGGCTGTTGTTGGGTTTTTTTTAATAAATAATACATATAATTATATATATATATTTATCCTCTTGCATAAACATAGATATATTGTTGATATACTATTACTATTACGAAGGGCCATAGGAAATAGGACCAAGTATTGGTAGTAAAAATAGGTAAATATATAGGTTTTTGTTCGTACCTTAGGTCCTATTAACTATGGCCCTCCGTAATAGGTGGGTATTCTTGTGGGTTTGGGTGGGGGACGGGTTGCAGCTGTTGTTGCCACGAACAAATTTCGCAAGAGAAGGACGCAATATGTAAGCAACGCTTTTGGTCGAAGTGTCTTGACACAGCAGTAGCACACAACACACGGCTTGACTTGCAAAGGTTGATGAGCTATATACCGCGAAGTCCTCGATCGTCTCCTCGCGGCTGATTTATTTGATGGTTTTGTTTTGTTTCACTCATCAGCAGTCAGTAAAAGTAGATTATGCCCCTTTTTGTGGTGCGGTCTCGCGTTACAAACTGCTACGTAAAGTTTTGATTGGTTGGTTTGTCTTCAAAACGGGACTGACTGCAGTGCTAACATGGTTGATTCAGCCGAGGCTCGAACCCCGACGCGAAACCATCACCACGACCAGCAAGTAATTTTTGAAGGTCTCAAACAGCTGACGCGCTACCGCATGGCCAACACCTGCACTGCTGTCGTGGAGGAAGGGGGGGGAAAATGACTCCAGGACAGAGATAAAATGCGCGGATCAGCGGAAAGACGAGGAGTCACCACCTACCTGCATCAGTCGTTATGTATCAGTTGACCTTTTATGTATCCGTTGACCTTTTGCGATCAACGTGATATAGTCGAGATCGAAGGGGGGCGTGATGGGAGAAATCGCATTTGCCTTACCTACTGCTTACCGCGCATGTAATTCCTCTACTGCACTGCGGTTGTTGTTGTTGTTGTTGTTGTTGTTGTGTTCACATTAAATCGTCCTCTCTACCCAGCTTCGTCAGTACACCCAGTCAGTGTCCGTCCTGATTTCTTATCCTAGAGAGATAATGATTCCGTGGTCCACAGACCGTGAGGCAGAGAAAGACCAAAAAAATAAATAATAATAATCGCAAATTCAAGTGTGAAGCAAGTGAAATGTCAGCGTACCGGGTACGAGAACACAACAACACAAGCAGGACCAAAAAATAAGAGCAAAAATACACAAAAAAAAAAAAAAAAAAAAAACTGTATTTGCAGGATATTCGATGCCCGGTACCTGGTATGTAGTGTCGGACTTCATGGAACACGTACGACGCCATATTGAAAGGCAAAAAAAATAAACACCAGGCACGCGGTGTTGGCTTTACGGAGGACCATAGTAAATAGGACCGAATACTGTTGGAAAAAATATGGAAATATATGGATTTTTGTGCGTACCGTAGGTCCTATTAACTATGGCCCCCCCCCCGTAATAGCTGTATTGCATACCGACTTTATTCCGACTGTTTTTTTTCCATGGCTGAAAATTGGAACGACCGACGATACCGCCGTATGGAAGGGCAAAATAGACACCCAGGCACGCGATGTTGATGGTTGTGTTGCATACCGACTATTCCGGCTATTTTTTTTTTTCGGCTGAAAAAAAAGTAACGACCGTCGATGCCTTCTCGGATTCCAAAAGAAATACCAGACACGCGATGTGGTGGTTGTATTGCATACAGACTACCTGTATTCCGACTATTTTTTTTTTTTTCTTTTGTGACTGAAAATATTAACGACCGCCATGATTTCGACCGCTGCTGCTCTTAACCCCTTAGTACCGCAGTCCCGATTTGGGGACAAACCAGTCTAAGTCCGAGTGATTTGTCCCCAAAACGGGACTGCGGTACTAAAAGGTATAAATTAAAACTAATATTATCAGCCGACTATTAATACGGGGGCCCATAGATAATAGGACCTATGGTATACATAAAAACCTATATATTTACCTATTTTTACCAACAATATTTGGTCCTATTTACTATGGTTCACCGTAATAATGGTTGTCTTTGCCCTCGGCAACGTCCAGCCCAGATATTGTTCGAAAGGGGTGTGAGTCGCCTGACTGCATGCCGTCCGACAAAATATGTAGCGCGTGTCAATCGCGAAAAAAGATGACGAAAACACGTACCAGGTATGTACTCGCACCACCACAGGACAAGGGGGCGCACGAGCACACGGCATATCCCGAAACCGATTTGACTCGACAAAATGAGCCTCCTGAATATTGACAGCTTGTTGAGTAATCCACGTTGAGAGCTCGTAGTAATCCACGTTCGTTGTCGGTTGTCAAGCCCGCTACCTACAGATTGTATCAATAGTGATGATAGTTGCTACCGACCGGGTAGCTAGGTAGCCCGCGGAAAATCGCGGGGAGTTCTGCAAATTTTGCGTCTTTGCGCGCGTGTGTGTGTGTGTGTGTGGTGTGTGTTTTTTTTTAATTGTCAAAAACTTCCAAGAGTAAGTTGACAGGAGAACAAACATATCAAGGGGGACAATATCAACCATTTTAGTCCCGTTGTGGGGACAAATTACTCACAAGTTGACTACTACGGGGGACCACAGTTTATAGGACCAAATATTGTTCGTAAAAATAGGTGAATATATAGGTTTTCACGTATACCATAGGTCCTATTAACTATGGACCCCCGGATTAGTTTGTGACCAAAGTGGGAGTGCGGTGCTAAAACGGTTGACATGGTCAAGACCCATCGTATACCAAAATAAAACTACGTATACCAAAATAAAAACTACGGAGTAGTATGTATTCCAGTATTTATACCACAATTGAGTCATATTTGTTTTTCATGATTTTAGCAACATCCCCCCCCCCCCCCCCCCCCCCCCCCGCTCCCCGCCCTATCTCGTACACGAAAGGATAGTGGGGTTCTCGATTGTTTTTGTTTTTTTTTTGTGTATCCTGGGACAGATCATGATCTATCTGCATGCAATAGGTCATCACCTAGTTCCTCTGCCTATCGTTGTGACAGGTATATACAATGTCGAGAACTGATCTGTACTTGAAGGACCCATGAATTTGTCCGAGCGGCGGCTTTTTTTTTTTTTTGTCAAGGTCGGTGTTGCGGATGGGGTGGATAGGCTCAAAAAGTTGAGGTGCTATATATATATCATTATTATTACAGTATTCTTATCAGGCTTGCCATCCGACCAATGTGCAGCATGAGGTTCAACGTTGGTCATGGTGGCACCAAGCGTCTAAGTATTCTTAATCCCCTTAGTACCGCAGTCCCGATTTGGGGACAAACCAGTCTAATTCCAAGTGATTTGTCCCCAAAACGGGACTCTGTGGTGTACTAAAAGGGTTAAAAATTGTGCTTTGCCTTCGGACAAATACAGCGTAGATGCGCCGTCCCTATATAAACCAAATATACTTCCGTAGATCAGCAGTGTCCTGGTACACCAATTAGACTAACCATGGTCAGCACTTACACTTAACACCTACCAGGTACAACTGCTGTCTGTGATGTCTTCTACAACAGTAGAGCTACAGACAGTCCCGTTCTGAGGGGAAAAGTACTCGGAATTCTGGTGGTTTGTGCCCTGCGGTTAGTCTTGAAAGGATGGTTTGTGCCCTGCGGTTAGTCTTGAAAGGATCGACTCACCGCGGTACAGCAGTTCTCACCTTATTTTCCCCGTTTTGGCCTCTACTTGGAGTGAGTATTGTAGACCCAGCAAGTAAGAAAAACAAAAGCTCTTAAGAAGTAAGTGTACCCAGTGTACCAACAGGTGACTTATTTTTCGTCCAAGAGCTGTACCACCACACTGCAGTGTTGTTTTGCTTCGTTTTTTTCGGTTTTTGATCATGTTAGGATTGTGATGTCGCTTGCTGTTTTGCTTCGTTTTTTTTCGGTTTTTGACCATGTTAGGATTGTGATGTCGCTTGCTCGTTTTGTTGGTATCAGTAGTCATGCACCGACCGCTTGGCGTACACACCTCATCGTTTTTGGTGAGCTTTCCAGAAGAGCTTACGACATATTTATTCGAGGAGATGGTTGAGGTACACTATCGACTGAGACAATGGGGGAGGACGCTAACCCCACGGTTGCTTAGGTCTGATCATCGTACGGCTGGGGCTAATATTACGGGGGAACATAGTTTATAGGACCTACGGTATGCCTTGTTCGTCATGTTGTCTCGGTATGCTGCCAGCAGATGAGGCTGAGGGGTGCACTGCACAGCAGTAGGGCGTGCAGTTTCACGAACCTAAAAAGAGAAAACGCGCGCGCAACACACTGTAAAACTCACCCGGAGGAGGAGGTCAGAACGGAAAACGAATCTGGTGGGCCGCGTAGCATGGTCGCTAGACGATTTTCAAGAAAGCGGACATACAACAGCAGCAGTAGTAGCAACCTTTTTAGTACTGCACTCCCATTTTGGACAAAATCCAGTCAAATTCTAAGTAATGTGTTCCCCAAGACGAGACTGTACTCCTAACAGGTGAAACAATCGTCAACCCTATCTTACTATTTCGAGGGACCATAGTAAATAGGACCAAATGTAGTTAGAAATAACAGGAAAATATATAGGTTTTCGTCTATACAATAGGTCCTATTAACTATGGACCCCCGTAATAGCGCGCAGTCCCGTTTCGGGGACGAACTATTACGGGGGTCCATAGTTAATAGGACCTAAGCTGCACATAAAAACCTATATATTTACCTATTTTTACTAACAAAATTTGGTCCCATTAACTATGGACCCCCGTAAAGGTCAAAATTCGGAGCGGTTGTCCCCAAACCTGAAAAAACGGGACTGCAGCAGTATATACTAAAAGTGTTGAAAAGTTTGGTGTTCCCAACCGTTGAGCCGTCTGGCAGAGCGAGCGCTCAGCGCCCGGCGGCGGTATGGGTAGGATCAGCTGAGCCCAACCATTGTGACTCGGACACCGATCAGTATCACCCCCCCCCCCCCCCCCCCCCCCCCCAATCACGTAGTCGTACTTTTTGCTCTAATCGTTACCTGGTGGTAAGTTTGTATCGTTAATTTCCCTCTCCAAAGTCCCCGTGAGTATCAAGCACTATTTTACGGAGGACCATAGTAAATAGGACCTACGGTACACACAAAAACCTATATATTTCCCTATTTTCACTAACAAAACTTGGTCCCATTTACTGCGGTCCCCCGTAATAGCGCATGCGTTCACTCGCTGTAAAAAAAATCCCCGTCTTTAAAGAGACCCGCGGTCAATGGTCGAGAGACTAGCGGGGCGACCCGCAGGCTACCCGCCGCCACCGCCAAAAAAACTCTGGGTGTCGGGTTCGGACTCATGGCCGGGTGACCCGGGTTTTCAGATGACCTGAACCGGGGGCACCGGGTACCCGGGTACCCGGTCGACATACCGTCCCGTTTACAGCAGTCCTGTAAGAGTCCTCAAGCGGGCCTGACAAGTGGAGGATAGGGCGCACTTTTTTTTAGTGACATCTCGGTTAGAGAACTACAGGAGTCAAGCGGTATACCGGGCATTGAATGATGACCCTCAAACTCCTGTTCCTTCGTTTTATTATTATTATTAGCGTAGACGCCGTTCCTACATACAAAAACCGAATCCTTTTCTGCAAATCAGTAGTGTAGTATCCCTCATGCGCTTCTCTTCTCTTGCCGGTCGTTTCCCAATTTCCATTCCCCACCTTCATTTTATTTTAGCTACCGGTGTAGTATATATCCTATGTTCCTTCTCGTTTTTTTTTTGTACCAGTGAGCGTTCGCTACCTGGAAGTTCTTCTTTACTGCGTCGGGGGGGTGTCTCCACCCTACACGGGATGGGTCACAGGGGGCTATAGTAAATAGGACCAAATATTGTTAGTAAAAATAGCTAAATGCATAGGTTTTTATGTATACCACAAGGTCCTATTAACTATGGACCCCCGTAATAGGTCAATCGCTGCTGATGTCCGTAATCTACACGTGAACTCACCGCCAGGGCAGACTCGAATATTTCCGGAGCGGAAAGATACCCCAGGAAACACACACACACACGCAGGAACGAACCGCACATGCCGCTAAGCTTCGTACTTTATGGATTGCTGTTTTATTGCGGGAGACCATTTAATTTAGTAAATGGGACCAAATTTTGTTAGTAAAAGTGGGGTTAAAAATAGTTTTTTTTGTGTGTACCGTAGGCCCTATTTACTGCTGTGGTCTTCCGTGATAATAACCGAAAACAACGAAACAAGTGTACGTTATGCAGCAGCTATTACGGGGGTCCATAGTTAACGGGACCAAATTTTGTTCGTAAAAATAGGCAAATATACAGGTTTTTATGTACACCATAGGTCCTGTTAACTATGGACCCCCGTAATAGTACACCCAGTATCAGAGACAGCTGAATAATAGTCGTGTGCCTGTTTTGTTCGACTCGACGCCGCCTTTTTCTCTCTCCTTACGTGAAATAATCTGGCCAAAAAGTCCGCGGGGAAAAATATTATATCGGGGGAGGTGTCGCTCAAGGGAGGGGAGGGGGCGGAGGGGGCAATTAGTCGAAAAACTGGAGAGATGAACGCTCGAGTAAAAGCCTTTGTTTAATCCAGTCAAGTCAAAGCACAGATGGGTCAGTAACGTATATTGCTCAAGGGCGGGGGTTGGGGGGGGGGGGGGGGGGGGGGGGGGGGGGGGGGGGGGGGGGGGGGGGGGGGGGGGGGGCGGGGGGTGACTCGATAGGAGAGACGTACTCGATCTCATGCATGGCCGTAGTCGTCTGACCAAAGGGGGCAGGCAATTTTTAGAAAAACTTGGAGAGGTGAACGTTCGGGCGACTGGTAACAACTCCCACTCGTTTTCGTGATACACTATTGCGGAGGGCCGTAGTTAATAGGACCTACGGTACACACAAACACCCATATATTTCCAATTTTTTACTATTACGGGGGTCCATAGTTAATAGGACCTATGGTATACATAAAAGCCTATATATTTACCTATTTTTACTAACAAAATTTGGTCCCGTTAACTATGGACCCCCCGTAGTAAAAATATTTGGTCGTATTTACTATGGCCCTCCGTAATATTACACGTACTTGAACGTATTCTACAGTAGTGTCATGAGGATGTTTTTTGGCAGTGTGCTTTATTGAGCAAATGGGCTGCTGTTGGAAACTTGAAGAATTTCACACCGGAGCAAAGCTGCTGTGCGTATGTATGCTTGTACTGCTTGCTGTGATGCACACGCTGTTCGGGCTGGTCGTACGCTCACCGAAGCAGCTCTTCGAAACTTGAAGCAGCAATTACACAGCGCGAACTGCTGCGTTCTTTCTAACTGCTTGCTGTGCCAACACACGCGCGCGGTTATCGTGCTGGTTGCGTGCGCTACTATTGCGGCTGCCGTGCTCTTGGATATACTTGGAACGCAATACACCGGCGCGATTTGCTGCTGCGTACTTAAACTGCTTGCTGTGCCACACACGAACGTACTTTCGAGCTGCTGTGCCTACCCTACTGCAAGTAGTCACGTATAGGTCAGGTTACAAACTGTGTTACCTGCCTGGCTACTACTGCCTTATCAAGTGCACTCGAAGTACACATACTTTTGGCACAGTGATGATCTAACAAATAATGAGCACTTTTTTTTTTGTCAAGTTTTTAGCGCTTGTGGCCCTTAAGGTGACGCGGCCAAAACTATGTGCCCGGTGCGACCTTGCCAACTGATAGTACGAGCTACGTACTGTAGTACCAGGAGACCCTGTGTTATGCAGCAGCTGTTACGGGGGTCCATAGTTAACGGGACCAAATTTGTTAGTAAAAATAGGAAAATATATAGGTTTTTCTGTACATCATAGGTCCTGTTAACTATGGACTCCCGTAATACCATTATTTACGGGGGGGGGGGGGGGGGGGGGGGGGCATAGTAAATAGGACCAAATATTGTTAGCAAAAATTGGTAAATATATGGGTTTTTCTGTGTACCGTAGGTCCTATTTACTACGATCCCCCGTAACGATGTTGACATTATGTTATTACGGGGGTCCATAGTTAACAGGACCTATGGTACACATAAAAACCTATATATTTACCTATTTTTACTAACAAAATTTGGTCCCGTTAACTATGGACCCCCGTAATAATAGATGATGCTGACTACTGCCGTGATAGATGTCATCCCTAGTGCCACCGCGCAGCAGCAGCAGCAGCAGCAGCAGCAGCAGCAGCGCTACCACTGATGTCGTACGGCGAGCGGGCGGGCGGGCGGGCGGGCGGGCGGGTGTGTCGGAAATCTCCTAGCTTCATGGTGTCGGAAACGGCAGCGTTGACGTCGCGCACACAGACAAGAGGGGGTGGGACCGTCTTTTTCGTCGATCTTTTTCTCTCTACCCTTCTTCATGTTAAGACTGCCATCTCGTTTCGGGGATAAAAAACTCTAATTCCGAGTAAGTTTTGTCCCCCAATTTGCCCCCCCCCAAAAAACGGGACCGTGACTGCGTTCCTAAATACGGGTTGAACCTTTCATTCAAGACTGCTGTGTGATGGTGTTTGCCTACTTTCTGAGTTGAGCTGTATTAGTAGTATCTCTGTGGCGTAGCTTTGTGGCCGCAGAACTTGTATCTCTCTAGGATTGAAGAATCGGCACGGACACTGACTGGTTGTGCCGGATGTCGACGGGTAGAACAGAAAGAACGGTTTAATGTGAAGAAAACAACAACAACAACAACAACAACAACAACAACAACGACAACGACAACATAGGGGTAAAAGATCGATCGATTACCCAGCCCAGGGTAATCAAACCTTGTAACACTCCCCCCCCCCTCCCCCCCTCTGAACGGCGGGATCTTTGGGGCGTCAGAACACCGTATACGTCTCTGTACGCTGACCTACTCGCTTCGTTTTCACAATCCGAGTGCTATATGTGAGGATTACCCTGTGTGCTGGGTAATCGATCGGTCTTTTACCCCCTGTATATAGCTCAGCGGGTAATACCATCACGACTGACTGCAGTGGGCCGTTTCGGGGGGAAAATTCTTGGAAAAGCTTGAGTATTTACGGGGGGGGGGGGGGGGCATAGTAAATAGGACCAAATATTGGTAGTAAAAATAGGGAAACATATGGGTGTTTGTGTGCACCGTAGGTCCTGTTAACTATGGTCCACCCTAGGACCGCAGTTCAGTCCCTTAAGGACTGCAGGACTGCATGCAGTGCCCAATCTGCGGACGAGTTACTTATGAGAAGTCGACTGCTTTGTCCCCAAAGCTGAAATGCAGTTTTGCAAAGGGGGGTTAACGGGGGCAAGCACGCCGAAGTCGAGCACCCACTTTACGTACGTTTTTTTTTTTTTTTTTTTTTTTTTGTTTTTTTTTTTGTTTTTTTGTTTTTTTTGTTTTTTTGTTTGCGGAAGATTCTTCGGTTATTTGTATAGATCTTTTCTCGAAAGCGCCTCATCCCTTTTGTTCGGGTACTGGCAAAAACTTCCTTTTCCCCTTTTTTTTTTCTGGAAAAATCAAGCGTTTTGAAACGGTGACATCCTTGTAGAACTGCAGTCCCGTTTTGGAGACACAAACTACTTACAGATTTTGACTATACTACGAGGGACCATAGTAAATAGGACCTACGGCAAACCCAAAACCCTATATATTTCCCTATTTTTACTTGTAATATTTGGTCCTATTAACTACGGTCCCCCGTCATAGTTTGTCCCTAAAACTGATGTAGAGAGAGACTGCAGTGCTAGAAGGGTTAGTTGACGGTATCCCGCCGGGTGTACGCTTCCCCCCCTATGCCAGGTGTACATGGGTAGCCCAGTCACTGCACTGCGTAGTGTAACCGTCGCTTCTTTTGCAACGATAGCCGGTAATATTCGTGAGCGATGAGCGTTGAAGCTCATGCTTCACATTTTGGGGTTGGCGAAAATATGAATACTATTAATATTATTATTAAAGTGTGGTAACAATAACAACAATAATGATAAAAGATAATGATAATTATGCTGATAAATTACACTCGTTAATAATTATAATCATTACGCCATACCTGGTATATAATAGTGACAACAACAATAGACAGACCTTGTGCATGTAAAGGTTTCCTTTGTATCCGGGTATTTCTTCTTTCAGGAATGTTTTGATCGATCAACGGTGCAGCTCATGCTGCACATTGTCGGATGGCAAGCCTAATAATAGTTTAAGAAGAATAGTGTTCTCCGGTCCCGTAGAAGCTTACGGTTCTTCTCCCCCCCTCCCCACCTAACTCAGGGTTACGTAACGCCTCGTGCCTTACATTTTTATCGCGAGAAGACTGCACCCTTCGTTTTTTGTCTCTTCCCTCATCGACTCGCGTCTATCTCGCCTTCAGATCAGAGGCCGAAGGAAGGGGGGCTATAATATTTCTGTGTATACTCTTGCGGGCGTAAATATTTCGACGGCTTGGTCTTAACACCAAAATGTCTAAAGGTTCTCGTTGCATTTCCGAAAGTTGTAGAGACGAATCGCTCGAGAGAGGTAATCGCTCGAGAAAAAAAAAATGACTGATAATCGCCCCCCTGACTATTAATACGTACACTACGGACACCCACGCGTTATTTTAGCCAAACCACTTGGAATTGCCAGCATTTCGGGGGGCGATAGTTATGAGGACCTATACGGTGCAGAAAAAATCCTGAATATGTTCCTATTTTTACCAACAACATATATTTGGTCCTATTTACTATGGTCCACCGTAATATTAATCGTGCAGGATCCTTGTTTTTGTGCGGTGTGGCCTGGGTGTCAAGCTGCTGTTGGAAACTTGAAGCATGACCCCGCGCAAGAGTGCTGTGCTTACGGACTCGCTCGCTGTGCCACACACGCGGTTCGAGCGGTCTACGCTGCTGCTGCTGCAACTCTTTCGAGAACTTGGAAGCATTGCACCACCGCGAACTTCTGTTGTGAGTACCTTTGCTGCTTGCTGTGTCACGTCACGCGCACACGCTGTTCGAGCTGCCTGCGAACGCTGCTACTGCTGCTGCTGCTGCTGCTGCAAGTATTGAGAAAGCTTGAAGCATTACACAGCGCAAACAAACTTCGGTTGTGCGTGCTTGCTGCTTGCTGTGTCACGCACGAACCCCCGTCGAGTTGGCAGTACGCTGCTGATGCTGCTGCTGCTGCTGCTGATTCTTGGAAACTTGAAGAGAATACGACAAAGCTGCTGTCTGTGTCACACACGGGGATGTTGAGCTGGGTACGTTACTGCTGTGCAGCTCTTGAAAACTCGAAGGCATTACACAGCGCGCACTGCTGCGCACTTACTGCTTGTTATGTCACGCACGATCCCACGTTGAGCTGGCTGCGCTACTGCTGCCTGCAGTAGATACAATACGTATACAGTGCCAGGTTCCTAACTGTGTTACATACCACAGCGGCTACTATTTACCAGATGCTACTGACTGGCAGGTAAACTGCTGCCGTATGTAGCAATATCGTCTCCGAAAAGAACCACAAGAAGTAGATGGTACGCAAGGTGTAAGAAAATGTCACCCCTTGTATATTGTTGTTGAAAAGTCGGTTCGGAGTCAGCAGAACCATTCACCAGGAAGACCGCGTGTGTATTATTGGCAATTTTTTTGTGTCGAGCATTTAGGTCTGATTATTTATACTGCTGTACGTAGTGGCGCCTTCCATTTTTTGAAGTCATTGGGATTCTACTACTCCTGTGTTTGCCCCTTTGGTCTGTGGATGGTGAGATTTGGAATACACGATGGTCAATCGAACGGTAACTATAAATGTCTGGTACGCGGTATAACTCGAGAAATGTATTTGTTAATTTAACGTAACCAATATACAACGGTCTGACCGACATCATATCAATTATTATTATTAGGCTTTTGCCATCCGACAATTGTGGAGCATGAGCTTCGCCGTTGATCAATAAAAAACATTCCTCGAAGAACTAGTATCTTCTTGAGCAGTACGAGCTGGTGCATATTAATACTACAGTACACTACTGCCATGGTGGATGTTTATCACACGGCCGTGGTCTACGTGCTGTGTAGCAACCGACCTACTGACGCACCAGTAGGTTTGATACAGTAGATGCTACTGCTCGTGATGCTGCAATGGGTGTCAGTCGATGCTGAATAGACGGTATGACGTTACGGAGGACCACAACAAGTACGACCTACGGTACACACAAAAACCTATATATCTCCCTCTATTTTTACTGAAGAATGTTTGGTCCTATTAGCTATATGGCCTCCAGTAACAGTCCCCACCCAAAAACGTTCGGCATGCACCGTCTTTTTTGCACACGCTAAATATGTGAAAGAAACGATATTTGTTTTGATGCTTCGCACACACACGTCTACAGAAGAGGGGGAGCTACGGTTCAACAGAGCTCGGTTTCAGAGAACGCCGACTTAAGAGAGCTTAAATGGCTCGGCACGGACGTACACAGCTGAAATATATACAAATAACCCGATTTAAGAGCGACGTCGACGTGATCCTCTTGAAACTTCGGAGTGGGAAAATTGACGATAAAGTAGTGATGGCCATCACGGCGACCGACACTGCGCGATCGGGGGGGGGGGGGGGAGGGGGGAGGTGATACAGCAGTTAGGTGCCCGAGCCAAATGGTTTGAAAGCGAGGAGACGTACGGCACGGTATGCAACATGATCCTTTGCGTGCCGGTGCTGCTGGAGCTCACGCTCACCCTGTTCGTAGACGGTTCAATGGTTGATTGTCACAAAAAAAAAAAAAAGGAATCGACCGTTTTGTTTTGGTCGTCATTCTCTCTGGTCTCAAGAGGGCCCGATTTAAGGGAGACTTCTACCACAAGTTTATTGATAGCAGGCCTGACACACCGCTCTATATCCTATCTAAATCGAGCCCTCTTTTCGCGAAACGAATGAATCCGCACTCGCAAGATCAGCAGCTCAACTCTCGATGATTTACTACGATTACGGGGGGGGGCCATAGTAAATAGGACCGAAATATTGTTCTTACGGAGGACCGTAGTAAACAGGACCAAATATTGTTAGAAAAAAATATCCTAAATATATAGGTTTTTATGTGTGCCATAGGTCCTGTTAACTATGGACCCCCGTAATAGTAAGAACAGGGTAATATGTACCAGGTAGGTGTTTTGTCTGTTCCGTAGGTCCTACCAGGTATTCACTATGGACCCCCGTAATGCCACTTGTACTGCTGCTATAAGTTCCATCCACCCCTACAACACTTGGCGCTGTTCTGTTTATCGCATGCGAAATGTATTTGTGTGGTTTTGTGTCCCTTTTTTCGAGATTTGCCGTTCCGTTTCGGGGACACCCTACTACTACCCAAGATTTGATCGCTTAGCCCCAAAAAACGACAACGAAAACGAAAAACGGAAACGGGACTCTGCAGTCAGTGTTTTGTCATGCACACCAGTGCCATTCTGTACCTCAAAATAAGGGATGTTCTAATATTAATAATAAGACCAACCAATTGTGGGAACTTATTTCTGGGCTCTCAGAGCTGGTTTTTTTTTAGGCCGAACATTACGCGTTGTTTGCTCGGCGGGCGGGCAGCCAAAAGCACAGGTAGACTCCTCAGAACATATACTCCCCGGAGTTTTGCGAGAGGTTTCTGCAGCGGTTTTCCGTTTCTCACAAGAGTCCTGTTTTGATTTTTGGAGCAGCGAAAAAAACTGTTTTTTTTTTCCCTGGAGGATGAAAAAAAAAGAGAAGGCTGTGCGTCAGAACTGGGGTCCAGAAACAATGAAATCTCTGAAGATTTTTGATGAAAAATCAAGATGTCCTCGGAACTGGAAACATGTACGAACAGCTGTAGTCCAACTACGACTAACGAGAAACGGAAAAATGCTCAACAGAGCTCTCGGGAAAAAGTATGGAGAGCATCCTGAGGAGCCTACCGGTGTTTCTAGCGGTCCCGTCGAGTAAATTAATCGCGGATGTGTTCGGGCCTAAAAACCCAGTTCTGAGAGCCCGGAAATAATTTCCCGTAATACGTACGCGTAGACGGTCTTTTGCGTACAAAGGGTTTCTGTATCCAGGAAGAGAGTGGTATTGTTATTTTTCCTATTCTTGCCATCCGACGATGTGAGTGGCATTCTTGTTTTTTCTTGTTCTTTCAACGTTTGGTCGCTCACAAGCACTCGTGCACTCCGCAGGAGGAAACCACTTAGTTACGCAGTCTTTTTTTTTTTTTTTTTTTGCAAGTAGTACCGCACCTTTTTTTTTGTGTGTGCAGACACTTTGTGCCTTGACTCTCTATCGCCAAGCTCGTTTTCGTGCGCCAGAACGAGAGCCCCCCCCGAAATCGCCATCAGGGGGGAAGCGAGAGGTCTACTACAGTAAAGTACGCCTGACGCACATCTCTTCTTAAAACCGAAGCCCCCGCGTGGAACACACAAGGTGCGACCCGGGGGGAGGGACAATTTGTCTCGCCTTCCTTGCTCGCCTGACTTGAGTCGACGAGTCGACCGATGGCCACCAGTTGGCTCCGCCTGCCCGACTTGCCGACAACACGTTGGAAAGCTGGCGGACGGCGCATACCCACCGAATCTCTCTTAAACCGAAAACCCCGCGTAGACGACAAGGTGCCACCCGGGGAGGGCTGATTTGCCTCGCTTTCCCTTTTCTTCGCCTGGCTTGAGTCGGCAACTCGGCTGGGCATCAGTTGTCGAAGGGCACAAACAAGCCGACTATTACGGGGGACAATAGTAAATAGGACCAAAATTTAATATTGAAAATAGGTAAATATATAGGTTTTTGAGGTATTCCATAGGTCCTATTAACTATGGACCCCCGTAATAGAGGTGAGAGCCGTGAAGTGCTGCCGACCCGCAGCTCTACCGCGTTGTTCGAAGATTGGTTCAAGGTGTAAAAATAGTGTTTTATGTATTGAGCACACACCGTGTGGCACACCGTGTGGCACACCGTGTGGCACACCATGTGGCAATGATGCGATGCGATGTCGATGCGTGTGGTTGGTCTGAGATGTCGTTGTTGTTTGTCGAGCAGGTGAAGGTCTTGAGCCGGCTCGAGTCTTCAAAGCGAAGGGCGTCGCTCTTCCCGCAAGATGGTACGCCGAACACCACCACCACCACCACCACCACCGCTGCTCCTGCTGCTGCTGCTACTCCGCTTACCGACGTTGAGGTCGTCATTGTGAAGGACAGGTGGGTTGATAACGAGGCTTTTAAGCCGGGGGGGGGGGGTGCAGGGGCGGTTGCTAGGTATATAGCTAAAATGACTCATCCCGCGACAGGGTCTACACCTTTTTAGCTTGAATGACTCCTTCAAGCGTGAGCAACTACCGGCTACTGTAATATCTCACTATTAATTACGGGGGGACCATAGTAAATAGGACCTACGGTACACACAAAAAACTATATATTTCCTGATTTTTACCAACAATATTTGGTCCTATTTACTATGCCCCCCCCCCCCCCCAAACAAGGCACCATTCCTGCCGTGGTACTGCTCAAGTGGGGAGTCGTTAGATGGATGGATGGGGGAGGAGGGGGGGCGGGGGGCGTACTCATTTGTTGCTTGCCTTAGGCATTTGACCATTGACCACGCATCCCTTTCGAGACGGAGGAAGGGAGGGGGTATGCGAAGGGGGTCGGTTCTACGAGAGGGAAGGGGGGGGGGGGGGGGGTAGTCATTATCGTGCATGGCCGTAGTCATATGACGTATGACCATAGACGCTCGCATCCCTACAATGCCGGGACGGAGCACGTCGAGTTTTCACCGACCAGGCAGGCATTGCTTGCACCAAGCGCGAAGCGAAACGTGAGGTGTTGGGCGAGTCGCATGGAGG